>JARVGS010000789.1:12775288-12799257 GCA_031762315.1 Hypsolebias antenori | reverse complement strand
CCCCCCCCCCCCCCCCCCCCCCCCCCCCCCCCCCCCCCCCCCCCCCCCCCCCCCCCCCCCCCCGCACGTCCAGCTGGAATTCATTCTGTAATGGGAAGTGATTACTCTACTTTTAATCTGACGGGCTTTGTGTGTGTTTGCAAGACGTTACTTTTAGGGATCTAAAAAAGTTAAGTCAGGTACTTTTGGATGGGTTCAAAAAACAAACAAACAAACAAACAAAAAAACACCATCCAGAGGACCTTTAAAAATAAAATCTACCCTGATTATTAATATTTTTAGGGATGCACAATATTGGATTTTTGGCCGATATCCAATATGCCGATACACTAAAACTTATTTGGCCAATACCAGTACCAATATTTTATCCCTAGACCTACTTACAGAGACTGCGTAGCTTTCTCTGCTGTGGAATTAAAATACTACATTATTCTACATGGTTGTTGTCATTTTGGCCTGATACCAAATGCAGATGCCAAAAAGGGGCTGGAAATGATGTAACTATATAAATATATAATGTATATTTAAAAAAAAAAACACTTTTTATATTGGTGAGTTATTTTGATGGAATGGCCGATGTCCGATATTTAACTTTGTCGCTAATATCAGCCAATACCGATACCATGTCGATAATGTTGTGCATCCCTAATTATTTTGGATGTTGTGTATGTGCGAGGTACCGATCTACTGTTTATTTAGCTGCTGCTCCTCTTTAACCTTCTTCTTTACTTTTGTTGGTGTTGTTTGTATGCCATGTACGTAACTGACGAAGACAGTGGGAGTAACATCCAGATAGATTTTAGTATCTACCCTGGTCCTTTAAAAGAAAAACTGAGCTGAAATCTAGTTTGAGTGTTGCCGAGCCTCTTTGAAGTCCCACTGGTCCATGGAGCAACCCTTAAAAGGATCTTCTAAGCATGACCTAAACTTGTTGAATTATGATCCTCCATTTTCCTGTGGGAAAACATCTTGTGATTCAACACCTGTCTTTAAAAGATGATCTGATTTAGATTGTGTTATAGCTCTTAAGCTGTATCAGCTGGATTCAGCTGTCATGAGGAAACTCAGTGTGGAAGATGTAAGGCGTTTGAGTGAAAAAGTGCTTTTGTAGTTATCGGTACATGATCCCTCTCTGCTGGTAGGAATCTGACATTGCCTGTGCAATATTTATCCACTGAGGTTTGAATCTCAAGCTTTGTAATTGTTTTCCCCAGGACTACTTGGCACACATTATCGATGTGGGCAGCCTTCCTATACAGCCTGAGCAAGTGTGCGCCCTGTTTGGAAACATAGAGGACATCTATGAGTTCAACAGGTAAATCCTTCAAATATTCACAAGTATATTTACTATTCCAAGTATCTTTTTTCTTATTTAATTCATACAGTTTAGACTCATGTTAAAAACTGTTTTTTTTTAAAGTAAGTTCACTTTGATGTGTCAGGAGTATGAAATGTTGTTGTTAGATAATGGAGCATATTGTGCAATAAAAAAATGCATGATGCTTGCCTGCTGTTACCCAACTTGCATTTTTGTTGAGTGACTTAAAGTTGTACAGAGATAAAAATGAACAACTCTCACCACAGGAAAGACCATGTTGCAGATAATGAAAAAGTTTCAGAAAGTGTTGGTGCAGCTGGATTTGCGTTTCATCGTAACATGTCAGCTAGCAACCATTGCTAAATGTGCTGGTTGCCAAAATACACATTAAGGCTCTTGTCTCATCTCATAGTGAGCAGCCACTCTTGTAATATCATATCATACAGCCCTAAGGCTAACCGATTTTATCTATGTCTTTTTAATGATATTTCACAAAGTCTGCACGTTTGAGAAAGTACTTTGGCACGCTATTGAATTAAAAGAGCCAAACACAGTCATTTTCCTAGAAGGAATGTTTTATTAATATTCGTTTCAATGGGGAAATATTATCAATGTGTAAAACGGCTCAGTGTTTGCTTATGATTGCAACAGAGTCTGTGCAAGGGAGGCCATCAAAAGTAAATCAAATTTATGTACCGGTATTTACAGTCCTACAGTACTATAGAGTACTGGTTGTTCTTTTGCCCAAGTTGCTCTAATTCAATTGCATAATTGCTTGATGATATTGACAATTTATCAGTGTTTAGAAGTTTTTGAGTGACATTAATTCAAACTTTAATGCTTCTCTTCTCAAACGGCTTTTCTTCACAGTCCTTGCTTCTCTCCCAGCTGTAAATATTGTTGACAGAGCAATGATCGTGTATGAACGAATACCACCAAACGTCATAAAAACCTCTCCCAACGCCTGATAATGTCTCATTGTAAACATCAACACGTTTGGTTCGTAGTTGGTTTCCATGGAGCCTTCTTGCCTTTAAGTTTTGGAAGACATTTTGTTGATGTTGTGTGAGGTTGTCAGAGGTTTAAGTTTGTTAAACTCCGAGTAAAGATGGATTTTAAAGTAACTTTTTACATGGCAGAGAAAATGCTGCTGTTTAACAGTGCATGCTGCCCTCTGCTGCTGATTTTACTAACAGCAAATAAAAACCACAAGGTCTAACCAGAAACCAATACAAAAAAATATTATTACCACTATCCCTTAATACTTTATTTTTGTTTTTATGGTCTGATCGTTACAGCGTTCCACATTAAGTCTTTACTTTTTAAATTTAATTTCAGCGAACTGCTGCAGTGCTTGGACTTGTGTGAGAACGACCCTGTGTCCATCGCTCACTGTTTTGTAAATAAAGTAAGTAAAACGATTGTTGACATATTTAATTCAAGCTACATTAATTTGTCAGTGCACACTAATGATGCCAGACTGGTATTTTCCTCAGAGTGAATACTTTGAAATCTACACCCAGTATTGCAATAACTATCCGAAGTAAGTTGCTTGTTCTTTCTTTTTCCCCCTTTTTTGTTAATAGTTGTTTTTAGCGTATATGCAATATACTTTAATGTAATTTGTTATTCACAGTTCAGTGGAGGCCCTGACCGAGTGCATGAGGAGTAAAACTTTGGCCAAGTTCTTCAGGGATCGGCAGGCTGCACTGAAACGTTCTCTTCCTTTGGGCTCCTACCTGCTGAAGCCGGTTCAGAGAATCCTGAAATACCACCTGCTCCTCCAGGTACAGAGCTTTAAGCACAACACTTCCTGGTGTATTTACGTCTCCCTCTGAATCATTAACTTGTTACATGATGTTCGTTGCTCATGAAAGGAAAGAAGGGAAAATAAAGACAGATTTTTTTTTTGTTATATTATCGTAGTGTTCTTTCAAATGTTCTAATTGTGCTAAATCTCCTTTCCAGGAAATTGCAAAGCACTATGACCCGGATGAGGAGGGATATGAGGTTGTTCAGGAGGCCATAGACACCATGACGGGAGTGGCCTGGTACATCAACGATATGAAGAGGAAACATGAGCATGCCGTCAGAGTGCAGGTCAAACAAAAAACATCTGAATCAACACATTTTTCATTTTTATGTCGCGTTACATCTTATGAACATGCCTGTGCTCACATGTAGAGGGTTGCAGTTGTAGACTAAACAGCAAAAAGAAGTTTAATCTTGAATAATAAGCATTCACACTATATTCACACTATTGAGATCCATTTTTCTTCAGTTTGTTTTTCAGCACCTTTCTAGTTCTACAATTGTGCTATTTCAACAAATAAAACATCTAAACGTTCAGCTCTTTCAGGAGAAGGGTGCTATGACTTTTGGTATTGGTGCAACTTTAGCTTTTTGAAATATTTTTAGCCTTTTCTGCCACTTTTCTCTCATAGAAAATGAATTGAGCTCATTTTGCAGCCTTCAGATCTTTAGATCTTTTTACAACCATTTACTGCTTCTTTCATATTTTGTCCCAGTTCAGCTTCTTTCAGCTTCCTTGTGCAAATTTAAACTTTTTTCAGCTAATTTCAGCTGTTTTGTGCTCCTTTCAGATTTTTTCTGCTAACTACAACATTTGTGTGCTTCTTGTAACTTATCTCTGCTATTTACTCTTGTTATGCTCCTGTCAGCTTATTTATGCAAGTTTCAGCATTTTCAGCAATTTCAGCTACTATTTAGCTGTTCCTATGCTAATTTAGCCTTTTTTTTAAGCTAATTCCAAATTTTTGCACTCATTTAAACTTTTTTTGCAGCCTATTTCAGCAAAAATATGCTCTCTCCACTTCCTTCTGGTAAATTAAGCTACTTTCTGCAATTTTAGCTACTTTTCAGCTGTTTTTTTTGTTTGTTTTTGTTTTGTTGTTGTTGCTAATTTAATCTTTTTCAGATAATATCCACTTTTTAGTGCTCATTTCTGCTTGCTTTCAGTCTAAGTTGGCAAACATGTCTTCTTCTTGTTTTTTTTCCTGCTACTTTAATGTGTTCTACCTTTTCAGCTACCTTTTTTTGTTGGGCATTTTCCAGTTAATTTCAGCTGTTTTCAGAGAAATTAAAGTTTTGTGTTAGTTTATCTTAATTTCAGCCCAATTACAGTACCTTATTTCTGATAATTTCGACTTCTTTCAGCTTTTTTCTGATAGTTTCAGCCTTTTCTGTCGTGTCAGATACTTTTAGCTGTTTTGTGCTAAATTTAGCTTTTTCAACTAATTCCACTTGTTTCAGCTCATTTCAGCTCTTTACACTTCCTCCTGGTAGTTTAAGCTTCTTTCTGCCTTTTCAGCTACTTTTCAGCATTTTTTTTTCCCTGTTGTTGTTGTTGCTAATTTCGGATATTTTTTTAGCTAATTTCCAAATTTTTGTGTTCAGTTCTGCTTATTTAAATCCAGTTTAGCAAATATCTGTTCTTTCTGCTTTTTTTTCTGCTAACTTAGGCTTGTGCTTCATTTTTTCCTACATTTCAGCATGCTTTTAGCTAATTTCAGCAGTTTTAAACAATAAGCATTTGCACTGCATTTTCACAGTAAATGCAATTTTTCTAGTTGCTTGGTTAACTTTCTTCATTTCCTTTGCTGAAAAGTGCATTAGTATTACAAACAGGAGCTGACACCTGTATTCTGTGGTATTAATGATGATTTGCAATAAGAAAACATGGCTGAGTGTTTATTTGTGCATTCATACAGGAGATTCAGTCTCTGCTGATCAACTGGAAGGGTTCTGACCTGACCACCTATGGAGAGCTGGTTCTGGAGGGCACCTTTCATGTGCTGAGGGCAAAAAACACCCGCACGCTCTTCCTCTTTGAAAAGATGCTTCTTATTACCAAGAAAAGAGGAGAAAACTATGTCTATAAGATCCATATCTCGGTAGGATTTCTTTTACATTACTCAGTTTGATGAGTAGTTTTTAGGTAAATAACAAAAAACAGAAAATATCACACCGAATCATGAGACAACGACATTATCTTCTCATTGCAGTGTTCCACCTTAATGCTGCTGGAAAATGCCAAGGATCCTCTGCTGTTCAGCGTTATCCATTTCAAACGACCCAAGCAGCCCCATACGGTGCAGGTACCTGCAGCCTGGCTTTATGTCCTGCAGCACAGTGCAGCTTGAACAGATTTTACTAGAACGGTTTGTTTACTTGCTGTCAGTTTGCATATACAGTGAAGTCCAAAAGGCTGAGGTTAACAAAAACACGTGTGTTTATGTTCACCAATAAATCGGAAAGTTGAGGGATTTTTTTTTGGAAACTAGCATGAAAATGAAAGAATTTAGGATTTTGCAACATTTCAAGATAAACAAATACCACTCATTTGTTGAAGACCTGTTACTTTGTGCAAAGCAGTGCTATCATAGCATCGGATCGTAACTAGAAGATGTAAAGAATTCGACACAGTGCACTCTGACAAACCTGTGTCACCTGATTATCAAATCCCATCTAGACAAAGCAAATGTGAACAGATTATTAAAAGAACACTTCATCTTATTTTTCTCACAAACTACACAAAAAAATTGTCATTAGTTGACAGAATTTTTTAAATAAATATCCCTCAAGGCTTAAGGTTGAGACTTAGCATCTACAGTATATTGTTTTTTTCTGAGCTGCTCTGGATGAAAATGTCCCAATAATTTGGTGGATTTAAGAACACATGATCAGGTGGAGAAAAAAAAAAAGCAGTTTATTATTTAATTCGACAGATTTATAGTTAAAACAGAACATATAAGAAGACAACGCACAAAGGACATCAAACACAGTGAAATACTAAAGAGAAGTATGTGCATGCTCTAACTTATTTAGATTTAAAAGACAATAAATTTAAACTACATCAAGATAATCAGTCACCATGCATGTCAAAGAGTTCAAAACTAAAAAGACAAAGTAGAGATGAATGTTTTGAATATTTAAGGTGTGCGTGATATAACGCTGATACTAACTTAAACTGAAACAGTTGTGTTAACGCACCTAACTAAATACTGAGAAAAGCAGATATTTTTGTGTACCGTATTTTACGCCGTACACGTCGCACCGCTTTATAGGTCTCATCAGTCCAAATATGTCTAATAAAGTGGGAAAATCCATAAATACGGCGCTTCGCCGAATACGTCACATCTATTATGCATTACTGCTGACAACCAGGAAATGTGGGCCGGTGTTGTGCCAAAAATCAATTGGCTGCCAAATGGCGGCTGCGGGAGCGTGCACAGGAGGACTTTAACAAGAATTTAACAAGATTAGCACTTAAAAACAATTATTTGTTTGCTCAGCATTATAGTAAAAATGTGTCTCAGTTGAACTTTTTCTTATTAAATGCACTTCAGTGGTCAAATTAGTGGCATTTTGCCGATGCGGCGCAGCGAAATGAAGCTGATTTGATGGTTACTCCAGGTGAGCTGGACGAAGGTGGCAGGCTAAGGCAAGCCAATTGTGTAATTAATTGCCACTTTTGCCTATTACATGACGCAAAGGCATGCCATGCTATTTGAGTGCCATCTAGCAGCTGAAAATGGCAGTGTTCTATATTTTCAGTCAGAATGGATGAAATCGGTCATATCTCAGCCAAATATTGGTTTATAAATATGGGAAAAAAGCCATAAATATGTTGCTTTGGCATATAAGTGGCATGGCATGCAAATTATCCAAAAAAAAAAAAAAAAAAAAACGCAACTTATAGGCCAAAAAATACGGTAGTAAGATATGGCTTTTTTTGCATGTTTAGCTTGTATTATGTTCTGCATTTCAATAAATTTAAACAAAAACGCACAATAAGTGTCTTTTGGATCTCACTGGCTTGACATGAATGTGGATATCCTCAGAGAATGCCAACATCGTTCTTTTTCCAAAGTTTCTGAGAATCAGTTTTATTGGGTGGCCGAGATGGGGTAAAGGCAGGGCAGCCGACCTGGGACCCAAAAGCCCCAGGTTCAATCCCCAGTCATTGCACATCTTGTGGTGTCTCTGAGCAGGACACCCTATCCCCAATTGCTCCCTGGCAGCCTTCAGTAGCTGCCCACTGCTCCACCTGGGGGTGGATGGGTTAAATGCTGAGAACCAGTTTCACCATTGTATGCAACATACAATGACAATACATTCACATAATTATTATTTTAATTTTGCTCTGAAAATGTGTTATTAAAGCACGATGATCAGTATAAATGACTAAGAACTGCCTCTTGTTTCAGGCAAAATCTATAGAAGAGAAACGACTCTGGTCTCATCACATTAAGAGGCTCATTCTTGAGAATCACAACACAATGTTGCCACCGAAGGTAAAAATCGTCTTTACAGTTCATTTCTGTCTTTTTTTAAACATCTTTAATTTAAACATGTTTCTTTCTTTGAAGGCAAAGGACGCCACTGTGGACAATTTAAACTGTAAGTGTTATTTACGGCGCATCTCTAGCTATGCCAGAACCATTTAACTGTTGCCACAGCAACCACTGATGCTGCTAATAAAAGCAAATGCTTGTTGATGTTCTGTGGAGAATATGGAATGCTGGTTGATTTGGCACGATGTGCTGGTTCGTATGCAGCCCATCCATGTGGAGAAAATAGTTTTTATAAATGCAGCTCTGCTCTTTCCATTGCTCAGATCCGGGGAAGTTCCAGTATAGTCCTGAGAGGATGGTGAAAGCAGAGAGCTGCCAAAGTGACAGCTTTCATCTTGGAGGACGGAATGGGAGGAGGAGATCTGGTAAAATTACCCCGTTCGTCTGGCAGCGCATCCTACAGCAATAACTACAAAAATGTGTAACTTACCGTGTTTTGTTTCTTTCTTCTAGAACCAGGAAAACAAATCATTAAGAGCACAGAAGGTTGGTACTCAGTTGTTTTACATTGCTGAATGTTTAGTGGGGTTCTGGCAGACAGAGCAGCAGATTCATTGCTGGTGCTTCAGTTTGGTCCATCCTGGCTGCTGGCCAGTTACACATCAACTCCCAGCCACCAGTGTCGTTCTGCTGTTGGATAAGAGCGTTTCATGCATTGAACCTCTTTGTTCCTCTTCAGAGACACCTGGAAAACAGATCAATGGACAAACACTCGCTCCCTCTCTACCTCACACATAATGAAGTTAATTATATGCCACTTTTGTCAAAGGCTTTGCCATACACAAGCTCTTTTTAGTAGTCAAATCCATCCTTCCCTTGGATCTGTGTCTTCCTGTGTCATCGATTACAAGAGGAAACTGCGCTCGTGTTCTCCCTCACTCCCTGCCCAGAACCAATTTTCCAGACAATGTAATGAAGAAGCCATTTTATGTCAAACCATCTCATCTGGGTAAGGGAGAGGTTCAACGCTTCCTGGCTAATTGCATCATGTGCAGTTTAAGCCTCTGAGACACGAGATGCTCCTTATCGGTATTTACCTAACCACAGGGCCTCCCTTGAGTCTGGGGCAGACGAACATCTGCCTCGATGCAGAGGCAGAGATTGTGTCCCGGCTGTAATTGAACAAAATGCAATCAATGTTTAGGTAATTGTGGGACATATTATTTTATAATGCATGGTTTATTTCAGAGTTTGACATTTTTATTTGTTTTGTCTCTGTCTCGCCATGTCTTTGCTTCACACGCAGCTGGTTTGAAGGTAAGTTAAAAACAAGCAGATCTTTTTATTGAGCTTTTGCATTCACTGGGCTGTGGTGAGATACGGTTTACCCAGTTCTGAGTCAGCAATTTCAACCTAAAGGGATAGTTCTGAGCTTTTGAAGTGGCATTTCTTTGGTAAGTTATTTTATTTCTTGTAGGTAGGTCTCTCTTTGAATGATTTCAGTTTGGAGAAACAGTTTCATTCTCTCCTGACTGGTGAACTAGCTGCTCAGTCAAGCGGGGTCAAGACCAACACTCTTAAAAGTTTCATTTCACTTCATGCAAATCTTTACCTCACCATTTATTTCATATTACAGGGTTATATTGGCAGAAATGTTGGGGTTTTCCCGTCCAAAGTGCCCCAGGCTGTACTAAAGTATAATAGGAACAACTATATGTGGTGCAAAATTGACAGTAGCAGGTTTATAAAAAGCCTTTTCAAGGGCTGATAAGAAGTTTTTAAGATTAGAGTTGTTTTAAGATACTACTACTTTGTTCTTTATGATGAAGCTTTAGGGCCATGCTAAAAAAAAATAAAAACATTAAAAGCCATATTAGGAGAATAAAGTCGTACGAGCCTTTTTTTTTTTTTTTTACAGCTCGTTTATTTACTTATTTTTTTCCCACGAGTCTTATCCATGACACGACCTGTCAATCAATCCAGTAGGCGTGTCAGCAAATGACCAGTCTGAAGCTAAATGCTCCTTACCTGCAGAGAGCTGAGCTGCAGCCCATCAGAGTGTAACACCTGACTGTAAGCAGGTTCATTGTCCTGATACTGATAATAATCTGATGCTGATGTGCTAACAGATTAACTATCTCCTTATTTGTAAAACCAATAGCAAAGTATAACTTTGCAAGATGCTCAACATTCTTTATTTGACCACAGTTAAAATGCAGTAAACTCTGCTTTATTGTGTTGGAGTTCAGCTAATGTTACGACTCATTTAGCTTTGGATTGGTCATTTGCTGACACGCCCACTGGATTGATTGACATGTCACGTTGTGGATCCGACTCATGGGGGGAAAAAAAAGTCTCGTACCACTTTATTCACCTAATATTAAGACTTTATTCGACTTTATTCTTGTAATTTTATGGCTTTTAATGCTTTTTTTCTTAGCGTGGCCCTGAAGCTCCATGATACTGATACTGATTGATTATTCGAGTCAGAAATGAGCTCTGTTTCCCCAAACTGAGGTTGCTCAAAGAGCTATGTACAACAGGTAAGATATTAATCGTTCATATCCAGTCTGCAGAACCACACCTTAAAAGATCTGATGTCTCATCCTAATATTTCTATTGAAAGAACCCAAACCATGAGTGAGAACGTTCAAACCTTACCTCTACAGAAGAAGCTTTCGGTTTCCTCAGAGTGCAGTGAATCGTATCTCACCCAGAGCTGCAGCTGCTGACACGTGGTGCTTCAGTCTGATCACAGCCTTGCAGCCACTACATGTCTTTAACACAAGCCTCGCAATAACTAATCACATGTCTGTGACTTGATGCTACAGCATGCAGACAGTGAGGGTGCCCTGCTGGGAGACTGGTGCTCCCTCCAGCCAGCCACCAGTGTCAGCACACTGGCCTCCAGTCTAGGTGATCCCGAGAGTGAAAGGCTGGGTGTGGAGGACTTTATTCCCAGCGGGGAGTCTCTGGAGCACCTAAATTCAGCTGAGAGTGACCCTAAACTGGCCTCTTCACCCTGTGAGATGGGTTTGGAGCAGAAGGCAGTGGAGAAGGAGTGTTGCAAAGAAGATGCACTGATGGAAGGCGACCAGGTAGCTGACTTTGCCAGCTCAGTACTGGCAGCCATCTCCTGCTGGCACTATAGAGCCAGGGCTTTGCTTCCTACTCCTTTCACAACGGTGAGGGTTTCTGACACTTATGGGTTTCTTGCTCCATTCCTCTGGCTTACCATTACTAATGCATCCCTCTTTTTCCTGCATTTGCATTTATTCTCATCCCTTTTTTTGTTCTTAATCGCCATAATCATCCAGCATCTGCTGCCATTTGTACAACTCATTGAAGCAGTACTGCTGCTGACGTGCATGAACTTTTTAAACATTCACTGTAGGTGAAACTGGAAACTCATGCATTTCATTGTCTTTTGGTTCTGGTTATCCCACATTGTATTGACAGTTTCTTTGGATTGTATTGTATGTGGATTTCATTTGTGCTGTTGCTCTTTGCTGTATTCATTGAGCATGATTAGTGTTGAAGCGTACGCTGATGGGACCGCGCCTGCATGTGCATGAGAACCAACAGCTTAATAAGCGCTGTTAAATGTTGTCTGATTTCAAAGGTTAATGTAGTCTTCTAATTAAATATCATTAGAATAGCAGGAACTTGTTTTCCTCTGTCATGATCATCATACAGAACAGTTCCCCTCTGAATTTTCGTAATCAGAAAAGTCTTTGTCAGGGTTAATTGCTTTAGCAGTAATGTCAATGAAGGAGAATAAATAAACTTTGTTTGACTGGGTAGACTTTTCTGTTTATTTTTTAAGGAAGTTTAAAATTAGGCCTGTCGCGATAAACATATCGATTAATCTCACGATAAATGAAACGCTGCTCGCTCCCTCACTATCCATCCTTCGGTTCAAACAGTCTTATACTCCCATACAGTGGTCAAAAAAAGGTACTACGCTCAAAAATTAACTGACATTTCTTCTTCAATTTGACAATAATTACTAATTATTGTACAATATTATTATTATTGTTGTACAAATATTATTGTACAATAATTACTAATTATTGAACAATAATTACTAATTATTGTCAAATTTCAAACAATATTATTGTTTATCGCAATAATTTCGGAGACAATTAATCGCCCAGCAAAATTTGTTATCGTGACAGGCCTATTTTAAATACACTGAGCATTTGTTTAATATTGTATATTTTATGACGCACCTCTGATACGTGTTGACAATAAATGCTTTCAGTTTAATGAAATGTTTTACCTGTTCAGGATGATCAGAAAAGCAACACTTCTGAGTTCAAAACTGCACCAACGGAGGAGGTGAAAACCCACCGACAGGAGGAAAACAAAAGGGATGTGGTTATGAAAGAGCCTCTCGGCACACAGGTACTTATAAACGCCTGATTTATTGTTCATACGCACATTATTTCCACTTGTGAGACACATTCGCATTATTAACCAACTGTTTCTAAGCCTATTTTGAAGCTGCTGTATAATTTATAGGAAACTCTTTCACATTTTTTTCCTATTCTCTCCCTGAATGAGAGCCACCTGAGTCAGTACATTGTACATATAAAATCGAATTCCTACCAAATAGATGCCCTTTGCCTTGATCACATTAGCCTGAATTCAGCCTGCGTGTTGAACATTTGTAGTCTTGGAATTAAAGCACCATGTACATCTTGTCCAGTAGACTGCACCCCTGCTTCTTAGAAAGGCGTCCTTTGTTTTGGAGGCCAGCTACAGTCAGCGTCTACGTCTGAGCTGAGTAGGTATTTACTGTCCCAAACCTTATCTACACCAAACAGCTCCAAGCTGCACTTATTTCAAATTTGCAGGCTCTCCAGACCAGCAGGCAACACCTCAACACAAATTCAGATTAATGCCAGGCTAGGGTGACATCAGCAAGATGAGCGCCGACAAAGGAAGAGCTGAACTCACCAAGAATAACAAAGACGGTTCAATAAAAGCCGACTGGAGAGGGCGTCGTTGTTTTTCAACCACATTTAACTGCTACACACCAGCAACAGTCAGAGTAATACAAACAATTGAGAGTGGCTAATAAGATAAAACAAATGCAGCACAAACTGGATGCATCAGACTAAATTGCTAAGATTACTTCAAATGGGACCATTAAGCTAATGGGGCTCAGAGTGCTGGTTAATAAAATGTCTTTTCTCATCATATTCCACTTTGCAAACACTCTTATCATGTTTTAGGTGAATGTGCAGGAGCTGTGCCACCCAGACTCTGTCCCACGAGCAGAGAAAGGCCACCAGCAGGAGGTGAGATACTCCCAACGCCCTGAGTCTCCAGTGGTTTCCTGCAAACGTGCAACTGGAAGCTCAGACTGTCTGGATACCACCAGAGAAACTGGAGATGAAGAGGGAGGGAGCGATTCTTCTGGCCTCCACGTCCAAGAGACGAGTGTTCTGACCAATAGTGAGCTCTCGGAGGAGGAAGAAGAGCTGTTTTCCAAAAACAAAAGCCTCCTGCCACCTTCTGTGTTGGACCAGGCTAGTGCGATAGCGGAGCACTTCATCAGCAGCCTGCCCCGGCGGAGCAGTCCAGTTTCTGAGGATGTTAGTTCCCTCATTAGACCTTCACCACCTGCAGATGACATCTTTCAAATCCCCTCGGCCTGCATGGATGTGGAGAGACAGACCCAGACGATGGCTAACTCTTTACTGAAGCCACAGGCAGCTTCAGACAATGAGCTGTTGGATCCTGTGCCTAATCTGAGTAAAGAAGAACACAGGTCCACTCTCTCCAAAAAAGATCACATCCTCATCCACAAAATCAGACAATACTACGAGCGCGCCGAGCACCAAGACGCCGGCTTCAGCATCAAGCGCCGTGAAAGTCTGTCCTATATTCCAGCTGGTTTGGTGCGACAGCTGAGTCAAAAGCTGAGCAGCGTTCCTCAGGAGAAGGTCGACCCCATCCACCGGAAAGAACTCCCCCAAAACAGACCAACGTCTTGGTCTGTGTTTGAACTTCCTGGGTTAGAAAAGAACCATAAAACTGCTCCACAGAGCTCCTTCCAATCCAAGGCTGGTGCTGCCGATGGGTTTAAAGCAGAAGAAAAGTTCAGGCCCTCGTCTGACATGCTCAAGGTCTGGGAAGTTATGGAAACTGAAGAAGAGAGCAGGGACGTCCAGCAGGCTGCAGAAGAGAAACTTAATGATTCAAGATTAGAAGTTCCTCAGAACATCAGCTCAGAGACTTCAGATGTTAAAACCAGTAGGCAGTCACCTCTGATTTTAGAAAAGTCTGGCGTGAACGCCTCTGACATGTCCGCAACGTCATCACTGAGCACAAGTTCCTCTGCAGTGGAGGGTGGGGCGGGTCAGGACTCTAGCCCATGCAGGACCCATGAGGTACAGGACGACCGTCGTTTCAGCCCTGAATATTTACCCAAAGTCATTAACTTCAGAACCAGCATCAACGAAGACCAGATCTTACAAGACATGGGAAAGGTGAAAAACAAGGTGTTCCAGCTGGCCCGTCAGTACAGCCAGCGCATCAAAAACAACCGGCCCATGGTCTGGCAGAGAAGCCGCCTAACAGCCAGTCAGGAAGGACGCAGGAACATCCCAGCTGTCCCCGAGGAGAAGATCAGAAAAGCAGGTAAAATCAGGGGTCACCAACCATTCTGAGACTGAGAGCTACTTCAGTGGAACTGGGTGCCAGGAAGGGCTCCTTGTTTAATTTTAATATGATTAATAATAAAGGTGAATACATCTAAATCTTAAGGACTACTTACAGCATTTATCATTAACAATTTATAATGGCAGACATGATAAATCATTGACAAATGGTGATTAGAGCCTTCTGTCTGTGCAGAAGACATGAGCTTGTTATTTTATGAAATATATATATATATATTATGGTATATATACATATATATGTATATGTGTATATATGTATATGTATATGTATGTATACAAAGTATATAATGAAATATATATAATACAGTTTTTATTATGAGTGCTATTTTTAGATAATGCCCCGCAGGCGACGCGTGGTCCCTGAAGGTTTACGTGGGCACCATGTTGGTGACCCCTGTTCCAGATGATAGACATTATTTATTTTGCAGCAGCCTGTTGCTATTTCTCTTCTAGAAATACAAAAGTTAATCTAAACCTGCTGTTTTGTGGTTGTATGTAGGTAAACCCAACCTGAGATTGGCCTTGAGTGCTTGTGAACATGAAGTGTCGAGTCCAGTCCAGACCCCCAGCTCCACAGCCAGCTCCCACAGCACAGTAACGTCCCCACAGAGTCCTCTGTCTGAGGCCTTCCTCTGGCCGGACGTGCAGGAACTGCGCTCCAAATACACGGACAAACCCACCTGTGTCTGCACCGTCCCACACAGGCTCTGCACGACCAGGTGTGATGGCTGCTCTCAGAAGTACAGCAGCTCCTCGGAGCTCCACAGCGCCCAGACAGACGGCTGCAGACAGCAGTCAGAGAGTCCACACGGGGGACAGCGTCTCGTGGTAGAGGACTGGCCTCAGCACCAGACACGTTCTCTGCTCTGCAGGTGGAGCTCCGTGGACCTCGGGTCTCTGCCCCTCCACGAAGTACAGAACCTTCAGGATCCTGTGCGAGCCCACGCTCCTGTCTGCCGAGTCCAAAGTGAGGACGGTCCCTTCCAGGACGGTCTGAACAGCTCAGGGAAGTCCTCGGAAAGTTTCTGTGTGAAAAGATTACGAGAGAAGTTCCAGAGTTTAAGCACAAGCTGATGAACAGAACGTGCGTGTTTTCATATCAGGAGCATTGAAATGGGAACATCAGGTGTTTAGCTGATGATTATCTGTTTGTTCTTCAACGGTTTCCCCTAAAAAAAATAAAAAATAAAAAAGTAATTACTGTCTGCATGGAGCTGTCCATACAAGAGACGGTGGGTAGTGATGTCACATAAAAAAGGGATGTTCTTGTAAGTTTTAAAGGAAGATGTTCTCCTTTAAAAATGTGCTTCCTGTCAAAACATCAATCTGTTGACTGTTTTATCCACACAGTCACAGTAGAACTGTTAGCAACAACTCTTTGAGGGTTGCAGGGCTAATTTCAGACGCCAAAGATGGTTTTGATGCTCCAAGACAACAAAGATGTTTCCACTTCTTCTACTTTCGCTGCTTGGAAAACAGTTGCACGCCACTGGAGCTTTATTATTTTTTTTTACCAGTAAGCTCAAGCTGTATATTTTCTTAAAGATTATTTATAATACTTGTACATCTGGGTTGTGTAAATGCTGGACTCAGCAACTCATTTGATACATTTTAGTTTCAAAATGTTTTGTGTCATATGTGCATCTTCCCATATTTTCAATAAAAAATGCAAACATGAACTGTCGGACTGAGGTCTTGTATGAATGTTTTTTTCGTTGCTCTTCAGAACTGTCTAAAATGTATGAGGTTTGTGTTTTCATACTTTTGATGATGAAATTGGGAAAATTAGGATAAATCTTCCCCAAATTAACTCTTCTTTGTTTGAAGTCTGGCAAACCATCTTGAACATCTGCTGCCAAATGTTTCATTTAATCTCGCCAGCAGTCGTGAGTTATAAACTTTAAATATTTTCATATTCCGGAGCTTCTATGAGCTTCTGTTTGCTAAGTCCCAAACATCTCATCCTAATATTCTCCTTTTAGTGTTTCCGACGTGAGTAAACCATGTTGCCTTTATAGTTTTATGAAAATTTGGAGATTTGACTACGCAATTTTTGTAACCAGCATTAGAGATACTGACCTAAATTTTACATTGAAGAGAGTGAAGAGTGTCCACTGCCAATGGCGATGACGTTTATGCCTGTGTTTGTCTGTTAGCACAATATCCCTTGAAATAGTGCATGACATTTAATAAAATTTTCAGGAAATAATTGTTGGAGAAATCAGTTTTAAAGCTACTGAGCTAAAATTCAGTGTGGTTACAGCCAGTGTTGTAATGTAACAAAGCAGAAATATTCTGTTACTGTACTTAAGTAGAATTTTGACCTATCTTTACTTCGTTATTTACATTTCTAGTGACCTTCCCTTTTACTCCACTACATTTTCTCAGTAAAATGTGTACTTTTACTTCAATACATTTCCCTTAACCGTCTAAGCTACTTGTTCCTACAATATAAAATTAGAAGAAATCTGATTGGGCAGTGCCTGTTTGTTCTCCCCGCAGCCCCTTCTCTCTCCCTCATTAACAAACCCAGCCCTTGTCTGTTAGCAAAATATCTCATAAATTGAACAGATTTTAGTGAAATGATCAGATTTCATCATAAAATGATCTTACTTTAAATCTCTGAATTAAAAAGAGGTGACTGAAATGTATGGAAGCCCATTTCTGCTACTCTATAAAAAAAAATAGCAGAAATTATCTCAAAACGAGATAGTATCTCATTATAAAGAGATACTATCTCATATAATGAGATAGTAATATAATGATAATATAATGAGATAGTATCTCATGATGAGATATGTCATTATTTCGACATACTATCTCATTATAATGAGATAGTATCTCATTATTTTGACATACTATCATAATTAGATAGTATGTGATACTATCTCATTATTATGAGATGGTATCTCATTATTTTGACATACTATCTCATTATAATGAGACATTTTTTATTTTTGTTTTTTTAACAGATTGGCGGAAATGGGCTTCCATAGAAATGCATTCCTTTAAGGAATTTAATTTTTTTATTAATATTATTTGACGCTTTAAAAGTTTTTTTTTTTCTTTTTGGAAAAGCTGCGTCCATCACATGGATCGGCACCGGAAACGAGCAGGACGACTTCAAACTAAAAGCCTCAGCTGCTCATGACATCTGCAGCCATCATCGCGGTGTTGGTTTTATTTCTGAACCTCTGTTGATTCACAGATCCGTGATTGTCACCACAGGAAGGAGAGAGACACCGAGACGCACGAAGCAGCTGCCCCACCGGCAGCAGCTCATTTCCTCAAAGAGCTCACTTTCTTTGCCTCTTGTCTCTTTTTTAAAATTTAGATCAAAGCAGTTTTTTTTTTAATTATTATTTTAGATGAAGAATGGGCTGCGCAGTTTCAGGTCTGGCCACAAAATGTGAGTTTGCACAGAAGGAAGGAGAGGATGCTGCTGCGCATCCCAGCCAGGAGCACATCCACATCATTAAAGACTCCTGGAAAGTTATCCGGGATGATATCGCCAAAGTTGGGATCATCATGTTTGTCAGGTGAGTTTTTTTTTTTTCTTACTGGTTGCAGGTAAACTCATTCTTAGATGCTCTAAAGTGGCAAGAAATAAGAAAAAATATTTTTTTGATAAGATCCCACTAAAAGCCTTTAAAACTTGCAACTTCTTATAAATTTCAAACAAGATGTGTTGGGAATGTTGCACCGAAGTTATGGATTTGCGCAACAAAATAAAACTTGGTACTTCTTATTTAATAGATTTTATGAGGCCCCTTCCAGACAGTCATGGACCTGCTGACCCACAGCCTCTTTTTCTCTGATGGTTGGGAGCAGAACCCCTCTTCCTCTCCCTCCTCCCCCTCTCCTCACTTTACATCACATCCTAACATCATTACACACTGAGCTCCTGCTCTGTCCTGTCATTATACAATTAGAGGATTCAGCCATCAGGAAACTCATTTTTATCAGTTAAGATAACTGGCACTCAGGAAAACATCTTTAATGCTCAGTTTATGAAGCAAATAAAGAGAAAATGTGATAAAGCGTTAATCTCTGTTAAGACAATTCATGCTGTTTGTAGGTTAGACTTTAAAATGGTCTGTATATCAGTAAAACATAAATTTTTCATGATTTCCTCCAATTTGAGTCACCGCAACATGAAATCCAGTCCAAAAAAAAAAATAAAAAAATCATGATGTTAGAAATACAATCTGCACAGAGTAAAATCTGTGCACGGCTGCCATGACGTGGTTTGTTTACCTGCAGGATCAGCCGAAGTGGCTGAAAACAGGCCAACGATGGCAGCGTCTCTGGAGGAGCTGTTTGGGTTGGAGAAATTACAAACTGTTACATATTTGTATGCTCAGATTTATTAAGTAAACTGTGCAGATAAGTTTTAAATCTAAATTCACCCATTCGTTTGGTGGCGGGACGCCTCTCTTCAGACATTTCAGAATGAAATTGGCTGCCATCGTCTAGAAGTTTTATAAAAGCTGCTTGTTTGGATGCTGAGCTTGGCCTTTCTGGTGCTCCAACTCCGTGCTTGATCCCTGATATTTATTCTTTTCATATGTCTCACTCGTTCTTTTTTTTTTTTTCATTCTTTTTGCCATTTATTTTATTTAAACATCTTTGTCCAGTTTCTTTGTCTGATTCCAGCATCCGTTCTTACTAAATGAGTCAGAATGAGCACTGGCTGCAGTACAAAATAATTAAAAAATACTGTTTTTTGTCATAAAGATTTGCATCAAAAGGTTGATGTAAAGTCAGCATCTAAGTAAATTAGAATACAATCTTCCTAATCTATCTTTAAATTGTTTTCTAACAGATACGTCTTCAGAGATTATCTCTTGTCTTGTAACTTTTCTAATCTTCTTTGAAATTGACTGTCTCTGCCAGCAATTGTAGCACCTGGAAATCCCTTCGTATAATGTTTGACATCATTGTGAAGCTTGGTGATTTCACTTTTATTTAACATGGGGCTGGAAAACATGACGGCGTCACTCCAGACCAGTACAAAAACAAGTTTTTGAACCATTCTCGTAAACAAAACTAGCTTGTTGCCAGGTACAGGTGACGAGTCAGCCAAGCACTTTGTTTACATTTGGTGCATACCCACAGTTCAGAAATGCACATCTGTAAATTTGGAAAACTACTGGAGAAAACTGCTTCAAAAATGTGGGACAGTTCAAGGTGACCTTTTGGATGCTTGAGTTTATCAGCATCTTTATTTTGACCTGACAACTCTTAAACATATTCAAACTGAAAAGAAGAGAATGATTCTGGATAACACATCATTAGACTGAATGCAACCTCTGTGTGGAGTCCAATTAAAATTCCACTTCAGCTATTTTAGGGGGTGCAGCATGGTCTGCATATGTTCTGAGAGCACTCATGTCCACAAGAGGAACAAACAATATAAGGAGCGCTCTGCATGCTGCACGGAAACCAGACGGCTTTATTATTTTTAGTGTGTAAAGAACAGCTGTGGGAGGAAATAAATTCACTTCCACAGCAAAATACTGGTACTTACCTCATGCAAAAAAATAGATCATTTTATGTTCAGTTTATGTAATTTAATCCTTCTTTAATTCAAAAATGGGCCCATTTGCAAAATGTATTGTTTACATTGTGATACATACTAAAAGCAATTAGAGATAAAACATTGTATTGAGCTTTTCATGGATTATAAATGTAAAAGATGCTCATGTTCAATCAGAGGACTGCATCAATATTTAGCATTTCCATTGATCAGTGCAGGCCATCAGGGACTCAGAGCTGCATGAGTTTGGTGTTTTTCTTCAAAGGAGCCATCATTCCCTCTCTGTCATAAAAATAAATAAATAAAAATAAATAAATAAATAAATAAATAAATAAATAAATAAATAAATAAATAAAAAAAATAAAAACACCCCAGAACCTCCAGATGTGTCAGTCCAGGAGCAGTTGTTGGGGAAATTTGATGCATTTATTCATGGAGACTTTTTCACAGACAAATAACTGCTAAAAAAAAAAAAAATAATAAAAAATAAAAAATGACCAGAGACTAATGGAATGAAACAAATGAGAAAACTCAACCCTCTTTGGAGTTCTATAGCCAGGACGCACTTTATTGTAGAAACATCATTTAAAGTTGAAACAAGTCACACAAATAGGAAGTTACATGTCAAAGATTGATGTCTTCTGATTTTTGAAGATTTTCCACAGGCTGCTCAGCTGACGGTTGATGATGTCACACCCCTGACATTATGAATTATCTAAAAATTTAAAAACTTTTGCAAACTTTGTGGTATTTCATGAAGTAAGGATTTTTGTCTCCTTTCACTCAGTGTCTCTCATTGCTGCTGGACTTCCAATGTTCTCTCTAATCCTCTCAGATCACACAGCAAGACGTCCACAGACTTCTGTTACAGTAGTCCCTCGCTACATCACAATTGTTTTTTTAGCGGACTCACTCTATTGTGGTTTTTCAAAGTAAGACACAATTGGCTGATTGATGAATCAGCTGCATGATCGGCATTAATTTTTTTTTATTCAAAATAAATTATTTAAAATTATTCAGCACCTACTGCACCTGTGTGCAGCCCACAGCTGCAGCATGTCATATCTCCGCTCTGCAGCAGAGAAGTGGGCGTGGCCAAGAGGGCTGGCCGGTGGCAGATAGCTGAGATCATGACATTCTGTGCTCTTTTAGAGGATTTAGAGTTTAGAAACATTGTTTAGAATATTACAAGAGTGTTGGAAGGGTTTAAAATGCCTTTATATATACCATATGTTTCACCCTATAAGTCACAGTTTTTTGCATAATTTACATGCCCTGCAACTTATATGCAGAAGCAACGTATTGATGGATTTCCCCCCATATTTATAAACCAATTTTTGGCTGAGATATGACAGTTTTCATTAGTTCTGACTGAAAATACTGAACACTACATTTTCAGCCGCTAGATGGCCGTAGAGTAGTAAGGCATGCATTTGTGTCATGTAATAAGTAAACGAGGCTATAATGACAAAATCAAAAAAGTTCAAGACAAAAACAACTGGACTTTTCTTTATTATACTTTACTTTATTGTTTTTGTCTTGAACTTTTTTGAAATTACCATGTCCTGGATGACTGAGAATCTTCACCAGCTATTAATGACGCAATCGGCTTGCCTTAGTTAGCCACCTTTGCCCAGCTCACCTGGAGCAACCGTCAAATCAGCTTCATTTTGCTGTATCGCCCCGCGAAATGCAGCTAATTTGACCATTAAAGTGCATTTATTAAGTAACAGTTCAACTGAGACACACATTTAATGTAATTTATATAGTTATTAAATACGGTATATATATTTATATATGAACTACTATTTACTACTTGTAATACTATTCCTACTTTGCAGTTTTTCACTTAACGCTGGGCTTCATGGTACAGATCCCCCGTGACAAACGAGGGACTACTGTATATTATTTTTAAAACAGGAAGTGACAGATGTTTTAAACTTGTTATATGCCCTACATAAAGCACTGAAGAAGCATAATTTATTATTAAATTTATTCATTTTACAATAATGAGTACAACAAATGACTTGCATACAACGAGAAAAAAAAATATAAAATGAAAGGTAGCAGATGAAGAATTATCTTATTTAACCTGCTCCTTATTTATCTAATTCAAACAAGTATTTTATAATAACAGTCCGTAATTTATACAACCTTATTAATAAATGAAACTCAATCATACATTCATTGATATTTGTTTAACATTTCAATTTTGACCAGCTTCTTAAAGATAGTAATTGATTTGGCTTCCTTGATTTCTGTTTTTAAATTATTCCACAATCCTATACCCTGAATTTGGGTAGTTCTTCCTTTCAAACTAGTTCGAAAATTCACATGAAGGACCCTCCGAGTCTTCTGTCACTCACAGTTCAAGAAATGACAAGATTCAGCTCAACGTCTTTCAAACGGCAGCTGTCTATTTGCAGCTCAGCTTTCAGTCTGTTTCTGGAAAAAGACATTGAAACGCCGAGGATTGGGACCAAGCTTTTAGAAATCCGGAGTCCGGAAATGAGATTTGCACGCAGAAAAGCCGACCTTAAACAAATTATTAATGTTTAGGGGGAAGAAAACAAGATTACGCTGGGCTGGAGGTTTCGTTCGGTGCAGGTTAAATGAAAGACATAAAGATAGCAGCTTGAAGAAAACAAGCAATTTTCTGCTGGCGTTGATTAAATGAGGTCACACGTGGGGTAAGAGCCAGCAACCACAGACACCGGTGGTGTGCATGTTTTGAACCAATAAATAAGGCGAAATAATTCAAACAAATCTTATGTTCAATAATGTGAGGCATGGTTAAAGCAGCAGGGACACAGCTTTTCATCCTCATCAGGTTCAGAGCGGTGGGACTACATGCTAATCCTAAAGCTCCCGGGGTCATCATTGGTTGTGGGGGGGTGTTGTTTCGATTGTGACAGGCTGCTGCAGAAGAGGCTCTCAGAGGCTCACGATGGCTGCTGATGCTGCTGTTGTCTTGGTAACAGGTTGTTTGAGACCCATCCCGAGTGCAAGGACGTCTTCTTCCTGTTCCGAGACGTGGAGGACCTGGAGAGGCTGAGGACGAACCGGGAGCTCAGGGCCCACGGCCTGCGGTCAGTCACAGACGACGCACCACAACGACCAGAATGAATGGATGAAAGGATGAACGGATGAATGATGCAGCGGAGACAGGCTGTCTCACTGAGAACAAGAGCTTACTCACATCCAGTTCAGTCATTCAGCTGACAGTTGTTATAAACAGGTCTGTGCATGACTGGATGATTTATAACTCAGTGACAAAAATATATAATTTATACCAAAAATGAGTAAAGTTACACCCTGAAAACAAAGATATTTAATTTTTATATGTTCATTATTGTAGTACAGCAGGAAAATGAGGATTAAAAAAAAGTTATTCCTTCAAACTAAGACATTTTTACCTTGTCCTCATTTTGAGACGTTGCACTACAGCAGCCCAGAAGGGACAATTCAAGCAATCACTCCCTCACTGCTTAAGTGGTTATTGTATTTTTTTTGCAACAGAAAAGGGGATTTATTTGATCAGTTTGCACTAAATATCACTACATTTCACTCAACAAACATTTACCGTAATTATTTCCCTTTTATTTTTTTTATTTTTGACTCTAATTTACTTCCTGTCTGTTTACTTCCATTTGGGTGTCCAAACACCCTCACTACCAACTGCAAAACTCAAACAAATGATGAAATGTGCCTAATAAAGATTTAGATTTTTGAAAACGCTCAGAGTATGTGTTAGGGATGACTCTCAGCTACTACCACAACAGGTTTCAGCTCAGTGTCTGTCAAATCATCTTATAGAAATTTTTACGTGCTTGTTATGGTTAATTAGCTGTGGAAGCCATCTTGAATTGGCTTGAGTGACAATTTGTGAATTAAATACTGTAATTAATAAAATGTTTTTTTTTAATCAAAACTTTATATTTTTAGACACTAATGTGGTTTAAAAAGTGTAATTAGTTTCCAGCCTGCTGCTGCACAACTTTTTATAATTTCCTTCAGGATCAATACAGTATCTATCTATCTATCTATCTATCTATCTATCTATCTATCTATCTATCTATCTATCTATCTATCTATCTATCTAT
>JARVGS010000789.1:12748417-12759917 GCA_031762315.1 Hypsolebias antenori | reverse complement strand
CATCTCCACATCATTGCATTCAGTTTTTATTCACAATTTGTTTAGTGTCCCAACTTTTTTGGAATCCGTTTTGTACATTTCAGCATATTTCAGCTGTTTTTCAGCAGGTTCTTCAGCAATAAGCATTCTCAATGCATTTTAACAGGAAATACAATTTATCTAGTTACAACTAAAAACAATGAAAAAACAACAACTCATGAGAAAAGCTAAAAGTAAACTGCAGCTTATACATACAGAAGATGAACTCTCCTCTGGGCAGTGTCAGCTTGTCTGTGAGGAGACTTACTGAGTTTTTGGTATTCAAAGAGGTTAGAAGCTCAGTTCATTCACTTTCTGTTTGTTTGAATCTTACTTAATCTTGTCAACGAGTTGCTCTGTGTTTCCTCTGATGGCCGTTGTGACGTGATACACAGGACTCAGCAACAAGCTGTTCACACTGACCTGCAGGGAAAACAACAAGAAAGTTATCCTCGAAAAGAGACAGCATGTAAAAGGATGCAAACAGCCTTGACAGACCTCATCACTGTTTCGAGGTAGATGCCTGGAGCTTTGCTCATGGTCGGAGGATCTCTGGTCAGACTCCCTTTTCGTTGCAAAACTGGTTTGGACTCTGTTCAGTCCGGACTGTGGAACCTGCTGGAGCACAATCAGACTTTAGAAGGAAGTTTCAGGAGAAAGACAGGCAGCCGAAACTTAGCCCATTTAAGAACCTGCCATCTCACTTGGTAACTTTGACAATTATCTCCTTTAAAATCGATACGACTGTATCAAATATTAATTGTAAAATAAAATAAATGCTCTTATATTTTTTTTTCATTTTTCAGTGGGTTTATGCTTTAAAACACCAGAATATACATAAAACTACCTTTAAATTTATTCAAACAGTATTTACAACTTATTAGTGGTAGTAATTAACTCAGCAAGTACAAGTACATAAAAACATGACCATTACCCATAAAAATAAATATTTTTAACGTTCACAATTTTAAAAAGAGTTGAAATAAATACTGTATGAAGACAATTTGGATTCTCATCATGCAATAACAGGAATGCACACACTTTTCAGCACTTTATAAAATGACCAAGTCAAAATGATCTACCTACTATTAAAATACTAAACATACACAGTAGTCCCTCGCTGCTTCGTGGTTCAACTTTTGCGGACTTGCTATATCACGGTTTGTCAACGCACATTAAGTATTATTTTTTTTATATTGTACAGGACACATGATTGTCACTTTTACTATTACTCGTGATTGGGACGGTAACGGGAAACTGTACAATAAAAAGTAAAAAAAAATAAAATATTTCAGACAGGCGCCGCCATTTTGTATTCTCTCAATAAGCCTACACTTTATCCCTGCTCATAATGACTACATTTCCCAGAAGCCAATAGGGCCCTGCCCAGAAGCCCCGTTTCCTTCTGCTGAAACACAGAGGAAAACTTTTGATCTGATCTGAAAAAGTTTGGCGACAGTGACTTCAGCATCCAGTGGGCGCAGAGTGCCATATGGAACCCACCAAACTGGACCAGAAATGGAGCAGAACCAGACCTCCAGACCCATCCGTGAATCTTGAGGGCTGGTAGCAGGTCCACGAGAACTTCCAAGCAGGGATGCACTGCCAAAGGTCTGGACGGAGCAGTTTCCGGAGCCCATCTGTACTTTTTTCATCCAGACTTGGACTAAAGTGACCACCTCCAGTCCTGTGCCGTCCAACCAAAGGTCTCCCCCCCACACCACCAATACGCACTTCGATGCTCAAAGGTTGCACTGATCCAGCCCATGGGGACTTCTGAGCGGGGATGCGTTGCCATAGGTACGGCGCTCCATCCGGAGCCCACCAGGACTTTTTTCATCTCCTCTCGAGTCGGATCGGAACCGAGCCGTTCCTGTTCTGCAGAGTCTGGTAAGTAAAAGTAGTAGCTACATATACAGTACTGTACATATGTTGTTAAAAGGATGTAGGTTTAAGAGTTGAGAACATTGCAAGAGTGTGGGAAGGGTTTCTAAAGCCTTAAAATATATATAAATACTAAAATAAATATAACCTCGCTACTTTGAAGATTTTCACTTACTGCGTGGGGAGTGGGGGGCGGGGGGTGTCTGGAACATAACACCCTCAATAAACAAGGGACAACTGTGTATGTGGGACAATCTGCTCAAGAATAAAACTTAACTCTGCCTCCAGCAGGATGTGAACACCGTCTTTAATTTGCATGTGCGGTTTACCTGCTGAGGAGCGAGCGCTGCACTGTGCTCCTCTCCAGCCGTTTGTGGATCACCGTCTCCTGCAACGTCATGGATTTCTCTGGCTAGAATAGCCAGGTCTTTGGCCAGGTCTTGACTCAACCTAACAGTTACAGAAATACAGAAACAAGCACAGACATTTTTCCAAGAAATTTAGAAAAGAAGCAAGAAAAAGTTCATTGCGTCCAGGAAGTTAAGCTGATCTTATGTCAGTAGAACAGATAAGTCTTGTCTCAGTGTGTTATCAGTTACAGCTGCCAAAACAGAGACCCTGAAATATGCAACACAACATACTGTACATAAGCCATGGGTCTACACATTTAAGAAGAGAATAAGCAGAGTTCAATAAATGTAGCATTATGCTAAAGTTTTATTTTTTAAACCCTGCATGTCCCAGTTTAATCTTCCTGCACAGGAAAGACAGGAGTAATAATAATGAGCCTTTTGTTCCTGATTATGTGAAACAAGACAGACCAGACAAAATTATTATTTTTGATAAAAAAAAAATAAAAAAAAAAAGCAACATGCCAACACTTTTTGCTGCAAGCAAGCACAATACGCTTAAATATGAAAAAGTTCAGAGGGTGGCTGATGTTGAACCTGACATTATTTAATCCAAATTAAAATAATGGTAATATAGGTAGTTAATTGTGTTTACATGTCTGACATTATACTTTCTGGTAATGACGATCTAAATAAAATACAATTAATGTCTGTGAAACTTTTGAATAGTTCCACAAAATAAAAATGAAAAACCTCGACATTTCTTACCGAGCAATCTCGGCACTGTGTGCAGACCAGCTGTGGAAGGCCTCTCCCTCGTGGCTCTCCTCTTCAGAATCTCGACTGCTCGATTTGGGGTGACGGGCGACCACCGGCTGTGGTCGAGGCTGACTGCGTGGACTGTGAGAAGCTGAGGAAGGTTGGGAGCGTTTGTTTTTAAGACTGGTCCAATGTGAGTCGTACTCCTCATCTGAGGTAGAGGTATAGTCAGAGCCTTTCTGTCGCCTCCTAGAGCCTTGCCGTTGTGAATCGGTCATGAGTGATGGAAAAACGAGGACAGAACGTTTGGAAAAACAAGAGAAAAGAAGGTGCAATGAAAGAATACCTCCAGGAAAAAAACACCACAGAGTATTTTAGAGATGAGTCACCAAAACTTTACCCAGAGCAAGAAACAGAGACGAGCCTGTGGAAGTGCTCATCTCCACACCTCAAACCTTTCCACCGTTACATTAAACATAATCCACAAGTTAAATGTGTGCAAGATATTAAGCTGTTGGTGGAAACACTGACTGTCCCAAGAAACATTTTAAGTCTGGGTCAGAAATAGAGATGCACCGATCCAATATCAGTATCGGTATAGGTATCGGAACAAATTTTTTATCGCGTATAAGTAGATATACACCAATCCGATACTAATATAGGTATTGGTAAGATATCAAAAAAAAAAAAACCTCTTGATTGGGTAAGGACAGGAGTTGATTGCAGTTTATTTTAAATATCAGCCAACCAACCAAGCTAGTGAAGCTATTGTTTTTTCCTCTTATTTCAGCTTCTTTATTGTTTATTTTACATTATATTTAAAATTCCTGAACCATTTGAAAAGGTCTGTTGAAGTTTATTTTTTTCATGTTTGACCAAAGTTGTCAACCTATTGTTTGTCAGTTTCAGTATTATTATATACATTGGATGTTATACTCATAATTAGGGGTGCACCGATAAATGCCGATTTATCAGCCCCGATTTCCTTAATTTTGGGAAATCGGCCGATACTTGCATGAGAAACTGGTTTTATAGATTTTTTGTTTGTTTGTTTGTTTGTTTTAACAACAATTGTCTGAACTTCATTTATATTTCAAAGCACTACATCATGGTCAGTTAAAACATGTTTGTATTGTTTCTAGGATATTTTTCAAGTATATATTTTTAAAAATGAAATAAAATTGGAAATTGTGACCCGACAGTGTCGCTTATAAAACAAAAATCGGTATTGGCAGGTCAGACTTTTTAGAAATCAGTGATTGGCCAGAAAACAGCAATCGGTGCACCTCTACTCATAATTGCACTAAAGTTGTGTTGTTCTTACATGTTTGACCAAGCTTGAAGTAACTCAATGGGATTAAACTGTCTAAATAAAGGTTGAATTAAAGTGTGTTGTATGGGTGCAGAGATTTCAATAAATTTGTAATTCAAATTCATTTATGTCTGCATTAAAAAAAAGTTGCACGTTAATTCAGCACTACTTTTCTGTATCATATCAGTATCAGATATGTATCGATAGATAGAAAACAGCAGATATCTGTATTGGTATCTAAAGTTGAAAAAAGTGGATGGTGCATTCCTATTCAGAGCCAGAATGGTCATCTTTAAGATGCCCTCAAAGAAAAAAAGATATATTAAAAACAAAAAACAGTATTTACTGTAAGAGTACCCTGTGTAAATAAGGGAAACAAACATTTTTGTGAAGACAGTGTTAGTGACTCAGATGTTAGTGAAATCCTTGAACCAGCTCCCACCAAGAACAAATTTTTGGATTGATAAAAGTAATACATAAAACTGTAGAAGACCAAAACCATGGCATCACTCGCGTAAACTGTGACCTCAAACCTTCTCACCACTCTGACAAACTTTGCCCTGCTTCTAATCTAGTCCAAAATAAATCACTCGTTCTACAATGTTGGTTTAATTCAATTTATAAAATGTATTTGTTTATATTATACTCACTTGCTGTGCTGCTTGCATATTTGGCGCTGTTTGAGCGTGAACGAGTAACGGGCGTTTTGTTGAGTGCTGCTTTCTGTGGCCTTTCCACAGGCTTTACTCCTGCAGAGGCCCTTGGATTGGAGCTCCCGCTCAAATCTGTGCTGCGGCTGGGACATCCTGCGCTTCTGCTTGTCCACTGTGTGGTGGAAGCAGCCTCTGTATCACTGGGTGTATTGAATGAGCCTGCTCGCCTACGAGGCATGGCCAGCATGTCCAGTCTAGAGAGCTTCTTGGCTTCTTGGGGCTGCTTTGCAGGAGTGCCGTTTGCTTCTTGGGACAACTTGTCAGACTCGGTCCCCTCGTTGTCCGAGGCGTCTCCCAGACGCGCCCGGCGGAGCATTGACGCTCTGGTGGGTCTTGGGGCTGACAAGCTGCTGGTACGACTCAAGACCTGAGATGCTTTGGATGGCTTGCTGTCCTCTTTCTGAAGAGGCATGGTGTATTTTCTTTGCGTTTGGTTGTTGCTGCTCTCCTGATCCGAATAAGGGAAGCTGTGAGGATCGTCGCTCAGGTCCGTAGACCCAGACCTACCAATGCTTCGTCTCAGTCCAACTGGTTTTCTGACTATCTCAGTCTTGTTGCTGCTGTTTACTCCATAAGGACCAAGCTTTTCAGACTGATTTGAGTCTTGACTAGTTATGTTAGTAGAAAACTTTTCACTATGAAGGCCAACAGCAGCTGGTTGTGTCACTAGTGAGTTTGGCTTGACCTTACTGCTATGTTGGCTGACTGTGCTGGAGGTATCCACATCAGAGTCCCCAGAAAGCGAGTCCAGTATGGGCGATGGAGTGGTCTCTGACTGTTCCGCTTGGAGTTTGGCCTCCAAAACAGCCAGAACATCCTCTGTCTGTTTGAGGTAAGAATGAGTGTCGTGACTGCCGCCCCCCAGGAATAATCCAGGTTCTGGATCTCTTTCAACAGGGAGACTGGAGATGTTGGGCAGTCTGGCATTGCTAGGCTTGTCCTTGGTGAAGCTCTCCTGTCTGATTAATGACGATGTTGCAGCTTCTTTACTCTCTGGACTCTGTGTCCTGTGACCCAGTACAGGCGGTGAAGCAGCAGGTCTGATTGTCTCAGAGTCCTGAAAACACTTTTGTTTGGTCAGAGTAGCGGTTGAAAAAGTTCTGTTAACGAGTTTTCGCTCAGGATGGGGAGAGCTCGCTTTTAAGTCGCCACCGTGTGGCTTGGACTCCTCTGACCTGATGTAGAAAGCTGTAGACTTGACAGCGAGTCCGAGCTTCTCTTCTGCATCAGTTAGCCGCTTCCTGCTGTGCTCCACGTTAGATCCATCATCTGACTTGCTGGCATCACTCAGGCTGTCAGGCTCTACATCATCCTGCACCGTTAACCTATGCACATCATCTTGAGACCTGGGGGCTACTGAGCTACTGTTCTCCATGTCAAACGTTGAATTGAGGTTACAGTGAACATGAATACTGGGAGTTGGAAGGTCACTCCTCTCTTCCTGGGGGAGGATGCGCCGAGCCCTTGAATCATCAGCATCTGAGCTGTTTTGGCGCTGGCTGCGTGCCGTCTTATGGATGATGGTACCTCGTGCTGAAGTGAACAGTTTTAATGCATATTAACCACACACACAGAGCATCATTCATATTCATCAGAGTGTCTCATTATCATTTCAAATAGACCAATAGCTCGTCAGGTGGCTTACCCCCTCCTGCCAGTTCCATCTGCGAAGGCATGTCAAAGAGGCCAGACGAAGACCCAGATTCTGTGTAACTGTCTGCCAAGCTGGCCCAGCAAGACATCCACTTAGGAGCCCCCTGAACCCCAGCAGCTGCTGGCTGAACCTGTGTGAGAAAACACACACTATTCATCATTTTTGGAAAAAATTAATCGTATAGGAGGAAACAAACCCACAGTTAGGATAACAGATGACAGAAGAGCACACCATATGTATGTAGTATCACTGCAAAACCAATTTAATTCTTAAAACTTGGTTAATTAGAAAACCCAAACAATAACACCCAGAAACTGTGAGGCAAATAATAATAATAATAAAAACACCAAAACAACAAATGTGAGCAAAGATAAAGAAGCCAAATCAACACAGAAATGCATGCTGACTTGAAAAACATCCATTAAACGCTGTTAGAACTAGTGTTAAAATTATTTTTCCATTCAATCTCACCCTGAGCAGAAGAGGTTACCTTTACCTGACTATGTCCCTGCTCTGAAGCTGGCATCTCCTTCCCACTGCTACTCTGCCTATACTCCTCCCTGTCCTGATCAATAACAGACCTAAATGCAGATGATGTTTCTGCATCACTTGGTTTCATTGGTTCTGGACTATTAACACCAAACACCTGTCAAGAACAAAGCATTGTGAGTATTTACATGTGTATATAAAGACGGTAAGACGTTCTGGATAATGGTGGAAGCTGGTGAGAGCTGTAGCTTTTACACAACATGCTGTGATTTAATCATAAGCAGCTTCTCTATTAACTGAACATAATTTAGATGGAGGCTCTTGCCTGATCAATCTTGCTTCGTGCCTCTTCCACCTCTTTATCTTGAATGTCTGCTTCGATTGTGTAGGTTCCTGCATCACTCAGATTGTCCTCCTCGTCATTCCTGGGGCTTCCGACTTCCACATTCTGAGTAGGCATGGTGGCAGGCTTCAGAGGAACAGGCTGGCTGACTGGAGAGGAAGTCTGATGCCGGTGATGACCGTCAGGTGGAGGAGGGCTTGTGGAAGTTCGATCAGACTGGAAAACTGCATCTGCCCTCCTCTGAGCCGCTTTAGAGGAGCTGGAAGCATATTTCTCCCAGCTGGAAGAGGACTTCTCCTGTTTGAGACGTTCAGCGGTAAATTCTTTTGCAAGTTTGGATTTCCGGCCGACGCTGCTGAAAGGTCTCACAGATGCAGATGAAGAACGGGAAGAAAGGCTGGTGCTGATTCGGTCTTCTGTCTTTTCCCTTCGAAGAGAACCAGCTCTTTGGAACCCTGTCGAACTAGAGGAATCCTTTAGAGGAATAGTGTATCGTTGGGTAGAGGGAGTGGTGGAGGAAGACGCAGGTGGGACATGTCTTTCTACAGCTGGACTTGACGTGTTTGCTTTCTCCTGCCGGTGCTGGAGCCCTGCAGGTTCAGGGGAGGCTGTGGGATTTGAGAAGGTCTGGGAGTGCCTCTTTCTTGAATTATCAAACATTTCAATGACAAAGGTTTGTTGAAGCTCAGACTTGCTGTGACTGGAAAGGGATCGTGACTCTGTCGGAGAGCGAGACAAAGTTTCGTCCAAGTCCGGGGAAGTTCTCAAAGTTGTCGAAGAAACCTGCACGACATCCTGAGGTTCTGATTGGAGGAAGTCATTTCCGTTCGCCGCAGGATGTCCTGAATCACTGCGAGAACTGTTCTCACAGCAGCTTGCTGATGATAGAAACAAAAAACGGTAACCATTTAAAAGTTATTGCTTAAACATAAAAATAATTAGTTTAAAAGACTTACCATTTGCTATTTTCAGATCTGATGAAAGGCTGTTTGTGCCATGCAAGTTTTCCCCCTGTGATTTCCTCCTCATCATCATACTTGCATTGCTTTGGACCAGCCAATCAGCTACTTTGCTTTCCGATGACATCACCTCTGTAGGTGTGGTAGCAACCTCTGTGGCAGGCTGCTTGCGCGACTGGCGGAACGCAAACTTGGTCACATGGTCTTTGATCTTCATTTTACCTGGGGTGCATTCATCAAACTCGATGGTGAAGGAGGCGTGGCTTTGGACCACGGATGACGTGGGGGTCGAGGGGATGCTATGAGTAGTATCCTTTGTTGGAACCTCATGAACCTGGGACTCCTCTTTCTTGGTAGGCCCCTGCTGGAGCTCCTTTGTTGGGATCTCAAAGTAGCTGGGCTCTCTTCTGTAGGAGAACACAGACTTGGCCTGACTGTCTGACTGAGAACGGTTGACCTCAAACTTGGATGCATCTTCAGCAGACTCTGAAAACAGAGCAGTCGAAAAAGAAATACAGCTTCTGTTATTGCCCTACATAATAAGACCACATTGCTAACAGTACCATGCGGCTAACAGTACCATGCTGCTAAGATAACCTCACCGTCATCAGAACCACTCTGCCAATAGGACCATGCTGCAGTAGATTTATTTATTTTTCACTTTTGGAGCCTTGCTTCTGTATTTTTGTTGCATGTTTTGAATGAATCCCAGTTTATGTTAGTTTAGTTTATGTTAGTGCTCGCATTAAGCGTGTAAATTATAACCAAATCGAACTGTGAGAATCGTGCTGCTGTTTGGTGTATTGTTTTGCACTATTAGTGACTGGCGTACATCTTAAATCTTTTAGCTACCTTTTGGCATTCGTTTAGCGTTTATCTTAGTTGATATCTTAGATCCTTATTTCCTGTTTCTTTTTACACTTTATATTTTTGCTGTTGTTGGATGTAAAATGGGACACTGTGTACACAATTTCATTCCACCTCATGTACCACATGCGATGCGAATGACAAAGAACCTTGAATCCTTGAATAATCCACTCACTGCTCTAATATAAAAATACAGTATGCTTTAGTTAGAGTCAGGCAGCCAGATAAACATCATGTCACAAATAACATGAAGGATCCAGCTGTTGAGTTGAGAAAAAAAAAATGTTGGTCTTCAGTTGCCACCAGTTGATGTGGCCAAATGTCACTTTAGAAGCTCAGAGTCCACAGCAGGGTAGCTAAGCGGTAATAATCTGTTTAAGTCTAGGCAACATGAAGGGAACAATGACCCTTCCTCCCCTGCTTCGGCAGCTTAAAGGGTCATAATCCATCACGAGGCAGACAGGCACTGCCCAGTGACCTGGCAAACACTTCACAACTGGCAGCCAGAGACCTGCCCACAGCTTAAAACCATCCATCTCCCAGTGACCACCAGATAGCAGGGTCATAAAAGCATGTCATAACGAATTAGGATCTAATTCACAGACTTGAGAATAAGGGTTTTGTTTTCAAGAAAAAATAAAAACAAAATAATTACAAATAAAATTAGATGTGTTCTCTGACCTGGCACCTCCTGTTCTGGCATTTTCCCACTTCTGTCCAGTTTTGTGTTGGCTTGGTCCTCATCTTCCCCCCACCAGGATGGTTGGCCATACAAAGGAGTCGGCCTGGACATGGGAGAATCTGTGGAAACTACAGCAGACAAATGCACAAAAAATGAGCACATATATTGAAGCAGAAAAAGGAAGGCAAAAAGTGTAACAATCTATTAGTTCTCCCATTTTATTAATACAATTATAAATATAAAAGTCAATATGGTTTTCATAAGAAAAACTTATGTTTTGTTTTTTAGATGCATCATCTAACACATACAATACTGAAGCTAAGTCAATGATGTTTCACTTCCTGTAATCTTACTCATTGTGACGCACAGAGAAGTTGTGGTCCAAACTATTGTACAAGTTGTTTCACACAAACCCCTAAAACATCCTCAGCTTAACCTTCAAACAAAAGCAATGCAAGATGCAAAATAAGCCTTCACATAGACACCGACACAATTTGCTTACTCCTTTAACTACTGAGGCCTGAACAGTAAAGACTTATTCTGCTCTGGTGTTTAGTCAGACTTCTGCATGCTAGTACACACATGCTAGCAAGCCTATAATGGACTAATCAGATAATCCAGGAGCTACTTTTTCGTCTGATAGATGAGACAAACAAGCTCCTTACAGTTTAATGCGTCTTCACAAACTCTAAGCATCAGCAACACTTCACCACTGTTGCCTTGGATACACAAAATAAAACATAAACAGCGGTAGAAGCATGTTAGCAATTCCTTTCCACTTACTCAACCTTCTACTTTTAGCTAAAGAAAACAAATGGGCATAATAATATGTGCCCTGTGCCGAGTTGTGAATATAATAAAACCAACAAATATTATAATGCATAAAAAATAAAGTCGAAACACCATATATTTTCTTTTTTTGTGTGTGAATTGTCAATAGAAGTTTCCAATTACTTAAATAAACATGAAGCACTGGAAATTTTTAATTGCACAGAGCAAATATGATGCATCAGGGTAAACTGAACAACCAGTTTTATGAACTTTCTCCAAACACTGAAGAGCCCCCAGGCCCAGACGGTGTGAAGTAGGCCTAACTGACTCACACACTGTACAGCTGAAGTATCTACCATGCAGACAGCTGGAGGATTGGACTCACTCCACATCCTGTACAACTGCGAGACAAAAGAAGCGCAGGCACAAAAATTGTCCCAGTAAGAGAAAAAAATGAAGAGATTTTGTCATAAAAAGTGCATTTTCTTAAAAGTCAGAGATATGTTAGGCTGGTCTCAGTAACATGGCTTAAAGAAAAACAGATTTTGTTGATAGGAAGTGGCAATTTTAGCCTTTTTGGTATCTATCCATCTATCTACAGTATATATACTGTTTATATATAGATATAGCTATATATAGATTGATAGATATATATTGTATACAGATAGATAGATAGATATAGATAGATGGATATCTATC
>JARVGS010000789.1:12734504-12748317 GCA_031762315.1 Hypsolebias antenori | reverse complement strand
GTTCCTACTTCACAGTTTCTCACCTATTGGGGTGGTGTCTGGAATATAATCCCCGCAATAATCAAGGGACTACTGTAGGCTACCTCCAAATGAGCTGTGTGTTCCAACAGGTCAAAGAGCCCAAACTCTCATCAGAATTGGTTTCTGAATGAATAAAAACAGGATGACGTGAAGCTTAAAGCCTCAAGCTCAATGCTTTGAACCCTAAGTGTAACTTGTTAAGGGCCATTAAACCGAGTGGTGAACGTATCTGAGCCTGGAGGCTTTCATCCAGGAGAAATTAGAAAAAAAAAATCTACAGTAAATCAAACCTGTGCACTCAATTCTTGTTTAGTTTTTTTTTTTAATGGTTGAAGCTGTGTATTGTATACCCTCTGTAAAAATAAATCAATTGTTAATTAAATAAAAAAAATGACTTTAAACCATTGATGAGTGGATGTAAACTTCTGACAGCAGCACAGACAGCTCCCCAACAACTCTGACAACTCCCTGATAACTCTGAACATGGAGACAGAGCAGGACTGGGGGGGTTGGTTGTGCTCGACCCTCTCTCTACTTCAACGTGTTCTCGGTCTCCGGACGTGACTGATTAAAGAAATGAACTGGAACCACCTCTGTCTGAACTTTTCCTGACAACTGGACTGGACTCTGACTACTTACTCGTCCTCCTCGATGGTTTTGCCGTTGATCAGGTTTTTCCCACTCGGTGCGTAATCCCAGAAGTCCTCGATGATCCCCAAATAGTACACCCTCTCCTCCGCCGCGCCGCCGCGGGCGCACAGCCCGACCAACAGCACACAGCCGGCAAACAGCCCCAGAGTCCGGTCCATGTTCGGATGGAGGACAGATGAGCGGGTTTCACCTCGACAGGGAACAAGTGGAACTGAATGAGTGCGGTCAGGGAACGGCACTTATGAAACCGAGCACAGATGGCTCATTCAGCCCACAGGGTGCCCGCGGTTCTGTGTGACCGCCTCCAGGGGCAGGACCAGGAGCACTCAGCCTGTCCCACCAGGTCGGTGGAACTGCATGTCTGCAAGGAAATGAAAGTAATTGATCCATTTGTGCCAGAATACAGACCCAGAGCTGACTCATCCAGAACCAAGGTGCATGGTCTCACATTCTCTTCCTCCAGTCTGACACAGTGGCTCAGTGGTCACTCTGCCTCACTGCAAACATTAAACAGTTAGTCTGAACTTTATTTTAAATGATGCAGTCTGAAAGAGTTTACTCCAGATGTTTTACACCATGTAGGATGCAAGTATGCGGGTCCTCGCTGAATGTAAACAAATCAGTGTGAATCAGGACTTGTTTAAAGTTTGACCTCTTTCCAGTCACTTCAGCTATTTCTTTACATAAACCATTTTTTTTTCCCTTAAGGACTTTTTCTTTACAGTATTTTTATTTTTTTTTTAGCTTTACAATTATTTTAATTTGTCTTCACAAAAAGCTGAAGCACATTTCGGATCATTTTCTTTGTCACCTTTAATAAAACAGTCACAAATCTGTACTGATCTGTAAAGCAGCATTGTTGAAGATTAAAACAAAGTGTTAAACTTTATTGGTGACCTGAAGAAAAAAAAGCAAAGAATAAACTCTGCTGTATCGACAACTTACCGTACTAAACATTAAGTCAGACACGACAACACAGCTTGTTCTCATTTCATTTGTTGAATTTGGAATTAAAGAAAACAGTCTAATATAATATTTTAAAACTCTTCAGTCAGTGATGAAATTCTAGAAAGAGGGTTTGTTGCTGAGGTCCAGTGTCAGGTCTTTGTTCCAGTTTTTCAGACATGACTTTCAGATATCGTGATGCATTCTCAATAACCTTCAGATGGTTTGTAATCTACTGTATCTCACACAGACTCATGTTCGGGCTGCTATATTGTTTTGCATTACTAGTGTATAGCGGTATTTCTTATATCTTAGATCCTTATATTCTGTTTCTTTTTACACTTTATATTTTTGCTAGTGTCAAATGTAACTGGGACCCTGTGTACATAACTTCGTTCCACCTCATCACATGTGGTGAAATGACAATAAACTTACTTGAACTTGAACTTGTTTCTTAGGACTGACCCATGTTATTTTGTGTTCAACTATAGTTTTCTTATTTTTAAGCACACACAAAATGTGGTCGTGAAAAATTGGACCTAGTGAAAAAAAGTCCAAAGTAAAACATTTGAAGTAAAGACTGTAGAACAACTGGTCAAAACCAATTAAAATATTACAACACTTTGGCTGCTTAGAAGCAAATTGTTAAAAATTAGTTTTAAAATGTTTGCTCCATCCTGGAGAAATGATGATGAAAATATAACTTTATTTTTTGAAGCTTCCAAAGGATTTATCATTGTGAGATTGATTTGATTATTATTCTGTCTTATTTGACTGACAAGGGACAGACTGTTAGAGCGCAACACATTTGATCAAGATCCAAACAAAACGTCCTCCCATCAGTCCTCTCTGTTTGTGTCAAGATAGAGACTATCAGAGATGGATACTGTATAGGTTTCAGACAAAATATTCAGTTTGTCAGTATGATTACCTGATGTCTTAAAGCATGCCATGAATGAGAGCTGGTTCAGTTCAGTAACCTCCACCATCCCAACCCCCTTACACCCCCTGTGTTGTTTTTATTAAAGATATCCAAAGAACATAATGATTCTTAAATTAAATTCAGCCTAAATGTGAAGTTGTCAAATTTCTCTGGAATTTGTTTTTAGTCAGGGCCTCCCTAATCAAGCTGCTGCCCCCGCGACCCGACTTAGGAATAAGCGGAAGATAATGGATGGATGTGTTGTTAATACACATAGTTACATTAATGGTGTTTCTTAGCTGCATTTTTAATAAACAAATGTTTTCTGTAAACCCACAGATGATACTGTGCAGCCATGAGAAATCAACAAGCATTTGTCTGATGTGGCCTGTCTCTGAGGGGTAATGTTTGTAGTTTTGGAGATGAGTGTTTTTCTGGACTGGAACTAATAGGGACTGCAAGTAAACCTAAATGTTTTTGGTACAAGATATTCAAGTGAGTAGGAGTTACAGTGTGGAGAAGAACAGAGGGAGTTTTGTTTTCTTGTTTGAGGCGGCACAGAGTGACCGATCCTGGAGCGAGGAGGCCAGGAGCAATTTTATCCACAACCAGGTATAATGGTGGAGCCAGGGAGTGAAACTATACCTTTAAGCAAAATAAAAATTATAAATAGTTTCCTCAAATGATATGAGTGGTTAGTATGTGGTAAATGAACTGTACTCACAGTATATAGCTCCTTTCTATCTCATCAAGACACTCAAAGCTCTTTTCACTACAATCTGTGCCCTCATTTACCCATTCATACAGCACTCTACTAGATCTATACAAAGAATAATCAGTGCTTTATCACCCTGATGCATGCTCAATTGTATGCGTGTCCCATACACCGATGGGACACACATTAGAGGCAATGAGGGGTTCAATGTCTGCAAGGCCACTTGGGCATGTGACTGCTGGTGGAATCAAACGTCCATCTCTTGCATTGGAGGATCTAACCACTCATCCACAGCCGCCCAGAGGGTGGAATACAGTTTATTCCATTTCCAAAACCTAAACTGGGTCTGGAAAAATGTAAAAGATGATAAATCCCTGCGGCCGACATCATGATCAGCTGAATGTAACAGTGATAAACGGGAAGTACCACATGTTCGTCTGTACGAAGTTAACTGCAGGTAAATCCTCCATTTTCTGTCATAATTACATTGCATGATTAACAGTTACATTAAAGGTTAGTTGTGCTTTGTTTTGTGTGTTTTATATGTTATAACTTCTGGTTACATAAGTTTATTATTTGTTAGTTATGATCAGTTAACAATAAACTGATTTTGTACAAAGTGTTTATTAGGTTGTGTAATGTAAAGCAGAGCGCTGTACGTCTGTAGCATCTTAGCTAGAGCATCTGTATTGCACGCCACTAGCTTAGCTCTACTTCTAGTTGTGACGAGCTCTCGAATATAGTTAGTGAACCAAGTGTTTACCTATGGAGGTAAACGTAGATGTTTAACAAACTGTTAAAATGCACCAGAATGCATCTACTTTATTCAAAATTTTCTGGGGGAGGACCCCCAGAACCCTCTCATCAGTATGCACCCCCCTCACATAATGAATGCTTCTGATGCCAATGGCTACCACATTGTTCAAGCCAAGAGCTATTGTCAGCACTGGCGGCTACGCACCCCTCCGATTCTAGAATCGCCCCTATTGATAGGTGCACCATTCAACACCTAACACACGACACTTACAGTAGGTTGCTACAGTTACTCTGGCTTTATTTTCTCAGGTGTGCTGTGAAATACCATCCTTATCTTGTTGTGTCACTGCACTGAGCCAGACCGTGCTGTTGTGAGCCAGCGATAGCCAAACTAACCTTCACCGTGTGTGGCTGCTTTGACTGCAACTGCACAAAAGCTCTGTAAACATGGCTTTGGTGAAACGGTTCAAAGAGTTCGCAGTGACTGGTTTGTCATTCTAGGCTCACAAAATATGCTGCAGTTCAATGAAGGCATGCAGAGGAGCACGAGGCTACAGCTGGAAACTTCCCATTTTAAGCACTGCTTGTAATTTTTCCTCTGAACTCAAAGGGCCAATTATGGAGGAAAAAGAGCACCGAGCTGCTAAATCTACAACAGCTGCAATGGTCTGGTCAGTGTGTGAGTGAGTTTCATTCACAGTGCTTTGAACTGACAGTTTGCTGACTGTCCCACTGCTGCCTGCAATGTAAACCATGACTACATCAGTATGTCTAGGAGCAAAAATCATGAGACAGATGAGAGGGAATGAAACACTTCTACAAACAAAGAGCATCCCCACCTTTTGTCAGCAGTCAGGCGTGTCTGACAGAGATAAGACTGCTCGTCCTTAACTCCTCAGCCCTTTAGCCCTTACTCATGTATGCTCATCCCGCCAACCCTGGATGTCAAGATCAATTTCTTTACCGACACCAGAGGATTGTCACCTGAGCCTGTCTATTCACATGCCATCCTAATCTCACACCAGGAGAGCTCTTAGTAAAAGAAGGCGCAGTTGCTCTATCTGAGGATCTGTGGCTAAAGTCATGACTTCCTCTTATGTTAGAGTGAACAGGACGTTCAAATCCACCTTAGAAGCGTTGCTGTGTAGTCGTTTGTGGACAGAGTTATTCACCTGTGAGCGACTGGGCCCTTCGTTCAGCCTTGTCCTGCAGTTTCATATTAGAAGTCACATCTTTGCTCCTCTCCAAGTTCTGGGGATGCTGCTTCTCCTTCGACTTGGCTTCCTGGGATTTTATGCCGAGCTGCAACTGGCTGGTGTACTTCTCATGCTGTGAATGGAGACAGGAGGGAAGCAGGATGCGAAAAAAGCTCCTACCAACAACAATAGAAGGAGCTCCTTCAGATGTCCTTCACCTTTTAGTGAGGAACAGTTTAATGTTTGACTGTCCAGGACAAACAAAAATTAAGGCATTTGTTTGTTTTCAAGGACACAGCTGATTAGCTACAGTCAGCACACAAATACATTTCCTGCAAAAGCAGAAAAGTTGCACATTGTTTAGTCTATTAACCACAAAGCTAATTATCCAACAGCTATTTATATAAAATAATAATTAAAAAAACAACACTTTGAAGCTTTTTGTTGTTTGTTTCAGCCTCTGATTATTGCAGCCCTTTAGCTTCTTGACTGTTAGACCAAAAATAATTAAAAAATGTTGATTAAAAAAAAACATCTTGTAGTGGAAATATATAACTTTTTGAAATCATGATGGTTAAATATTATATATTTTTTAAATAATAAGCTATAATGCTTCTAAATTACAAAAGTAATGAGCTATAATGTAACGTAAAATGTTTTGCCAGACAACTCTAAAGAAAAAAAAAGAGACAGGATGTGAGAACTTACTTTCAGAGCTTCCTCTGGGACTTTGTGTTGACTCTTCTCCAGGATATAAACATGTGCATGTGCAGAAAGAGTTAAAGTACTCCAATCTAACATTGTGTAACACAATTTATTATTTAGTTAAACATTCAAAGTTGAGAAACAACTAAAAATACAGCAAACCTACCGGGTATTGCCTAAATATTTACTGTGTGAATGTTGATGAAGCATTCACACTACAGTATTGTGATCCATTTTTCTTCCATACATTTTTCTGCATCTTTCTTGTTCCATAATTTTTGTGCCAATTCAACAAATCATTTATCAAAACGTTCAGCTTGTTCAGAAGGGTGCTATGGCTTTTGGTGTTGGTGCAACTTTAGCTTTATGAAATATTTAACTTTTTCTGACATTGTTTTCTCATAGGAAAAGAATTGAGCTCATTTTACATCCTTCAAATCTTTACATCTGTTTACAACCTTTCACTGCTCCTTTCACAATTTGCTCTCCTTCAGCTTCTTTCAGCTTCCTTGTGCAAATTTTGACCTTTTCAGCCTTTTTAACAGTTTTTTTCCAACCATTCTGTGCTCCTTTTAGATTCTTTCTGCTAACAACATTTTTATGCTTCTTCTAACCTCTTTCTGTTAAGTTCAGCTTGTTATGCTCCTGTAAGCTTATTTCTGCAAGTTTCAGCTTTTTCTGCTATTTCAGCTACTATTTAGCAGATGTTATGCTAATTTGAGCTTTTTCAGCTAATTCCACGTTTGCACTTGTTTAAACATTTTCAACCTAATCAATCAAAAATGTGCTCTCTCCACTACCTTCTGGTAACTTAAGCTTCTTTCTGCAATTTTAGCCACTTTTCAGCCATTTTTTTATTGTTTTTTTTTTTATTATTATTTTGTTGCAAATTTCAGCTTTTTTCAGACAGTTTCAACTTTTTTGTGCTCATTTCTGCTTCTTACAGCCTGGGCAAACATGTGTTCTTTCAGCTTTCTTCAGCTAATTTAAGCTTGTTCCACCTTTATAGTTGAGCTTTTAGCATATTTAAGCTAATTTCAGCTGTTTTCAGATAAATTCAAGTTTTTAATGGTAATTTTGTCTACTTTCAGCCTAATTAACTTCTATTTGCTAATTTCAGTTTGCTATGCTCTTTTCAGCCTTTTTCTACCAGTTTTAGCTTTTTCTGCCATTTCAGCTACTATTCAGTTGTTATGCTAATTTTAGCTTTTCAGCTAATTCAACAATTTTTTTTAGCTAATTTCAACTCCACTTCTTTCTGGTAGTTTAAGCTTCTTTCTGTCTTTTTAGCTACTTTTTAGCTATTTCTCACCAATTTCAGCATTTTTTAAGCTAATTTGCTCATTGTGCTCATTTCTGCTTATTGAATCCTAATTCAGCAAATATTAGTTATTTTTGATTTCTTCTGCTAAGTTAGGCTTTATCTTCCATTTCAGCTACATTTCAGTAGGTTTTTAGCTAATTTTAGCTGTTTTTCAGCAAGTTCTTCTGCAACAAGCATTCACACAGCATTTTCCCGTTTTGTATGTGTTCACTGAATAGTTTGTCTAGTTTCTCCTCTCAGAGATTAAAGTTTCTTTTAAATCCTGGTGTAGTTCAATTAGTTTTCCCACCCAGCCACTGTACACAGTTCAGTGGACATGTTTTTTCTTTTCATCCTGCTATCTACACTGTGTTTCACCGTTCATGCGTTTTGTGCTCTGAGGGTCAAAGGGTGCCAGAGCAGCTTTTGTGTTTAACTGTTGGTCATAATCTAAAACTCCTGACTGGAAAGCCACACAGGATTAAAAGTGCAGTGAAGGAACGAGGATAGGAAAATATAACACATACTGCTAATTATCAACCAAAACTGCTGTAGCTTTAGGAGCAGAAATTCTGTGTAACCATATCATGTCATTTCAGTCATAAGTGAGAGCAAAATATTAGTTTTAAAAGAGAATAATTAAAAAAAAAAGGATATCATAACCAAATCGAATAACGTCTGACAGCTTTAGGGTGATGTATGTCTGATCCGGGATCCTGAGGTCATTCACAAATGTCTGCAAAACAGAAGATTATACTTTTTTTTAACCTTTAAATAAGAAAAACATGCCAACTCTCAGAATAAAATATGAATCATTTGTAGCACGCTCCCTAATACTGTAGCAGCTCCATAACTGGCCCTTTTCCCACTAAAAGTCAATCCACAATCTGATGTGATAATGCGGTTATGCAACGACAGCTGCAGCTTAGGTAGAAATAAATAAATGTAATGGAGTTTCTGTAGTTTTTCCCTTTGTCTCTAACAGTCTGTAGAAGTGGTTTTGATGTTTATGTTCAGCATCTGATTTCTGTTGCACATCCACACTGCTACGCTCTGATTAGTTTGGTTACCAGGGCCAAGAGAAATGCTCAGTGAGAACAATGAGCAGTTTCTACCCAGGCACAACTCTGGATTTTTAGTAGGATAACGGTGCAGTGAAGTGGCAACAGAGCTGTAAAAGGAGAAGGCCACAGGCTGATGCACAAAGAGTGAAAACAAAAAAGGGTCCTGGCAACCAGGAAACTCCAGACTGAGGACTGTCACTGTGCCTCTGTCTCTGGAAAACAGAGATATGTTTTCTGCTGCAGGAATTGTTGAAACGAGAGCCTTAAAGCATCGTTTTTTTTATTCTTCCCCTCAGTGAAACTGAAGCAGGTAGGTCCTAAAACTAAACTAACTCACCCCGTTCAAGCTGCCCAGGTCCTTCACCATGTGCTCATCAGTGTTTGGGTTGTAGTTGATCACAGCATGCTGTTTGTCCACACTGCGAGACTGCAAAACAAAAGCCATGCATTTGAAATTATTTGGTATAAGTTATCTCTTACACAATATTTACAAGTTATTTGAAATTCTTTGGAGAAAGTGTAAAATTTTAACAAAAGCAGAAATGAAAGAAGAATATCAAATGTTGAAACTGAGAAAACGGATTGTTCTCCTATTGTGCGGTACATAACACATTTAGAAAGAATTTGTAGATTTTATAAGAATTCTCCTATAAAAAGCAAAACTTCAAGCAACACTGCAATAATAATAAACTATTTAATCATTAAAAATAAACTAGATGGGCCCAAAAACCCAGCTGTAAAGCTTCAATTAACATGCAATGTTTCGCACTTTCAATATTTTCCACATCCTAATAAATTATGGGCTTTTATTCTTTAGTCAAACGCGTGTTATTTACATTTTAGAAGGGATCTGGTAAAAGTTGGGAAGCTCAAAGACACCACACACAGACCGTCGTCTTCAAACACGAAGCAAATCTACAAAGTTGCACCAATAATGGTTTCCATTCATAAAAATCTGCCAGGTTGAATGCACATTTGCCACTTAGGGTAAAAAATATGCATCTTGTTTATGAGAAGAATGATTAATTGATACAGAGTTGCTGCTCATTAGCACCCTGAGCATTTCGGTCACAACAATTACAAACACTGTGACTGACTGACAAACTTCATGAGATAAATTAAACCTTGTTCTCCAGCGGACCATTTGTAGGCTTGTCATGAACCCCTGAACATTGTCCTAGGAATAACAGGGTTGGGATGTCTGGTGTTTGTGTCCATACACTGCCCACAGTGGTGATACATTTATAATTCATTCCATAGATCTACTCCACACACTGATATACAAAACCCTTTTTTTTTCTCTTAAACTATAAAACCCCTCGCTGTCACAATTTTTTTTTTTTTTTTAATATTGTGTGGAAGTTGACAGTTTAGTTTTTTACTTTGAACATAAATTGTATAGTTTTGAATTTTACAAGGTCCCAGAATTTCAGTATATTTGATTAAAAAAATGGATTTGTATGTTCCCAATTTCCCACTTTATGTAATAGACTGATGGCCTTTTTTGTATTGTGTACAGCGACTGTGAGTTTATTCTGTATGTATTACCCCAAACTTCCACACAATAACTCTGATATGGTACAATGAGAGTATTTTATAAAATAAACAAAGACTTGTAGTCCAGAACAAATCTAATTCTCCTCAAAACAACAACATTTTTGGCAAGTTTAGATTTTACTTTGCAGATCTGTGGTTTCCAGCAAAATTTATCATCCAATATAACGCCTAGAAATTTGATTTCATGGACTCTTTCTAAATCAACACTGTCAATAGTTGTTTTGATTGGATTGTTTTTGTGTTTGTTGTGGTTTCCAAATATCATGAATTTTGTTTTATCTAAATTTAGTGATAATGTATTGTTTTTGAACCAGTGTTTTAGTTTTTTCATTTCTGTTGTGGCCACCTCAGAGAGTCATTGGATGTTTTCACCAGTGCAGAAACTGCTAGTATCATCTGCAAATATAATGTATTTTAGCAGGTTTGATACTTTGAATATGTGATTTATATACAAATTAAATATTTTTGGGCCCAACACTGATCCCTGTGGAACCCCACAAGTTATATTTAATAATTCTGATTTGTGATTACCTATTTGTACAAACTGTTTCCTTTGTCCAATGTAGCTTCTAATCCAATTTAATGCTACCCCCCTAATTCCATACCTTTCTAGCTTTTTTAGTAAGATACTATGATTGATGGTATCAAACACTTTATCAAATAGTTGACCTCCTTGATTAATTTAACTATGGAAGCTGCAACAAAAACATACCAAGTCTAAGCTTGATGGCCTTAAGCTTTACTTTGGCTCCATTAATCACAAATAATTACAATACTTATGTGGAAACAAAGCGCTTTACAGATCAAACACCCCTCGACATGGAAAGTCCAAACACTTAAGGCCCGGAACAGTGCTGTTTAAAATTACACTGCTTTTCACGCTAAACTGGATTCTCACGTTTCTGAAAAATGCACTGAGGTAGCCACAGAAAAAGAAAAAAAAAAAAAGAACGGATTTAAAACTATTTGGTACGGAAACAGAATGCGGTCCAAATCAGTTTCAGTGGAAATAGTGAAGCATGCAGTAATTCAGAGAGAGGAAAGGAGTTGAGGTTTTTCCTAAATGCGACACCGCCTAAATGTGGATGGGAATAACTTCTCGATACAAGCGGCGTTTGTGGTTGGCAGGCCATATCTGTGCTTAACACACAAAATAATATATAAACAACTGCCTCAGAGGCAACATTCCTCCTTAACTGGTCTAAATACAGAGCGCGAACAAGAAGAGCTGGGAATTATTACATAAAGACCACAAAGACACTGAGTTTATAGGAAACAGCACAGCTGAATGCTTTGAATGCGTCTGAGGTGATCATTTAAAAGACTGTCAGAGACAACTGTGTGAGAGGACACGTCTCCAGGTTACACACTTGGACGTGAATTCACTCAAGTGGCCTCTCGTAGAGTTTCATCTATTTATCACTGGAGGAGTGCACATTTCTTGGGCTAGTTTTCTGTGTAGGTCCAAGCTTCACGGCAGCCACTCACCTGCAGCATGAGCTCGCAATCATCCCGACCCACAAAGATCATCTCCCGGGGCAACCTGTGGCGTGTGCCCGAGCTGCTGATTAGGAACCATGACGTCACGCTCATGTCGGAGCCACGTGTCAGGATCCGCTTAGCATCCTGGAGAAAATTGGAATGGGTTTGAAATAAATGTACATAATATAAAAGTGTTCACAAGAATTTTCATGCAGATTTACGTGAGCCGCTGATAAAATACACAGATGAACCTAGATCTGTACAAGATTTGGGAGTGCAAACAAAAACAGCTACAAAGAATGGCATTTTCATAGTTTATATTTTGTTTCATTAATTTCTCTGACATGTTGCAGTGTTCTCTGAAACATACGTCATTAGATTTGCTAACAATGTTTTCAAGAGGTTTAGGTAAAACCAAATTACTTCATTTGAAAAGCTTTAAAATTAAACTACAGGATCTTGCATCTTCTTTTGGCTTTCCTCTCTCAGGGGTCGCCACAGAAAGTCATCCTCCTCCATCTCTGTCCCCTGCATCCTCTGTCCTCACTCCAACTACCTCCATGTCCTCTCTAACTGCATCCATACGGTATATCTCCTCTTTGTCTTTTTCCTGGCAGTTGCATTTCTAACATCGTTCTACTAATATACCCACTGTCCCTCCTTTGGACATGTCCAAACCATCTCAGCTTGGCCTCTTTACCTCCCAGTTCTTTAACCTGTGCCGTACCTCTGATGATTTATTTCTTTTTTTTCTTCTTTCGGCTGCTCCCTTCTTCAGGGTTTGCCACAGCGAATTAACTCACACGAAGACTTGGCAATTGTTTTTTCATTTCTGCCTCCTGTTTTTTGGTCAACGTCTGTCTCCAAGCCATACAACATAGCTGATCTCACCACTGTCTTGTAAACTTTTCCTTTGACTTTTGCTGCCTCCCTTTTGTCATAAATCACTCCTGATACTTCTCTCATCCTGCCTGGACTCTCTTCTTCACCTCTTTACAACACTCCTTGTTTTTGTGGACAGCTGACCCTGAGTACTTGAAGTCATGCGTCTTTTTGTGACCTCTGCTCTTTGTAGCCTCACTGAAAACAAACCAGAAAGTTAAAGCTGGGGATGCATGATATTGGATTTTTGGCCGATATCCGATATGTTAAAACTTATCTGGCTGATGACCAATACAACATTATTTTTTCTAGACCTAATTTTCATTCAGTCTTTATTTATACAGGTTAATCCCATTGAGCCTCGGGGACTCATTTACAAGAGAGACCTGGACCTAGACCGACGTCCGATATTTAACTTTATCGCTAATATTGGCCGATACAGATACCATGCCGATAATACTGTGCATCACTAGTTACAGTCTTTGAAAATTTTAACTTTTGGGATAATTAACTTCCTGAATTTTCATTGAACAATATGAAAAGTTGTCACGGTTTATTTGTTTGTTGAAAATAAAAATATTTTTAGCACATTCAGGAATATTAAGCAGCTTTTGTTGGAGCAAAAGTTCAAAATATGCCAAAGTTATCTCTCAAATATGAAGTAACATGACTTTTTATATCTGATCTATGCTGATCATTTTCTGCACTTCAAAATGTTTAGGTTTTCTAAAGTATTTTTCTGCAAGCTTGTTTTGTTTGTAACATCTGAACCAATACAAACTAATAGCTTGTTTTTAATATAGATTTTCAAGTATTCAAAGCTTACATTTGATTAAATCTTTATTTTTGTGTATTTTTGGAATCAAGGTGCAAAAATTGTGCTTTGTATTTACTATACGATACAGAATATATTTTAAAAGTACTGTAGTATGATTAAATGTTATTAAAACAAGAGTTCACTCTGGGCGACATGAATGTTAGCTTCCTATAACATTAGTAAACAATGTTGACAACATTACAAGCCAGTCTTAACGCTTTAAACTTAATTCTGTCTTAAAAAACATATATTAAAACCTTGTTTTTAATGTGACTGTCTGTTGTTGACGGCGGGGTTGTTGAGCCAGTGAGCTTCAAAAACTACGACCTTTTCTCCAATTTGTTCCCAACAACAGGACACACTTACCTTCAGTGCCTTTTCGGTTTTACGCCTTAAAGAAGCCAGTGTTTCAAGTCCAACAGTGAAGAAACTTCGACGACAGACATAAAAGCAAACAGGTGACACCAACAGGTAAACGCCTAACACACCCTCTTCCTACTTTGGGAGTGACAACCGGACGAAGCTCTCCTGAAAAAGACGCCTCTTCCCTCTGTTCCACGCGGTGACGTCACTGACGTAAGTCCATCAAACTGGTATGATCAGAGAAAGAGAGAAGAAAATAAAGAAAGAGGTCTCACTCTGTCTGAATTCCGAGTAGGGAGGAAAATTTAAGCCACGCCCACCTGTAGCACAGTTTGTTTCAATTTGTTTTACTCACTGTACAGTACAGGTAGTCCTCAACTTACGAACGGGTTCCGTACCTACAAACCGTTCTTAACTCGAATTTGATGTAAGTC
>JARVGS010000789.1:12719379-12734404 GCA_031762315.1 Hypsolebias antenori | reverse complement strand
GTATGTTAGCACACCCGTTCTTAAGTCCGAGTTGCTGTAAGTCGAGGGCGCCTTAAGTCGAGGACTACCTGTACTTTGTTTTTGTTTATTGTTGAGCACTAGCACACTAATTTATAGGAGCCAGTTTATCTTTTTTCTTCTGAAATTCGTTAATATTACAAAATGAAACACTTCTAAAGAAAAGCAGCAGAAGAGAAGGCACAAATGCTAAAACAAAAACAAGTGTACGATTAAAAAAAACGAGAGCAAAGCTATACAAACTGCAATCAAACACTGATATTGAAAAAAAAATCGTTTTATTTATTTATTTATTTCCTGTGCGCTGTTCATAATGCAGGACAGGTCATTTTTACAGCGCACGCGTACAACAAAACAAACATTAAAACCATCGGGCAAGTCATCGCACTTATAGACGATCTACGTCTCTATGAACAGGCCGACACATGCCAAACTTTATCTAGTGCTAAATTCCAGCTTAAGGTAAGACAAACAAACATGCTTTTGGATTTAACACCATCTCAAACAGTCTGCTTTTTTTTTTTTTTTTTTTTCAAATCATACAACTAACAATGGAAAATGACATTTTAGGTTGATTTGATTGTGTTTGCCGAAAAACTAAATATCAGTCTGAAACAACTTGCATCAGTTATTCATATCATTTTCTCACTGATAATAAAACAAAACGTCATTTGATGCTGAATGGACGTACAGGTATATGTTTATTTTGAGGAAAATCCCACTAGATGGAGCTATAGCACCAATGTAAACTGATGCTTGTTGTATTTTTACTTTATTTGGTGCGAGGATTGGAAAGCACCTTTTAAGCAGTTCAGTCATTCCTGCGGATACTGCTGTGACATCTAGAGCAAATGTTCAGTTTTAAAACCTTTATCAGTTTTCTAATAGATAACAAATGACTATGGTTAAAAATGCACTGCCAAGTTGTTTTGCTACATTAAAGATGTCCATTAATTTCATTTTGAACTCCTCTTATCAACAGATTAAGTGTGTAACAGTTAATGCATTTGGTATATTGCACATCAAATAGAGCCAGACTCTATATTTTCCAATAAATACTTTTACTTTCAGTGCTCGGATAAAAGGAGCTCTGGATGACATCCATGACAGACAGTCCAGTGGGTGCCAGTGGCGATGCCCTCCCCTCCAGCTCCATGTTGTGTTTTAGCCAGTCCAGCTCAGGTCAGGTCAGCTGTGGTGGTGTTTGTCAGGTGAGTGGCACAATGAGCCCAAGCCTGACGCTGCTGAGCTTTGCAGCTGGCCAGAAAAGAGCAGACTGTGAGTTCTGGCTGTCAACATCTGCTCCAGAGACTGCACCATCTGCCCCGAGGCCCCGGGGAGGAGTGCTGCTCCTCTTCAGACCAGCTGCAGAGGAGGCCCAGAGGTGGACCAGAACTCTGCCAAGACACAGGCAGAACCATCGAGTGCTGGGGAGCTGTCCCACACATTTGGCTCTTTAATTTGGAGGTTTGGACCATGGAAAGGTTTAGACAAATTCAGCTCCTGCATTAATCATTTTTCCCATAGTGGCAGAGCCCAACCTGCAACGTAAAGACTTGTGGGTGATACACAGAACATTTTATATAAAGAGAAGCAAGAAAAGTAACAGGTTAACATTTTCTATGAACTTGTGGTGTGAGTGTTGGATAACTTTTTGGAAGCAGAACAAAATAAATTAAATCAGAATATGCATGTAAATGATCAGAACAGAAGCTAAAATGAGCAGAAAACTAGTTACACTAAATCAAATGATAAAAAGCTAAAATAAAATAAAACTGTAGATAAGTAAAATGAGCAAAGCTATAGCTAATACGGTAAGTACAATTGGCCAAGTTAAAAGCTAAAATGATCTAATCTGTAGCTAAATGTGAAAATTAGCTAAACTAAGATAATTGTAGCTTAAGTCTAAACTCAGCAAAACAGTAGCTGAAATAAAACCAGTGCTAATTTAAAATCAAAATAGAAGCCAAAAGCTTAAATTAGCAAAACAGTAGCTAAAGAAGTAGATAAAAAACAGAGCAAGTATGCAGAAGCAGATTTTTAAATAGAACATTTTATTTGAAGAAATTGGAAAGGTCTCGATGAAAATTCTTGTAAATAAGTTAAATATTTTGAAAAGCCAAAAAGTTACCAAAAAAAAAAAAAAAAAAAAAAGCATATTACTGAGCCACTATTCCTGATCAAGCTGAATGTTTTGATATTTAAATTAGGAGGAATTAGTTTATACAAAATAAACAGGAAGAAAGCATTAATTTGAACTCATTTACACAAAAAAATTTATAACTAGGCAGGTAAAAAAACAATAAAAGGTCATTCAGTGTAGAAATTTGTATCATGCAAAACATGTTAAAAAGTGCATTTATTTACATTAACAGATTAAATCAGACATATGTTCCTGATAAATTTTTAATTTCAAAATAAAGCTGAGTCCACAAAGTGTTTAAGATTTTTTTTTATTTCCCCAATTTAAACAGAACAAGTAAAAAGAGTGTTGTACAAAGTTTATATTGTTTGTTTACTAAAGCTGGTGTCCTCTGGAGGGGCAGGTACAAAACACGTCGATGTAAAAAATATAAAATGAATTTTCCCTATTTTATTTTTGACAGGTGACAGCAAAACGGGGTGAGTGCATAGGAAGGAGAAATGAAAGGTTCAAACTGTGAACAATTAGAAAAAATATATTTCATAAAACCCCGTTACATTCAATGACAAATTATGCACTTTTGCAAATGATTATCAGTCATTTTATTAAATACTGAAATGCGTTTGGAAACTTGGAAAAAAAAAAGTTTACCCTCAGCGGTCCTTAAAAACAAAGAAAGAAATTACTGAAACGAACACAACTCTTTTCATTTGTAACCACAACTTATGGATTCATATTATAAAAAGCTAATTTAGTCTTTACCAACCATAAATTACAAAAAGGGGTCCAAATACAATCATTCTGGGAAGCAAAGTGCATATCATTGGCACAGTGAAACTAATTTTATCCCACGTTGGTCTCGTATAAATAACTCCGCTCGTGAGGAGATAAAAAAAAAACAGACCCCATAGATGAGTGTCTTCCCCTGAAGTTTGCTTGCGATGGATTCCTAAAGAAGTTAGAGACCTCATTGAGGCTGCAGCATATGCACCGGGTGGAGAGCACCCAATAAGTGTAACGTACATAAGAAAAACCCAAAGGAGAAAAGTTTTTGAGGGGGGACATCATAGAACGACCCAGGCTGAGGAAACGAGCGCAGCATCCAGATGAAAAGGCATCAGGAACAATAAGCACTTACTTCAGGGGGAGCTTTTTATCAGCCCGAACAGGAAACCACGGGTCTTTCACTGATGTGCAAACAGTTTAAAACAACAAATCCACTGCAGGCCATCTTATTCCCAAAGATTAGTCATGCTCGGCCTTTCTTCACATCAGACTATTGCACAATTATCAGACCCATCATGGTGTGGCGTGACAATTTGACTGGTTTCAGTTTGCATCAGGACAGAAGGAGAAAAGGGTAAAAATCCCTTCCAGAAGGCATTTCAGTCTTCGGACAATTAGGCATGTGTTACAGCACATAAGAATGCAGGAAGATGAACTTTATTTGATAGGGTACATTCACTTATGAAGCCAGAAATATAGATGTCTGAATGGACTTGGGAAACATGGATTAATTAATCACCCGCTTAACAACACTCTCTGCTCACATGGTGTTTTTTGGTCCACAGCATGCCTAGAAAACTATTTAAATCATTGCGTATGCAGAACATGATGACTCTGTTCAGAAGTCATAGATCTAGAGCCCAGTTTGTGCCCAACATAACCACATTAACCCATACATTATGGTGCAAGGATGCCTGCTCAGTTTACAACGTGACAACCAGGAAATGCAGGGTAGTGTTATCTTCATGGTCGGTCTTCAAAGGCCACAAAGAACAAACGTGTTTATCTTTGCTTTGCACTTCCTTCTTTTCGTGAAATGCAACTCGCAGATTGTGAGATCCGACGGCTGCTTTCTGCAGACGCTGCTGGGAGGACGAGGACGAGGCCTTCCAGGTGGAGGGGGAGGTGGGAGGGAAGATTGTGGGTCCAGAGGAATGTTTTGAGTCGTTTTTAGGCTGTCCCACTGGCAGAATAGGAAAACTGGGGGAAGTGGGGTCGTCGCTCGCTGTCAAAGGGCTCCATACTGACATCTGGAAATAAAGGATAAAATGTAATTAAAAGAATTGATTAGCTCTTCTAAAACATAGGTGGTCCTATCTGGGTCCTCGATGGACACTAGCTTGCATATTTTAGATCCCCTGCTACAACACACCTGATGTGCATCAACGGATGATTAACAGATTTCTGCAGAACATGAAGAGGTATCAGCCTTTTACCGTATTTTCCAGAGTATAAGTCACATCGGTCAAGAAAAGCATCATGAAGAGGATAAAAACATATAAGTTGCATTATTATGTCACCCGTCACGTTTATTATGCATTTAATAATAATAATAATTGTCATTGTATGTTTCCATACAATGGTGAAATTGGCTCTCTGCATTTAACCCATCCACCACCAGGTGGAGCAGTGGGCAGATATTGCAAGCACTCGGGGAGCAACTGGGGATGAGGTGTCCTACTCAGACACCACGAGATGTGCAATGACTGGGAATCGAACTCAGGACTTTCGGGTCCCAAGTCGGCTGCCCTGCCTCTAGACCAGGGGTGTCAAACCCACTTACAAAAGGGATTCACATTTAAAACCTTTTTCAAACTAAGGGCTGGTTTCAGAATGTAGTCAAGTTAGATACCAAACATCTTTTCTTGGTTGCAAGTTCCTCATCAAGAATTTGATTGGTCTCGTTTGATGTTCTCTGTTGTACTTTTGACATCATAATCAAAGATTACTGAAAAAAATTAAAGTGATTAAAGTATTTTACATTTAAAGCAACATCTTGGGGGCCCAGATAAGATGTTAAGGAGGGTCACATTTGCAGGGGAAGACGCTGTTGCAGTTCTTAGAAATTTAACAAGATTAACACTTAAAACAATTATTTGTTTGCTCAACATTATAGTGAAGGTGTGTCTCAGTTTAATGTTTCCTTAATAAATGCACTTTAATTGTCAAAACAGCTTCATTTCGCCTGGGTGGAGCAACACCATCCATCCATCATGGCCGGAACCACTAGCTCTCCAGCATTCCTTGCCTGCAGCAGCTGAGTGAAGCGAGCACACACGGGAGGACTCACTGTTGCAGTTCTTCAAAATTTAAAGCATCAGTCAAAAATTGTGTTATGAATATGGAGCAAAACGTATAAATGGTAAGTCGCTTCAGTGTATAAGTCGCAGGAGTGACAAAAAAAACGCGACTTGTACACCGGAAAATTGGCATATTGGAGCAGTGAGATAAGTAAAACATGCAGGTCAGTGGACCTCAAGAACCAGGATCAGACATTGTTGTTCTAATTAGATGATATGAAAATGTACTTTGCAAAACAAGGTAACAAAAAGTGATTCTGCAGGTAAAGATTTCTTAATCATGTGCACCTAAAACAGAGTTGTGAGAAAACAATGGACACAGATACCAAAGACTGGTAGTGAATGATGAACCCTTTAATTACTTTCAGTACGATTCTTAAATTTACTTCCAATCTTTTCATAAAAACAGCTGAAGTAGGATGTCATGTTTCTTTTATTTAAATTTGATCTATATTAACACATCTAAGACATTAGCTAAATGCTTTTCCTTTTCATTTTGTAAGGTACAACCCTGTTTAATAATACTGAATGTCCAGGAGAGGGCGCAATACTCTCAAACTATCTTGGTAATACCTCCACTCGCATTTAATAAGCTGAATATCACCAACTCAGTTCTCTGCCAGTGGATGAAGAATTAGGTAAAAAGGCAATAAAAGGGGACAGATTTATGACAGACTGATTATGATGGAAGCAGAGCTTCTTAAAATACATTTAAAGATAGGTGCTAGGAGTTTCATCGAAACAAACTTCAATGTTTTCCAGCTCTGAGTTTAAGAAAAGTTGAATATCAAACAGGAGAGATTAGACACCTCGTCACACATGAGTCTGATGCTACCTTGTCCGGGTGGCGTAATAGTGATGGTTTGTCCTGTGAACTCCTCGTCAAAATATCGTGTGTCCGTCTCTGAGGTAACTTGGGGCTTAAACGGCGGGACCAGCTGTTGGAGGAGAGGAGACAATTATATCAGCACATCCCAGACATCAGTCAGTGCACGAACAGTTGCCTTTCTGTTGACAATGTATACAGTTTCTACATTACGCTGCTTCACGTCATGCAAGCTTATTGATCCCTGAGGGAACGGCAGCAGTCCAAGTTGATTCAAGAAATCACAATTCAAAGAGGAGGAGAGAAAAACCAAAGCAGGAGAAAGATTTCAGAACCCTACCTTCTTCTCATAAACGTCTTGCCAATTGATCCCAGCAAAAAACTTGTGCTGCATGATTTCCTTTGCATCATCAGGCCCTCCACCTAACCTAGAAACACAAATTCAAAAGGCTTTATGTTAACACGTAAGTGGGAAGGAGCTCATATTAGAAAGCGGTTTGAAAAGAAAAAAAAAAGGTTCTGATGTTCTTACCTTTGCATCGGGTCTTTCTTCAGAAGACCAGAGAGCAGCGAACGAGCTTCTGGGCCGAGGGTCCGAGGGAAGCGGATGTCCTCCATGAGGATGAGCTCAAACAGCTTCTCGTGGTCCTGGTTGTAGAAGGGCAGCCTGCCGCACATCATCTCGTACATCACCACCCCGAGACCCCACCAGTCCACAGCACGGCCGTAGTCGTTGTCTTCCAGGACCTTGAAGATGTGGAGGGGCAGGAAGATGCTTTAAAATGCAGTTGTATTTTTCTATTGGTCTCATATTTATTCTTATATCTTAATTTTATTTCTATACTGAGGTTAAAAAACATGTATAGCACTTCTGCAAATGCAGTTTATTTAGCTAATAAAACGTGTTTAGACATCCCAACCAGCCTCCAACAAAATCTCCTGCTCTCCTCTCACCCCAGCACTGACTCACATCTCACATTAGGAGTAAGGATAGAGTTTCCTTACATCTTTGCATATTTAATTGCCACAGGGCCTTCTACATGTACACAAACGCATACAGATCGACAAGCAGAAGAAGTATGGTGGGTCGCTTGCGTAAACAAATGTGCAGCAACCAGCAAACAAACAGGCTGGTTTACCACTGCCAGAGTCACTGCATAGATCAGATTTAATACTTTACACGTCTTAATGAGACAAACTCCTCCGCACTTGTGTTTGGTGAATAGCGCAACCTGTTGCATGGCTAATGCGCTGCTGAGCAGAGTTGTTCCAAGGTGTCTGGGGACGTGTACTGGATTCTACCTCGCCAGGCGACGGATGTTGAAGGTTAAACCAAGACAACGAGAACAGCCTGTTCTCTTGCACCTTCAGCAGCTAGAAAATTTCAGACCCGAGAATAGAAACTTGGGTCAAAAGATGAGGGCGGCTTAACAAAATTTAGACGTGAACGCAAAAGTCCACTGGCTGAGAGAGAAGGATCCCGAGAAAACAGATGAACGGAGGTGTCTGTAAAAGGCGCAGAACTGGGTGTGCGCACGCGTGCAGCATGTGCGTGCGTCTGTGGGCGCTCGGCCTGGTGCTGCAGCGAGCGCTGAGCGTTGAGGAGGGCTGGGAAGGCAGAGGGAGTAACGTGAAGCCGGTGCAGGGCTAAGATTACTGGGCTGTCTCTATTTCCAGCGCTGCTGTCGTGTGATTCACACCGTGCGACAGCTGGGCCCGCAGCTGCCCCATATATGTAGAAGAGCGCCACAGCTGTGAAGCTGCCAGGAGCACAGGAGCCAAGCTCATCCCTCATATACGTAACCAGGACTGCCTGCCTATTTGGGCCCCAGCCTTAAGCTAATACTGTTACACTGCCCCAAAGGAGCAGAGATGTGGGGAGAGAAGGGAAATGGGGAGGATGAAAGGGACTTGCAGCTGATCCTTCAGAGCTTTACTCTCCGAGCAGGACAAAAAAATAAAAGAAGTATAAAGTTCAACACAGACAGCTATTAATCTTCCAAGCCGGTGAATCCAGATCATTGTTTGAGGCTACATTAAACACGTCCGCATTTTGCTTTGCAGAGGTACCCCAGCAGCCAATTCCCTTAGCCAATATTAGTTTTCTTCCTGCAAGCGCTTAATAAAAGCGACTAAGTGAATTTTTCCAGCTCCTTACTCCTGAGACAAACTGGTCAGGTTGTAGATTATTGAGTCTACCTCCCTGCCTCTCCCTCTCTCGCTGCAGCTTTGAGGAGACTATTCCCAGACGTTATAGCATTCCTGCGCAGCACACACAACAAGGTCATTGTTTACTGCAGAAAAACCTGTAACACTGCCTGGCCTGCACTCCATAGAGACGCTTGCCAGCGACCCTGTTACCACAGCAACGCCCCCTGATGTCTCCCCGCGCTCCGCTGGCAAGTTTGGAGCTGCCATGAGCTGCGGCTCTTTTGTGGAGGAGGAGAGTGGGGCCAGGAGGAGCTTCAGATGGTCAGGTTTGAGAAATTTCAGCTGAAGAATTACAAAAAGTGTGAATTTCTTATTTCAAAATGTTCATGTGGTAAGCCCAGATGTGAAGACAGATGTGCGAACTGCCTTTCTTTGTGGCCTGGTGTAAATGATTTAAAAATATCTTTCGCAAACGATGTGCTTCCTAAAGAAGCTTGAAGCGCTGTGGAATATCATGTTCAGGTCAGGTGAGGCATCCCAGGCAGCAGCGGGCGCCGCGGCTCCAATGTGGTCTTTTTTTCAGGGGCGGAAGTTCACGTCTCCTAGAGTCCTGCCAGCCAAACATCTCTGCTCCTCCCCCAACCAGAAAATTCCAAATGTGGTCTAAAAACAACGATACAGCAACTGTGTCAACACGGACACCCTGCTCCCGGAAAGCATTTTTTACGACAACGGGCCAGAGAACCCACAAACACTCACAATGAAGTACTAGGTTACACAGCCCACTCCAACGCTCGTCATACCTGCACGCCACAGTGAGAAGCCACACCCCTCCTGAGACGGAGTATGAGAGCAGGCTGCCCTGCCCTGGGCACGCAGCACGCTCATTAACTTCAGCTGGAGATTAGAAAAGCATTCTGAGACAGCTGCTCCTGCCTTCAAACACTTCCCGTCCACTGGTCCAGCAACGCTCCACATTTTTGTTTGAGACCAACCAATGGTCACCGTTCGTTGTTTTAAGCTTACCTACTTAAATGTAATGAATGTAGATTTTCTTTTAAAAGACATTTGATGTGTGCGTAAGTTGTGCGACTGTGATCACAATCCAGCTGTGCACACAAGAAATATTTTCAAGAAACGTGTTAAAACCCCTCCGAGTCACCATCGAACACGACCATGCTGCTCGTCCCAACAGATCAAGGCAAATTAATTGTAAAACTTTTATTTTTAAGCTGCTAAAATGTTCAGTCAGAAAAATGATTGTGTTTACCTCAGGCGCCAGGTACTCTGGCGTCCCACAGAACGTTTTCATAGTGGCACCATCTTTGATGCCCTCCTTACACAAACCAAAGTCTGTGATCTTTATGTGTCCGTCTTTGTCCAGCATGAGGTTTTCCAGCTGAGCAAAGAAAAACGAGAAACATAAAATCGAAACTTTTCTTTTATATGAGGTGAAATGAAGATTGCGCAACAATACAAAAATAAAGACAAATGTGTAAAAATATCAGTATTGACTAACTTGTTTGGAAAATTAAAGCAAGAATTTCTGCTTGTAACAATTAACGTATTACCAACTTAATTTTTATCCTTTTATTTTAAATAAATCTGGTCTCAGTGCATTAAAAAGTCAATTTGCACACATTTAATTGATGCTGTATATATTGAGCTGGGGATCAAACCATCAGTGTTCCAGTTAAAAGCTGCAAAATCTATTAAATATGCGTGCTGACACAGAAATGAAAATGTAATGTACTTGATGACAAAATAAAAAGGTAACTTGACCTAAAGGCCATAAAGACGAGCATCACTTAGTGACATGACTTGAGGTTGTTCTTTCCTCCTCCTCTTTCGGTTCAGGTCACCTGACAGCTGTAGCTCACACGTGGCCAGCAGCGCCCGGCCAGAGTCAGCACATCCTCAAATCCTGCTAGCCTGGCATTTTCAGGAGAACCCTCGCAGGCTGGGAGCCTGCCTCGTAAAACCCAAGGGAGGAAAGGAGGGAGCGAGCGTGCGCTGTGCTGACCTGGCTGGTATAGTTTTATCAGCTGGGAGTAGCACGGCTACAGATGCCCACTGCAGCACTGATAACCCTCCTAAACAAAACTGGGCCCATCAATCTGGCAGATCAACGGCTGTCATCTTTACAGAACTCTGTTTATTCTTTTAGCTCAAACACAGAACCAGAGGCTGAGACCTGAAAACCTCTTCACTGTGGAAATTTTTTATTTTTTTTTAATCTGCAAGGAAATACAACTTCACTGGACTTAAAACTTACAAAACGATATCAATTACAAACAAAGTGCACAGGTTTCACCCACTGGGCACTGAGTGAGCGCTAGAACCGGAGGCAGTTGCAGTTCGTTCAAAGCGTGGTTATTTCAGTCTGTCTGCAGTAAATGTATGGACCAAGCTCATCTCCAGCTGCAGTGAGGTCTGGAAGAGGCAGATCAATACGGCTTGGCCACCACCACTGCTCAGGATGAAGATAAACCCTATTTATACCCAGGCGGAGGAGGAAGAAATGAAGGAAGGAGAGAAAAGGCAGAAAAGAGCAAAGAGGCCACGAAGGGCGAAGGAGAGCACTCGTTTCCCTGCCTACCTTTAAGTCTCGATAAACCACATTTCTCTCAGCGTGCAGGTAGTCCAGCGCCGACACTATCTCTGCACCGTAGAACCGAGCTCGCTCTTCTGAGAACACACGGTCTCTTGACAGATGGAAGAAAAGCTGGAGGTTGCCAACAAATAAAAGACAAATGAGACTTGGTTCAGAAGAAAAAGGGGAAACTTTACAACGATTGTTAAAAGTAAGGCATCGCTGATTTATAAAAAATATAAAAGGTGGAGGTTTGTGAGGTTTTAAAAACGGCTTACCTCGCCGCCGTTTGCATACTCCATTACAAAACACAGGCGGTCGTGCGTTTGGAAGGAGTATTTCAGTCCCTGCAGAAGAAGAAGATGTTACAAGCAGAACTCCAGCCAAGTCATGAGGAAGCTGCCTTTCAAAGACCTGGTGTTATCATGCAACTCTCAAACAAACAGCTGCAGAGAGCTGGACGAATAAAACAAATATCAAGCGTTCAGACGATAGAAAAAGAGACAAGCTCTGAACGCTTTGCATTATTTGTTGCCGCTCAGACTAAAACTCAGAGTGTCACTCACTTAAGATTCACAAAAAAAAGGTTAACAGATTCAAAAAGAGCCAACTCGGCTATAGTTTAAACAAGTACATCAGCTTAAAAAAAATTACTTATCAAACTTCCCCTATCAGAACATATGCTGCAGAGCTGAACTGAAAAAGTTTGAGCATCTCCATCAGTTAAAAAGGTTTGGTTTAGGTACTTGGGGTTCCTTACAGTCAAGAACGGATGTTTTGAATTCTGGAGGACTCTGTTTTCTGTGAGTGTGTGTGCCACTTCATCCTGTAAAAGAAAGGAACAAAGAGTGTTTGTGCAAGTCTTACAATAGCCAACTATTTAGGTATCAGTCATTGCGCTGCTGCCCTCCTAAATCCCGAGTGTTTTTCACCCCCTTTTCACTTTACTCATTGGCAACCACTCACTTTCGCTACGATCACCTCCTTCTTTAGGATCTTCATGGCATAGTAGCGTCCTGTGGCCTTCTCCTTTACCAGAATAACTTTGCCAAAAGTTCCTTTTCCCAGGAGTTTGAGGTATTCAAAGTCGTGCATAGTCTAGAAGGCCAAAGCAGACAAAGTGGCATCTGGTTACAAACGGGAGCGGTAACAAACACAAGCACTAATTAGCTGGGACACACAATCCCACTGACAAAAACACTAAAGTGTTTTACGCACCGTTTTACCCACCAAGCAATGTTCAAATTTTTAATGGTTAGAACTATGTTATATAGTTCTGGTTCAATTAACCTCTGACCCCGACACTGAAGAGAAATGCTGAAAATTGTGTGGAGAACATCCAATCTTGTGGCTTTTGTACTTTATGTTGTGTCACATGAGGAGGGGTTGTGGACGTGTTATCTGGTGTTCAGACACCCATAGTTGATGTTTGGGGAAGAATGTGAAGGAGGGGAAGCAGTATGAGGTGAAGCTGTCAAAGTGCAACTAAAGCAAGGCCGGATCAAAGAGGACTATAGCCGCTTTGCTATTGATAAGTGTGACTCCACTCGGCTCTCATCTTATCGGTTCCTCTCAGGCGAAGGTGATTAGCGACTGTGACTTGTTTTCACGCTCTGTGGGCGGTATCGTCACTGCAAAGTACAGGTAGTCCTCGACTTAAGGCGCCCTCGACTTACAGCAACTCGGACTTAAGAACGGATGTGAGGCGCAGCGTTAACATACATTTTACATGTATTTCCTCGACTTACAGCAAAAATCCGGACTTACGAACGGGTTTGCGGCGCAGTATAAGGAGTTCCGACTTACGTTAAAATCGAGTTACGAATGGTTTGTAGGTACGGAACCTGTTCGTAAGTCGAGGACTACCTGTATACTGAATACCACCACCAGTCCCACCAGTCCAAGCCACTCTGACTGTAGTGTTCCTTAATCAACCTATAATCAATCAGAATTCAATTTCTTTCACTGCTTATAAGTCCAGGTGTAGCCATGTTGCGCCATCATCTCCGATACCGCTCTGTAAATGCGTTCATGTCTTGTGGCACCATCCAGCTGAATCCCAACATCGGCCAGTAAAGTTAGCCTCACTGGTCCACGGTACTATTTTTGGAGCTACCAGAAACTCGAAAAACAACACACACTCAACCATAGGTGTCGCAACCATTATATGTGAAGGGGACATGTCCCCCACCCCCACAGTTAAAAAAAAGCATTCATTAGGACCCCCAGATGCTTCTGATGCCCTTGCACTCAACATGATCAGAGAGGAAGTGGAGGTTCAGATGTAGTTTGCTAGGTGGGTCATTCTGTGACGTAGCTCCGCTGGCCAATCTGCTAGGAACCACAAACAAGGTGGTCCCAAAAACCGGGCTGAGTGGGGATGAGTGGGCAGGCTGGTGTGGTGTAGAACCGATAAAAACACAGAGTGCCAGTACCACTTTGTGTCTGGGTTTGGTCAAGTAGACCTCCATGTCCATGGGGTCTGGAGAAGAGTCCATCATCTCCTCCTCTTGTTTGTGAAGGCCTTCAGCTACTGCCTGGATGGCTTTGGTCCATTCTTCCCTGAAGGGAAACGGAGGCAGCAGCAGCAGAGAGGGAGAGAGAGAGAAAGAGAGAGAGAGATTACATCAGCTCATTTGCCATCATGCAAGCCCAGCAGCCCAATCACGTAATTGTCTTCTTATCAACAGAAAGGCAATTTCACGTTTGAGTTCTGCCAATAGGCAGTGGACCTTGTGAAAGTGTGTAATAATGATTAAATATATATGCTTCTACATGTTAGGAAAAACAGAGCTCTTAATTTGTCCTACTATTTCCCAGGGACAAGGGCAAATAGTTTCCATGTAAATGGCTCGTGTTTTACTGTTCAGTGTGCAAAGAGCTGTGTGCTCATCTCGCTTGCCTTTCCTCGGGGGTCTCCACGTGGAAGGTGCGCTCGATGACAGTGGTCCACTGCAGGCAGCGGATGATGAATGTGTTGGGCTTGGGCCGTTCCGTCTTCATCAGCTGGCATTCTGACCACAGCCAGGGAGAGCGGGGAGGGAGATGAAGAGAAGAGCCAGTGTGCAGGAAACAGAGGGGAGAGACAGAGCCACAGTTACAGCCATTTATCTTTATCGCCACCCTAACAGACACTGTCGGCCAATTTGTAAAAGAACAGGTGCACTCTGGTGGAGGAAAACAACTCCCGTCCTTAATTTGGGAGCTCCTTCAAAATGAATTCTTAGAAATATAAGATTTGATCTAGATTTGGAATAATTTTGTAGTAAGTTACTGTAACGTATTAATAAAACAATAATTATTTACACATTTTTGTCTGTATTCATAATGGAATATCTTTAAAACAAAAAGATAAACCTTTGGAGCAAATAATGGTTACATAAGCAGTTTGCAAAAACAATTACTCAGAAGACAGAATTTATGACGCAAAGATTTCCATCTGCACCTACTTCACATTAACATCTGCTCCCAAATGGAACATGTCAGTAAATATGTCAGGGTGTGACACAAAAATGGCCTCTCTCTGATAGATGGAGGACTCTGCGTGGACCACCACTGAGATCCAACATGGCTTCATCTGGATGAATATGTATTCCAGCTGCAGCCGCACCGTCAGCAGCGACACACTATGTGCCCTCCAATGGAGGGGTCGCGGTAGTGACAAAAAAACTAAACTAAGCCAACAATGATGGAGACAAAAGCCTCAAAGCATAGCCCAGATAAATACTGAAAATCAGGTGGCTAATGACGACAATAACTCAAGAGAGTTGGGGAGGAAACGTTTAGTTAAACAAATAGTGTGCTGTCTAATTGCTGCGCTCAGTCATCAGCACTGATACTTCATCTGATGTGAAGATTGAGTGAGCTGAATGGCTCTGGGCATTTGTTGATGTTACTTTCTGCTGCACTATTAAAATAAAAGAGGATTTTGGAAGACATGCAGTGACTGAGGTTAGCATCTAATGACTAAATTTCAAGAGACAAATATTAAGCATGTACCCACTGTGGCAAAGTTTCTTTGCTTCCAGAAGTACAATGATACTGACGAGATACTACAACCAGTTTCCACTCCTCATTAAATGCATCCTAATTTTCCAAAACTACATTGTACATGTACAGGCAGTCCTCGAGTTACGTTCGAGTTCCGTTCCTACGGGCTGAACTTAACTCAAATTGAACTTAAGTCGGAACTCATTACACGTGGCGAA
>JARVGS010000789.1:12696797-12716886 GCA_031762315.1 Hypsolebias antenori | reverse complement strand
GTTGTTTGTCTCGTTTGTCTCCATGTGGCCCTGTGATGGACTTGCGACCTGTCCAGGGTGTACCCCGCCCCTCGCACCGTGATTGCTGGACATGGGCACCTGCGCCCCCGTGACCCAAAACGGAGGAAGCGGGTAAAAAGATAATGGATGGCTGTTTCATTGAGATATGATTTCTCATCTTTTAGGGAGTCCTAGTCAATATGGCAGCATGGAACCAAAACAAAAACGGTTTTACTGTAAAGTATTACTATAAAAATATTATTCAAGCGAGTTGATTTTAGAATTACATAAAGAATATAGTATAGAACAACAAAAGAGTTCTGACTTCTCAATTTGAAAGTACAAAGAAAGTATAAATTGAAGTTAAAATTGAATGAAAAAAGAGGAAGCTGATTTAGGCAGATTTTTTTTTTTTTTTTACAACTGTCCCGTTGAAAATTTCCAATAATTATATATTTTTTACATTAATTGAAGTTTTACACAAAACTCCCCACATTACCAGTCTTCAAGACCTGCTATAACCTCAAACATGCACACTCACCCTAATCACTTAGACAAACTGCACTTGCATTACGCAAATTAATCTCTCTGAAGGCAGACAAAACTCAATTTATTTCAGAGATGCTTCAGGAAATGTTGCGCCAGATGTTGCGCAGACGGTGGAAGAAAAGGCTTACATATCATAACAAGGCAGTGGCACACAATGGTGTGGAACTTGAATATTTATACAGGAAAATTGTAATTTATTTTTAATTACGAAGCCACATATTAACCCCCTGCAGAGAAGTGCCAAGCTGTCCTTAATTGCTCCATTTCCTCCAATGCAGGAGTGTGGCGTTTTGCGTACAAGAGACATCGTGCAGATGTAGAAAATTTGTCAATATGAGCTTCTGCTAGTCTTCAAACACAGTTCTGATTGATGAAACTGATAGACAGTACAAAAAATCTGCAGCTCGTAGCACTGCCTGTGTATAACAGGTTCCTATAATTTAATTTTAATAAAATCACATGAATTAACGTCGTCTGATCATGACAAAGTGTTGTTTTTGACACTTAAACTTCCTTTTCCTGCTTCACATCAACATTTTTTAATTAAAAAGTGGTACTAGTAGTAAATTTGAATAAGATTTGTCTTCCTTGTAGGGGAAGAAGAGATAAAAAAAAATTGATATTCTGAAAGCAAGTCATTCAGGCAAAGTTCCCCTCATGCAGCATGATAAAAAACAAGAATGATATAAATTATATAAAATGAAATGTTTGTACATAATTTTCCAGTGGTGTTGCTACATCACAGCACAAATGAGCTTCATGAACTTGTTTTTCTTCAGTGTCATTATTTTCACATAAAATACAGCCATTTAGAAATTAGCCTGTCTTTGTCAACAGTGAGACAGTCGTTCAATTAAGGAAGACGTGCTAACGCAAAAGCAAAGTCTTTCCTTTTATTTTTTAAACTAACAACCTTTTCACAACAGTCACCTTTGTATCTTTAAAGAATCCACATGGACAAGATAATTGATCACAATTAAAAACCTCTCAGCTGCCTTATTTTAACACATTGGCACTTGGACAGTATAAATTAAGCCAAAGTGCACACGAGGTGCATTGTAAGAAAACACGTACATTAAGAGCCCATGTAACAAATATAAAGACGCCCAAATCTACGACCGTAAACTCTCTGGAGCCTTTTGTGTTGAGCCTGTTTCTTCCTCAGCTGGGCCCCAGCTGGTGACTTGTTCTGTGGTCAGGTTTTGGCTGACCCATATTCCCTCGCCATGGTCCAAGCCAACGAACACTGAGGACAGTATGTGCACAATGCAGAGGCAGCATAATGAGCCCCCTACCTGACACCACGACGTAAGCTGAGGGCGCATCTCGCCAGCGCAAACGAGACAAAAAGTCGCTGCTGTGAAGTTTTGGTTTGGAAACAAGAATGCGGCAAATCACTTCCAGACTGAGGAATTTCCTTGTGTACACTGTAAGATTCAAATCATGATGGACAGGTGTTTGTGTAAAGCTCTAGTGCTTTGTGTGCAAATAGACGTGTGTTTATTCGCAGACTTGCAGCCGGTAAAAACACACGCGTGTGTGTGTGTGTGTGAGACTGATTGCATCAACGTGCAGTTTGAAGTTTTGAGAGCTTTTCCTGCCAGCTCCGCTGACGCATAGCTCCCACCAGAGGAGCAGCATGGGTGGCAATACGTGACGCAGCAGCTCAGGGCTTGGCATGTACTGCATGTGGAGACACTGAGGTGGCCTCAACGGATCACATGGACGTCAGGGAGATGACAACACAAGCCCAGCATTCCCAGTCAACTGAGTCGCCGAACTATCGTCACTATGCAGAATTTTGATAAGTGTTTGTGCCGACTAAAGAAAGGTCACACAAAGCGCAGAAAAAGGCAAATAATTAGGATTTTCATAAGCTCTAAGGTTTCCTTAAGATTAGAAAAACAGAGACCATCTCTATTAAACTGAAAAAAAAAAAAGAAAAACTTGGGTGAATGTTTCCACACATCCGCGTTGTACATTTTTAACCAGCGCAGACTTCTTTTAGACAGTAGGACACTGCAATTTCCTAATGTGTGACCGCAAACCTGGTCACGTGACGGCAGTGGAAGCAGTTATATCCGGTCGTCTGCGAGTGTGTCTCCAGAGCGCTGCAGCGCAACGCACACACAGACAGCACTAAGAGCATAAACAACAAAGATGACCCTTGTAAGCTTCCCATTTACGCTCATTTCCTCTTCTACTTTTATTCAGCCGTACTTTCCACACAGCGACTTTTCTTAAGCGCTGACACCATGTGAAAGTGAAACTGACAGCTGGACTTTTCATTTTTTCATCTTGAAACAGTTCACATAAACAAGGTTAAGGGAAGGCACCGTGGTTACAGATATACACTCAGTGGAAAATAAATTAAAAAACGTGCAAAATAAGCGACTAAAAGATGCAATGCTGGTTGAATCGGAGAAGAATAAACAGGTAATTTAGTTATTTAGTGAAGCTACACAGAATGGAACAGAAGGACGACAAAAGCAGTATAATAACTTTGAAAAGGAACACAGAAAAAATTACAAACAAACAAAAAACTGAGCACAACTGTGTTTGTTATTGCAAGAATGGCGCAGTAGACGGACAACTGAGCAAGAGTCAGAAAAGAAGTGCTATGACACAAATTACAAAATAAACAATAAATCAATTAATCGCATGATAAATAAAAAATTATCAACCCCATTTTCATTTATCGACTTTATCGTTTCTTTGTCTCTCGCTTTCTACTGAAGACACTGGATGACAAAAAGTTCAACCCCGGTGATCTTCACTGACCCCTCCCTTTCTCTTTGAAATACATTTTAACCATCTAAAATAATGTTTATGGTTCGTTAAAAGCAGCTAAGTTGAGAAGCTAAGCTACGAGCTATGCTAACAGGCCGACCTCGAGGAAAAAAACCTCCATCTTGTCCAAGCTCCAAAGTTCACGGTGCCTTCATGTAAAAAGTTGTTTTTCTCTGCAAAAAGAAGCTGAGAACGTGTTTACTGATTTTTTATTAAACGCTTCATGTGGAAAATGCTATGCGAAAGAGCTCAAACCACACCGAGCGTCCACCATTTTGAGAACCAAAGAGAGAAAACCCATATCACGTCAAGGAGCCTCCCTCCCATTTTTCTTAGAGACACGCCGCTCGCTCCCTCACTATCCATCTTTCAGTTCAGTCTTATACTGCCATTCAGTGGTCAAAAATGGTACTACACATAAAACAAATTAAACGTTTCTTCTTGAATTTGTCAATAATTACTAATTATTGTCAAATTTCAAACAATATTATTGTTTATCGCAATAACTTCTGAGACAATTAATAGCCCAGCAAAATTTGTTATCGTGACAGGCCTACATTCAAATATATACTGTAATCAAAAAGCTTTGAGGGCTTCTTTAAATTTTCACACAACTTCACGTCAATGTTTTGCAAGGTAAACCTGAAATACTTCCTGTATGGTGAGCAAAACAACACAAACAGCTGACAAAGGACAATGGGCCGCTCATATGCAACAACAGAGCCTTCTGCTTTTAAGTCAGATTATCATCACCGTGTTCCAGTAAACTAAACCCTGTTTGATGTCAAAATGTTCTCCAAAACAGGAAAATGGCCCACAGATTGACCACAACCTAGATAAGATAAAACCTACACCAAGTGTCGATCGCGGCACACACACACATTTAGAACCCTCCATGTCGATCTGTGTCACAGAATCAAAGTTTTTCTTACAAACAACAAAAAAAAGTTTGACTGTAGACATGTGGCTCAACTCAACTAAATTAGAGGAAGGACAGAAGTATAAAAAGACTGATCTGACACAAGTTGAGCGATGAGAGAACTGGAGGGGATGAAAAAGCTTTGTGCGGAGAGCTGTGCCGAATGGAGTGCTAGTGAGACAGATCACTACATATGTTCCCTAAATATGTAGGGCTGCAAGTGGAAGGGAGTGTGTGAGAGCAGAAGTCAAGTGTGTATGAGCCATGCGCATGGTGTGTGTGCATGGGAGGAGCTGTCAGGGCCTGATAGAGTGTCTTTACATGACAAGCAGCTGCTGAGGGCTGGGATGCATGCTGGGCAAAGTGGAAAATAATGAACAGAAAACCGCTGCCAAACACAACAGAATTCATCTTTATTTGCCAGCTGCTGTGTGGCCTTGTATGTGGACAGTTCTAGCATGCAACTGCCACGCCCTTTATACCCTAAACACAAAACATACAAAGTGCCGTGGGAAAGAACAGGTTTGGTCACAGCTGTACAAAGCGGAGCATCGTCCCGTCTGCTCGTGTTTGCGTTCACCAAATCACGAGAGAGGTACGTTCATGCTAAACGGTTCTCCAGAGCCGTGTACCTGATTTGACCGATTCAAAGACGTCGCCTGTGACAGACTCGCAGGAAAGCAGAATTTAGAGCAATCTCATTTCACATCAACTCTTGGGGCACAAACGCTATTTGCAAGTCAACTTGGCTTTAAGAGGCTTGAAGTATAAAAGCCAGACAGACAGCTTCTTATTGAAGAATTGGTGGATAAAAGAAAAAACGTGGAAGTCTTTACACAGAAAGGGGAAAGAGAGAGGGCGGTTAGTGACCGTTTCCGAGGAGCACTCTCTTTTATCCGTCTCCATGTGACAACGTCAGGAATGCTGAGGTCCCAGCTGCTGTGGCTTGTTGGCTTTTAATAAGACACATCATGTACCATTCATCAAGCAGCCCATAGAAGAAAAAAAGGCCACAGCATCCCAACAATACGTCCAACGCTAGGCCTGTTGCACATCACATTTGCTCTTTCCCGTCTCTCCTTCAAGTAGAATTTGCAAAACTTTTCAAAGACAAGATGGGATCTAGGTAGACACAAGATAAACACAAAGGAAATTGTATGAAGTGGCTCAATGATCTCACACACTGCAAGGAAGTTTGAGGGTCAGACACTGTGCCTCTCAGTGCCTGCACCCAGTGGTTGGACTTCCTGAGAGGACTGCTGTTGGGTTTTGTCCCCGTCTGGCCATTCATAGCTTGGGGATGAGAGGAAGGGAGCCAGTGGAAGCTGCACAGACTATGCATGTGTGAATGTGTGTGTCAAAGTGGTGGGAATCGGATGAGGAGGGTGTGTGGGGGGAGGCGGAGGTTGAGGATTAGGGAATTAGAACTCTAAAAGCGAGAGAAGGGGAGGGGGCGGGGGTTTGCCTTTTGTTTTGTTTTTTTTCTTCCTCTCTCCCCCGCTATCCCTTTGGTTCTTTTCTGCCGGGTTCTGCCTGTAGGCTGCAGCTGTGTCCTGCCACCCTGTGCCCTGCATCTTAATGTGCAGCAGCCTCCAGAAGAGAGTGGGTTTTTCTGATGCAGGGGTCACCAGTGAGCCCCAGTAACCAACATGCACTGGCCTAGTCGGAAGGATGACAAAACCTCAACTGCCCATTTGACCAAATGAGGCAGCACATGACTCATTTTAAACTAGCATCCAGGAGCTGGGACTCCCTCCTTGTTTTATTTATTTATGTTTTTGCTTTGTCTTCTTGACAACCAAACTTTTACCATCTCTTTCATACAACTGGACGGAGGGGGACCGCAGAGCCAGAAGCATCAACAAGTTGGGTTGAAGGACCAGCCTGGTCTCGAATCAACCCTCTCCTGTCACTAGGGCTGCTGTTGCTACCCCTAACAGGAAAAAAGGAAGGAAAAAAAAAACAGGGGGATGGGGATGCAATGGAGGCTGCCCTTCTTTCTCACGCTTATAAGAAAGCTCTCAGTTCTTCTCCATGGTGAGTGACACCTGCTGATTACCATAGAGACACTGTGGGAAGTTCCCCCTGCCACGCTGGGGCTGAGATTTGCCCCTTCTCCCTGGGTAAACAAGCAATCCATGGATTAGTTAACAGGGTTACTTCATTGCAAACAAATAAACACACATTATTTAGAGCAAATTAGTGCCGATGAACTCTTGAGGATTGATGTAAGAGCACCCTCTAAAAAGAGATTAAAAAAAAAACCACAGCGGACTTTTTATTTATTTCAAAAACATGCATTCAGCCGTTGGAAATTTCTGAATCAAATACAATAATCAATTTTTGTACAGCTTCTGGATAACATGAAAATATGAATAATAGAATAACAGGAGGACATGTTGGTTTTATTGCACGTGTTTTCCATCTCCTCTTTCTCTTCTAAAGTGGATATTTGGGCCAGCGACGTGATTGATGTCAAACACTGGAAGCTTTTTTGCTGGTCCATAGCAGCTTCCACCACGGCTTCGAGTAGCAGGGTCATTATATGAGCAACAGGGCGGTAGGCAGGGAGAGTGGGCTGGAAGTGAGAGAACTGAGCAGGGATGATGCTGTAAGGGTGGGCCAGGGGTGTAATGAAGATGAGAACAGGAAAATTGCGAGACGAAGAAAAAAGAACAAGAAGACAAACAGAGATGAAGATAGTGACAAAATTAAAGGGAAGTGGATGGCAAGAAAATTTATAAAAGGAGACACTGCTGAGCACCACAGTTGGGCCAAGCAGGCGGACTCTACACAAAAAAGTAAGCACACAGCAGGTTTGCCATGAGAGACGGCAAATGGTGGAGGTGCCATCTCCCGCAGCCTCCTGGTTTCACCACTGAGCCTGCCTGCCGACAGCTGCACCCCAGTAATTTACTTCTCTCCACCACATTTAGCAGGAAGACTGCTTCCCATTACCCAGAGCAGGGGGTCTGCATTGACGGCCAGAGCTGGCTTCCTGGTGCGACACCCTCTGCTGCTGGACCCTGCCTACGGGGGCTCAACTCCCTGATCAGTCACTGTGGTTTTACTGCTGCTGGTTAACTGGGTAGAATTAAAAAAAAACTACTATCAAAGTTGGGTTAATCCGTTTTAAAGTTACTTACAAAAAAAAAAAAATGGGAGAGGTTTTCCATGCCAAGCTGTGATTTGTCACTTTCACAAAACCCCTAAATAACCTGCTGTTGCAAAGTGTTTTTTTTTCCATTCAGCCTTTATTTATACAGGTTAATCCCATTGAGCCACGAGGACTCATTTACAAGAGAGACCTGATTTTAACAAGAGTGATGACAACAGTGGACAACAACAGCAATAGACAATCATAAAGGATGCGTGCAATTTTTTTTTAACAAGTTAAAATAAAACGGTAATTAAAAAGGATAATTAAAAGGAAAAGTTGTGAAAAAAAAATCTGCTAGATTATCAGGTGGTGTAGAAAACTAAAAACAGGAGCATGTCTGCATTGGTTTTTGCCAGAAACTTAACAGATGTCTGAAGCCCCTTTGAGAGGTCAAGGTCGAGAGCTTCAGATCTTTTTGCAAGATATTCCAGGAAACAGGAGCCGAGTAGAAGAAGGCCTTTTTGCCTTGTTCAGTCCTCACTGAGGGAACACTGCAGGTAATCATGTCTTGAGAGCGCACGCTGTAGCTGCACTCACGCAGAGACATGTAGGAGGAGATGCATGAAGGCAACAGACCAAGAAGTGATTTAAAGATGAAAATGTATCAGCGTAAGAGTCTGTGTGAGGTTAATGATGTCCAGTTAACCAGTAAATACAGGATGCGGTGGTGGGTACGGTAGTTAAAGTCAGTAATGAATCTTAGTGCATCGTGATAGACAGCATCCAACATCTGCAGGGTGCTTGTAGGAGCATTCATGTAAATAATGTCATCGTAATCAATGTAAGGAAGGAAAGTAGCAGTTACAAGGCGTTTCCTATTCAGAGTTAAACAGGATTTATTTCTGAAAAAGAAACCCAATTTAACTTTCAGTTTCCTCACTAGGTTTTCCACGTGAAGCTTAAAAGAGAAATGCGAATCGACCAAGATACTCAAAAATTTGTAGGAATCAACAAACTCAATAGGGACACCATTTGAGGATAAAATCAGAGGAAGAACTGCTGGGACCGACTTTGCTGTTTGGAAAAAGCATCCCTTTGGTTTTGTCGGCGTTTAGGACAAGTTTGAGACGGAACAAATCTGACTGGATGATGTCGAAGGTGGATTGCAAAAGTTGGAAAGCCTTAGCAACTGTTTTAGCTCGACAATAAACAACTGTCATCAGCATAGAAATGTAAGTATGCATCAGGGATGCTCTGACCTACGTTACCTATGTAGATTGTAAAGAAGGTGGGTCCTAAGACTGAGCCTTGTGGTACACCATTGTTGACTGTTTAACTGGAGGAAATACCATTATGTTAAACACATTGCCTCCAATCTGAGTGATAATTAGAGAACCAACCGATGGTATGTTCTGGGAAACCAATTTTTCCAGTGCTTCAATTTAATTTACTCCCATATGTCAATTTGTTTTCCCTGGGTTCAAGAGCTGCCGTGGATCTGTCATTTTGCCACTTCTCAACACTGGTTTCACTTCATTTAATCATGACAGAAGGAGATAGTTTTAATCCTTCACGAATCAAATAATTTGTCTCAGTTTGTCTAATTTCTTAATACTACAAGGTCAAAAATCAGCTGTTTGATAACAGCTGTAAACATCAGCAAAGTTGTGAAAGTGGTCTTTAATGACAACTGATCTTTTTTTAATTCAAGCTGGTGATGTTACAAAAAACAAAAATAAAACATGAACAAAGCCGTAAATGGCACCATATAAAATATACAGAGCCGCTGATGATCTTGAAACGCTAACGAGTGTTTAATTTAGAAAAACCCTCACTATTGAAGTGAATACTTTTGCCAAATTTGGTAAAACTTTTCTACTTCAGCAATATGCATGTGTGTGCGTTGGTGCGGAGCAGCAGTGCGTGGACACTGAGCCATAATGAGGGGATGTGCAGGAGGCTGGCTGAGCCCAACAAGAAATCTGTCAGAAATTCAAAGATAAGAAGTCTTGGGACAGCGTCATAATATATTTCCTAATCAGATGGGTTTTCTTCTTTGAATAATATTTAATAAAAGAAAACTCTGCATTTCCTTACCAAGATAATATATTGAAATTGTTACGATTGTGAGAAAAAAAAAAAGTTGGCCGAATTGTTGCAGGTCTGCTCACCAGATGCATAGACATTCACAAGATGAAAAAGTATGTTTCATCTTCTACGTCTTGTTTTCCTCCCCCACTTTTTCCTCTTTCTGTGTCTCGCGAAGGGTTCTGGACCACCAACAAGGTTTTGCTTGGAGGAGCACGTCATGGGTGTCCTTCAACCACATGACCAGCAAAACAGGCCAATCAGCTGATGAGCTGCAAGCCAAACCATGAGGGTCTCTGTGGCACGTCGCACACGACATTTACCAACTCTCCTCAAGATGCCTGGGTCACTGAGCAATGTTCTGGGGAAAATCACAAAAGATGCCGTTTAACTTCGGTCCCTTTTATTTTCCCCTCACCACCTCTACTGGTGCGCTTCCTGCTTCCCCTCCCCGTTGTAACCCAGAGCTCCTCTCATGAGACGGAGCCAGCTGAGCATGTTCCCCAAATCCAACAGTTGTCGTGGCCTTCGTTAGCCTAACGAGGGGGACGGCTCTTTATACTTGTCAGAGAGCAAATGAGTCAAACAAACAAGGGCCGGAGAAGAGGCGAGGACAAGCAAATGCAGTTCTGCTGAGCTTCGCTGCGTTTTTGGCCACAGCACCTCACTGGAAACTAGGGAACCCACAATCTGCCTCTTTGATGTCTGATGATGCTCTGGCTTTGATGAAAACATTGCGGGGGAAGAAAAAAAACACAATGCACTTCCAAAAAGAAATGGCATGCTGCTCGGTGTCTGTGACCACTAGAGGCCGTAGGCTCGTTTAAAGTGTTTGGTTGCACAGCTCCTAAAAAGGGAAGTATTTGGGGATGCGTAACAACTGTGTATGATAGTAAAGTTACAGTGCTTGTGCAAGCCTTCACTTTTGATGTGGTCTGTGCATTGGCGTACTGGGTATTATGTCCTGCTGGTGGTGTTAACAATAAATAAGCATGCTTCACACTGACCATACCACTTGCAAATCTGCGTTTCAGTGTCCACAATTCACATTTTTCCAATCCCAAGGCTTAGGAAGAAAGTACAAAGTATGAAGGTGTGTCCTTTGGGGTGAGATCATTTCATCGAGTGCAGCCCGTCTGGAACAAATATTCTGAGTTTTTCAAGGCTGAGATTCTGGAGCTGTAAAGACAGATTAGCTCTACAAGGTTCGAAAGTGAATGCTGGCTCCACTTTCTGTCTGGAGTTTTCATAAAAGTTTGCACGTGTACAGTGAAGATGACTAATCAGAAAGGAATCAAAGAGTGAGGGTGAATGGCAGGGCCGTGTTTAGTTAAACCAGAGCTGCTGTGATTTGTGTTTTCCTCTGGCTTGCTGTGAGATCCAAATGATCACAAAGAGCCAATAAAAATGTTAACTTCAAGAGGATGATGAGGACATGCAAACCAAGAAGAATTTTATAAAGTTGTATGAGAAAAAGGTCAATCTTCTATGATGCTCATAGATCATGCACAAAATGTTGGTGGAAACATAAAGGTCTATTTTTGAGACATTAAATTGGTATTTTGAATGCATATAAGGGAGTAATGATCGTAGTGAGGTAGTTTGCGACATTTATCATCATGCCCACATGGAGATTTGAATCTCTTGGGTGGCACTACCACACAACTAAATCTCAAGTAAAAGGTGCAGGAACCCAGGTTGAGGTGATGGATAGCAAAGCAGCGCTGCTGTGAGTTCACCTTCTGTGTGGTGGCTCTAGGGCCAGGACTGTATGACAGTGATGCGACACCGAAAGCCTTCCTGTCAGGAAAGCGGGCGGACGTCCTCCAATCAAAACGTGGAGGCTCGGTGTGACATTTCACAGGGCACAGCTGTTGGGCTCGACAGCATGCCAACTCACTACTCCTGAAAGGTTGTTTGTTTAGTGCGTGTCACAACTACAGCGGTGTCTCTGCAATAGTTGCATGCACGCCAGGAAACCTCACTGCTTTCATACCAGTCACTATTTGACTAATCTTATAGTTATATTTTGCACTGAGTCAATATTAGAATGTTCTGTTCTCATCAGCGCTGGCGGAAGTGCAGAAAAATGGACATGTGCCAGTTTTGTGACACAGAAAACAAACATGGAAAGAAGCAACAGATGCCAAAACGTATAGGGAAATGTATAGTATAGTGCACAATCATATAGGGTTGGAATGAATGAGATTTGTCAAACAAGTGTAACTTTACATCACCCCCATTAAAAACAATTGTTCTGTTTACTTATTTAAAGCATGCAGCCACACAAAATATTTACTTTGTTCTCCAATTATGTAAGAAAACAGGAGGATGATCACAACAATTTTAAAATCTTTACCAATATCTAAAACAATAAAATGTATTTTCAACAAGACACAGATAAAAAAAATTACAAATGAGGTGGCATATAAAAAAAAAAGGCTTCAAAATAACGTCTCCTACTAATAGCTCGAAAGCTCCCAATTCAAAATACGACCACCAGTACAGCAACTTGCTTTCATACCATTTTATTCATCTTTATTTTCAACCTCCTATACATTTTATTCAATTTTTAAACACACTATAAATAAATTATAGATTTTTTAACTGAAGTTTTTTTTTTTTAATTAAACTAGGTTTATAAAGTATATTGCATTTTTCAACACAGAGGCCCATTTATGACCAAATTATCAGTAATGTTGTTTAAAATAAATAAAAATTGTGTTGCGTTACACAAAGACTACATAAACAGCTTACTTTCACTTCCATGGAGCTGCACAGGCATGTCATTTCTTAGTCTCAAATATTCACTCAAATTTTTATATCTTAAAATAAATGCAGTGAACAGCAGAGCCTCCTTTACAACGTGTTTAGCTGTTCTCGGGCTTGTTGTCATTTTAGACTCCTTTGGACAAAGATTAATTTCTACGATGCTGATGACAGATACAATACAGTTTGCATTACTCTTCCTAATTTTTTTTTATATATTTAAATTTGTGATCAAGTTGGAAACCAAAGTTTCCTTAAAAATTGCAGTATACTACTGAAATATATGGGATTCATTTCTTTGACATAATCTAAACAGAGTTTTATTTTTCAAGAAAATTCATCTTTGTGTTTAGCTGCTAGTACAGCTAGCTATGAAATGTATCCCTTAAAAATCACAAGTTTGATGGGACATTTCTCTCCTATTGGGACTGTCCTACTCCCCAATTTGAATACTCCTAACTCTGTTTTGTGCAAACAATTTTAAACGTAATGTTGGATACGCTAGGTGTAAAGACACAATTGTCTTCCTGAGGCTGACCCAAGCCTTGAAGACAGGAAGACACCACAGCAGAAATCTGTTTCCATGAGTTTTACAAGGGACCTGCTCCCATTACCTTCTCCATATCTTAGTTACCCCTCATCATCTACAAAGCCTGGTTCTTTGGCTCAGAGTTTGGGAGATTCCAGTGGTTTTGGAAAATGTCTTATCCTGTTTTGCCCCTGGTGGTGATGGAGTGAGCTCTGTGAGGCAGCTGTAGTTGAAGGCAGAGTTAGTATGCACATATAAAGCTGCTCAAAGCCAGCAGGTATGTGAGGAATGCCTTTTTGTCCAAACAACGGGACTCACGCCCAACACAGACCCATGTCACACCACACAGCACTATCAGGGAAACTAATGGGGCCCAATCAGGGACACCACAAATAAGCAGTTTTTTAGGCTCGTTTGATCAGTTATAAATAGTTAATTATCAATCACAAAACGCTTGCCAATTTAGAGGCAAAACATTACAAATGTGCTAATTTAACAGCTAATGCAAACAATAACTAAATAAATCTGAAGCTACTCCAGTAAATGAATGCAACAAAACCGTCAGTGCAGAATACAAACATGCATCAACAAGGGGTTGGGAACATTTTTGCGCAATGAACATATTTTAAAGTCTTTACATATTTCGTGTTTCAGGGCAGCTTGGTTAACCTGCATGTTTGAACAGTTTTCGAATATAAAATGATCACTACACTCGACTGTAAACAAAAGGACATAAAGTAAACAATGCGACAACATCTGCATCATAACTGATATTAGGATAAAGTGTTCAAAACGATAAAATAAAATCATATATAAGAAGTGTTATTACCTCTTTTATGCAGCCATCCCTCCTTGACAATCACCACATTGGTCATGTTGGTGGACTAGATGAAGGATCCAGGTTTCCCACAGGGAGAGACACAACTCTGCTTCCTTAACTCAGCCCTGGCAGGAGCCTGGAGACGGGGTCCTGGGGTTTACAGCTGCCTTTTCAATGGTGGTAACCTATTAGATGAAGATAAGTAAAAATTAGCCTCACTTTGAGGCGAAAGATTTTTTTTCCCCAAGCTGTCTGAATATTAACCCTCAGGTAAACACCGGAGATTGGAGGCTGTGGAAGTGAGAAGATCCTCGTGCTTTATAGCCTAATCTGAGGAGGACACACTGCCGCTGCAGTGGTGTCCTTTTAACAAGTGGAACCTGAAACATTTCAAGGTTCAAATAACTGTGCAAGGCTGTGGTTTTTGGCATTCATTGTGAAGTCTCCGGTATTGGAAAATTCCATGCTGTTCACAACCAACGCAGCCATTCCTGATAGACTAGGAGTTTTTCCTCCATTTGTGACCACAACAGAACTGAAAAAATAAAAAACTATGACGTCAAATAATTCTCATACAAACCACACACATTAGTAGGTTGTCAAGCTTGTTTTGGCGCTGTGTAAAAAAAAAAAAAAAGTGTACCCTAATGGTTTTGGCAAAGCTAGGCTCACATTTTCCATTTGATTCCATATTGTTTTTTGTTTTTTGTTTTTTTTAATTTAATCCTTTAAGCAAGTGATAAGGCTTAAAATAACCAGTCTTGTTTGGTGGTTTCATGAAAATTGGAGAATGCAGTTCTGAGGCAGGTGACAAAAAAAACTAATCTCATTTCTAATTTCATCATGTACAAAAAAAATTGCACGGGGCAATAATAAAATTATATTTCTCTTAGTTGTTTTTTGTTGTTGCTAAATTACTTCATTGCTGCAATAACTTAATTCAGCTTGCAATGAAAAAAGTTAAGGAACTTTACAATAACTTTTAGATTTCTATAATTATAAATACATTTGTGATCATTTTAAATTCACAGGGGAAACATACAGAAACTAAAATAAATAAATAAATAAATAAATAAAATTCAAATTAAAACTGATCCTTAAAAGAAAAAAATACATGTACCGGTAATAATTTGACACTAAAGTCAGCAATGATAAAAGCCTTATAATGTTCAAAAAATAGTTAAATCTTACAGCATCACATTATTCATTTTGTTGCAAGATGAATGAAAAGTGGTCTTTTGTGGAATAAAAAAAAACAACTTTAAAAACCAAATAAGCTAAAATTCCTGACTGACATTTATTTCATAAGAACTTGGTTCCTGGTCCCACATGTAAAAGAACAGAAGGCAATTCTGTGGTATTTACAGAATACGCGTGTCTAAGTGTCACAAATGTCTATGAGTTCATAAATAAAGTATAAAAAGTAAATACAAGTAAAAGATCAAACTTCAGAAATCAATGTAACTCAACCTAAAGTAAAATGTATGATGGTTTGAATACAGTGAAACTGCACTATCAGTCATCTGATGAACTGAGTTGCAGATCACTTGGTTATCTACAACAGCACATACAGAAAAATAACCCTACAGGCTAACATGACCAAAAACACTGATCATTTCAGGCCTTCTTTCTGACACAAAAACTGTTTTCGTTCTGCCTTGCATTCAAATCAGTGATCAAATGCGATACTTCTACAATGAAGTCACACAATGCACCAGTTATTCCCAAAACATTGAAAATCAATTTTCCTGCTTCTGCACCCAAAAAGTTTGACTGGCCTCATTCTGTTTACTGGTGTGGCCAACAACAGGAAGTGAATGTGACTATTGACAGATTACGAGTCATATTAGTACAGCCCTGGGCTTCACACTAAATGTGTGATCAACACTTGTTTTACCGTCATTCTGCTCTCACTTCTATCAGTGAGCAAAGGTGAGCGTACAACATCAAAACAGGTTTTGTTACCTGACAAGTTTGGATTTTACTGCCGAACTTGTCTCACACGATCAATGCTGGAAGGATCCCGAAAAGATGCACCGAGTGCAATACAAACCAGGGATTTCTCAAACCGTGGCATCTCAAAGAGTGCACTCTGTGACACGTGCATCCACACGTTCTATACACACTGGGTTACATCACACAAACAAACTTGAGTGCACGCACACCGCAGTCAAGAAGGCAACACATGCACTAGGCTGGTTCTGGAGCCACAACAGAGCACTGCTGTTTTAATGGGAGCGACCTATTGCTACTGTGGCCTGGGTGGAAAAGCTGGGCTGCAGCCACTAAATGAACCCAGTACCCTGACGGCAGGTCACATGGTCTTCAGGCCTGTGGGCCACCGCCTGCCTGCCTTGATGTCGGGACAGTTTTCACTCATTCATCTTGCGAGCTCCAATGAAAGGAGAGTAAAGGGGGCATCCCATTCAATGCAAATCAGTGTCATACAGCAAAACGTACCACACACAGAGCCTGTCACCGGGCTAGACAGGACAGTCCCATGTGCTTAAGGCAGGATGCAGAAAAATCAGGCCGACATCATCACACCACTTCCGTCATCACAACAGATCTGTTTCTCCTCTCAGGTAAACAATACAGTCAGCAGCTGGGTTGTTTTTACTCTCGAACATTTCATATACAGTAATAAAAATAAAATAAAAAAATGCAAGCATCAAAGAAGTTCACCTGCTATTGGAAATGAGTCCTTGGGGCAGCACTTGCTTCCAAATACAACAGTGGAACTGGTATTAGTCTGATCTACTCTACAGAACCAAGTTCCTCTTTTCAGTTCCCTGAAAAACACATCATTGATAATAAGAATATTGCGGCAACTGTTGCTAAAATACAAACTGCAGTAAGAGCAACCTTGAAAAACAAAGTTGACTTCCTGGCTTAATCCTGTGACGACATGACCAGCAACGCCTTATGTATAATGTATTCGTTTTCACGTTGTTCACACAATCCACAGTTACTTTGAAGATTGCTGCACTCAACTTACTCAAAGCATTACAGGGGTGGCGGCGAATCAAAACGGCGTCTCGAACATGAGTTACACAAAAAGTGTTTCAGCTGAAACGTATGCGACACAGACTGAGAAGGAGCGTGCTGACAGTAACCTGCATCTTCCTCAGTCGTATTAAACTCCCATCTGTCTGAAGGGGCACATTTTTTTTTTCTAACAACATTCTTCAGATTCTGTAAGCAACCAGTGGCACATTTGCGTCAATGGATCTGTGAGGGGGATTGGGTGGGAGGTGACTGGTATTTTCTAAATAGAACACTGGCGGCATCATTACGCCAGCTTGTTGCGTCTTCCACGGGTCACATGCCAAGCTCCCTCGCATACCCACAACAGACAGACGTAGTCTCATGACTTGGGGAAAAAACAAAAACATTTTGACACTTGGAAGGGTAGTGCATGCCTGGAGGGGGATATTGCTTTAAACTCTGGGGGGAAATGGACAAACAGATAAAAGTTGTGCAAAACAAATGACCCCCTTGCATCAAATTTCTACTCAAATAAACATACCTGACAAAAAAAGGAGCCTGTAGTTAACATGATTTAGTGGATATGTGAACAACTGGGTGGTGGTGATAATGACAGTGAAGACAGAGGAACCAATCAAAAACATGCATTATCTCATTGGACTGATTACTAGAGAGGAAAACTAGAAAATAACACTGCTGGTTGTGACCTCCCTGGAGTTTACCTAAAAGGCCCCCATTTTTTGAGAGCCAGTGGAGTGTGTCAACAAGTCACAACAAAAGGTGTGCTAACTTTCTGTCTGCTGGGGCTGTGACAACAACAAAGCCAAGTGACTAAAGGTTAAACGTGTGGCAATAAAACTCCCAAGCAAAGCGAGTAAACAAACGCAGAGGCGGTTTATAACAATGAATGAGCCGCCGTCTCCTCTTCTTGTCGAGCTCATTTGTTTTCATTTGCCTCCAGGGCCATAAAGCTGTGACAAAAAAAAAAAAAAAACTAACTTCGCGGCGGAGGTGAACACTTTTCAGGCACCGCTTCGCTTTCGAAGTGGTCTTCGTCAAAAAAAACTAGCTTCTTTTTTTTTTTTTTTTCCTTGAAAGACACAAAGCGGATTAGATGTTTACAGAAGAGCAACGCGTTGGAAATCATTACATAGGAGGGTTGTGAAGAGTTCGTCTTTCCAAGTCGGCAAAATGAAGCCATGAAGGCACCAAAAATTCGGGTTTGTTAGCGACAGAAAGGATGTGGGGCCTAGCGGGGCAGCTTGGGTGAGAATAACCGCATCCCATGTAAGCACAATGGGGGACCTACCCTGTTTTCAGCTCTCGGCCTCTTGGAGTTCAACATGCGAAGAAAAGATGGACGTTTACCTGGACAGGAGCTCAACAGTGTGTCCGTCTCATTATAGTGGGGTGTTTCGAGAGTGTTTGGAGTTCATAAGTCCTTCAACAATGTGGACAGAAGTGCTCTCATTTACTCCGTTTCTCTCTCTTTGCCTTTTCTTCCACAACACCTCCCAACCGCGGCTGCGCGTCGGCGCCTCCCGGGTCCTAGCGCCGACCCCGTATCAGGCTTCCCATTAAAAACTGCAGCAAGAGAGGAGCCGGGGACGCGTAGCCTCAGTGAACTCTCTCATGTGTTTGATTTGCGCCAGTAGTTTTCAACTGACGGCCCACGGACCCGCACAAGTCCGGTGGAGATTATAAATGAGGGTCCTTGTTTATTAAGAGGGATTTTTTTTTCTACTTCATGCAATGGTCACATAGGATATTGTACAACTTTTGTGGTTAACCAGTGGTGATTTTTATTTTTTCTGTTAAAAAAAAAAAAAGGTTGTAATAAATTACAGATGGGTTTATTTTCTTCATTCAAGTTTATTCAAATTTAGGTGTGTAAATGATTATCATCGCCCGCCACCAACCTTTATTTATACAGGTTAGCTAGTGGTGGAGAAAGTACTCAAACACTATACTTAAGTAAAAGTACAAACAAACAGACAAAAATGTACTCTAGTAAAAGTAGAAGTACCACATTAATATTTTTACTTAATTAAAAGTAAATAAGTACTTGCTTTTAAAAATACTTAAAGCATTAAAGTAAAAGTACTTGCTGAATGCGTTATCAAACGCAATGGTCTACAATATCATTATGTGTGCCTACTGTATGTATATTTTCTGTAATACGTTAAAAGTGTTGTTCCAGTTTAATGAACAATGCTGCAGATAAGGCATGTTTTTATTGTGTGACACCGTTCACTTGGACTTGTGATTCTGTGCGTCAGAATTTCATGGATGACCTGCAGAGTTAAATGTCATTAACTAAAATAAGAAAGAGGAAAGATTTTACCTTTGAAATTTTTTATTTAACACAAAGTAAAACCAATGTGTCATTTTAACTGCAGTAAACACATTAAAGTAAAAGTTGTCTGATGAAAAAAGGAGCATTAGACCTAACAAAGGAATAGGCACTGATCACTTCAGCTCCAGTTTGTCATCAACTCTAGTTAAAATACTGTGTAGTCAACCTTGTAATGGGTCAATAGTGAACAATATTTTAACTTCCTGACACCATTTTCAAATCTTGGACCTGAGTGTCGAGACATTTGGAGACATATCTTGTCTCTTCTCCTAACATACCATGAACTGACACATTTTAATATTGCAGCAAGAATTTCTTGTTCAAGTTCAGAAGAAGTTGGTTTTCAAAGTTTTTTTTTTAATCCAGTCTGGGTTTTTTGGGAGAGAGAATCTGTCCTGTTGTACTGAACAGTCTTTCAATAATCTTTCAACAGTCTTTTAATAATATTTCAATAAGGCCATGGGTGTTGTGTATCTTCTGGCTGAAGCTTTGTAGTGGAATCCATTTTGGGTGTGTTAGTGATGCTGTGGGTGCTCCCAGCTCAATGACATATACATACTAGAATATACATCATTGGTCCAGCTCTTCTTGAAGGTGGGTCTAATGTTACCTGACCACTTTGCAGTGATTCAGTGGACCAACTCTCTCGACATCAGTTACTTTCAAACTAATGACAAATCAAAAAACTACAACGTGAATGTAACTAGTAACTCAACACATGATAGCAATGTCGTGTAGTAGAAAGTACAGATACTTCATGTAAAATGTAGTGGAGTAAAAGTAACCACATTTAAATCTACTTAAGTAAAGTACAGAAACGTGAAAAAAATGTACTTAAGTACAGTAACAAAGTTTTTGTACTTAAGTACATCCCACCACTGACTACAGAACACTACATAAGAGAAAATATATGCAAACTCTTGTGAAGGATGTCATAACTACACTTTACAAGCTAGGAGGCTGTTTACAAAATGATGAAAGTTGAGAAGTATATATATCAAAATACAATAAATGAAAAAGTACACAAAGGAGCAGGACAATATTAAAAACTTAAAGCAGCAAGTTTTTAGATAACTGTTGAGATGGTTCTAGAAGTTTTCCAGATTTTTAATCTACTTAATGAAGAATAGTAGGACTTGAATTTGTTCATGAAACATGGGAAGGAGGGTTTATTATCCCTC
>JARVGS010000789.1:12676823-12691530 GCA_031762315.1 Hypsolebias antenori | reverse complement strand
TCTATCTTTTTTTTTTTCCTGTGTGTGAGAACCTTCACCGTGCCGAGCCTCTCTCCGCTGAGGCCACGGTCCCCAGGCACAACCGCTGCTTTGTCTTGGCCCTGTGAACACACACCCCTCCTCTACTGGGCGCCTACGTTTGCCAGGGGAAGAGAAACACGGGGCCGCAGCTCCTATTCTTATCTGCATCGCTGCCCCTGGATGGATGCAGCATCCACGCTGAATGGTGACTTGTTCGCCACGCACCTGACACTTTTCTTTATTATTTTGTCTGATGATGAAAAGTTGCATCTTTTGTTTTTTTATTTAAATAAAAATCACCCGATTATAGCAATGCAGGCAGACTAAAAATGGAATGATGTAGCTGGTGGCCCCTTCAAACCAGTGGCTGCCGCCTCCCATCAGTCACATTGCTCAGTCCCCTGTGTGTCAGGAGGCTGCGAGGAGCTGCAAATGGCCCTTTCTAAACCCACGACAGCTGGAACACGGGGCAAAGGTGACTGAAGCAGTTGGGGGAGCACAAGGAAGGATGAGGCGGCGAGGGAGGGGGGGAAAGAGGCCATGAGATGAGCAGCTGCAACTTTGAGCCTCTGTTTGTTCACTGTGCCACCGTCTCTTGCTTAAATGGTTACAGCGAAGACTCTGATTGGTGTTTTGCCAACACTTTTAGGAGTTTAGGATCCTTTAACAACTTTGAGCACACATTTTTCTATAATAGTTGATTAATCACAAAGCTAGGTAAGAAAATGCAACTTTTAAAGTTCTCAAAGCTGACCTTTTAAGATAACTTTTCTCAAACTTCGCAGTTTTTGAAAACACAAAAAGAACAGACTTGTGATCTCAAATATTTTTGGTTCAACTTTAGATCAAATAAAAAAATGTCTAATGACAATAATCATGTTTAACCAATTATTACAACACTAAGCACTTTCTTTTTATGTGGAAAAAAAAACTCATGTTAAGTCTTTTTTTCTTTCATTGTTTTTTATATGAAATTTTTGGAAATTATTGGATGACCTCAAACTTGATGCTTCATAATTCATGCGACCCCTGCTTTAAGAACCACTGTTCTAAAATACAAAACATGATATATAACACCAACTATAAACAAAATCTTAATGGTATAAAAAGAGACTTAAAAAGGCCAAAGCATTAATTGCAACAAGAAATTTTCAACATTTTTTTGCAAAAATGCAAAGTAAATGCCGAATGAAGTAATTCCTTCCTTCCTTATAGATAACTTTACTAACTGGCATCCATAATGTATCTGTCCAGTGCCCTGAGATTACTTCTGTTGTGACCTGGCGCTATATAAATACTGTAAACCGAATTGAATGACATCTGAAAAGGCTAAAACTGACTTCATGTAAATTTAAAAAAAAAAAAAGCTAAACACTAGCTAGAAGCCAAAAAAGCAAAATGCTAAATAAAAGCTAAAAGAAGCAGAACACTAAGCCAAAAGCAGCAAAATAGTCAAAAGCTAAAAAAAAAGGCAGAACTTTAACAGAAAAGTTAAATACCATGAGCAAAATACCAGCTAAACGCCAAAGTAGCAAAACACAAGCATAAAAAGAAGCAGAACCCTAGCTAAAAGCTATAAAAAGCAAATGCTCTCCAATAGCAAAATTTGAGCTAAATACTAAAACTAGATGAATGCAACCTAAAAAGGGAAGAAATGAAAGTTAGTTCAAAGCTATACTATTGGAATCTGCATTCACATTAAAATCCAGAGAAAATAAAAGCCTGAATTGTGAAAAAAAATAATCAAAACCTTTATTAACCACTGTCATTCTAATTGAGAGTGACATTTCTAATATCATGCAGTTTGCCTTTAAAAAAAATGACTCATTTTTCTTATAAAAGCTGGTTTTCCTTGCCGTTGAGGAGACTTATTCCCATGAAAGCCGCCCCTGTTCGTGGGACAGGTGTTTCGAGCATCGCCGCCTCTGCTACTTGCTGCCGCTGTGTGAAATCTCGGAGCAGCTACAGAAGTTATTGTGATGTCGGCGAGATCTCGCGAGACTTGAGCCATTATCAACCTGCCTGACACACAGCGGCGCTGAGTGCGGCCAGCCTGCCTGCCTGCCTTCCCAGGGTCGGGACTGGGAGCTCAAGAAACGGGCGAGGAGACGCGAACATCTGGCCGCACATCATGAGAGCGCGCCGGGGCTCGTAGGAGAGAAAGGAGACGACGATCCGGGCGGAAGTACATGTAAGTGGGGGGCGCTTTCGTGCTTTGAAACGGGATAAAGCGAAAGTTAAAAGAGTGTCGCCCCCCCTCCTTCTCCTCACGGCTTGGTTGCAGAGTTGCTCCGCTGTTTAAAAGGCTCCCAGCAATGCGTTTCCCGACACGGACGCACGGAGCTCGGCTTACCGCGCGACCTTGGCCCTCCTGGTTCTCATGTGGCCGCACCATTTTCTTCCTCCGACTTTTTACGCACAGAAGTGGGACTTTTTAGACGGCGTTCTCAGCACCCAGTGAAACTTTAATATCCCAAACTCGCCTCAGATTATGCTTGTATCAAGTGTGTTTTCAGTCATCATTTAAATTTATATCCATTTAACGCCCGATTCTGAAGGAGTTTCTGGGTGCGCAAAGGGGCTTTCATGCGCTTTGTGATTGGAAAGTTTGAAAACGTCTTTTTATGTTCTAAATTCTTTAATAATGTTTTTTTTTAAAGTTCCGACTGGTTTTTGTGGACTGCGTAAACATATGGCATGCAGAAGAGCACAGCTGGAGGTAGCGTTTCCATTGCGGTGATGTCAGAGCAGCTGACTCCACAGCTTGCAGTGTAATTAGCAAACAGGGCACCAGTTTACTCACTCTGCAAGCTCTTATTTTTTTCACTTCAGTCCTCTTCTTCTCCTGGACTATCACTAACAGTCCTGCTCTGCTTGTCCTGTAAACAGCGCTGTGTGTGCGTGTACGTGCGTGTTTGTTTGGAGAGGCGCCGGTGCGTCACTTCTATGGCCACATTTGTGGAAGCGCATGGGCATAAATTGGAGAGGGTCTACGCGGCGCCATGCCATCTTGGAAGAATGTTTAAGTTGGATAAAGTTGGCAGATATTTTTTTTTTCCTGTGTTAAGTTGCAAAAAAAAAAAATCATTCAAACCTATTTAAAAGTGTAGGTTTCTTATCACTTTTAAGTCATTCGGTTTACATCTTCCTGCGTTTTGGTCACTTTGGTGTGTTTGAAACTGCTGTGCCCTCTAACTACTGCCTCATTTGCTTCATCCAGTATCCTGTTTTTCCTGTTTCCCCATCAGGTTATGAAGGAAGAATGGAGTTCCCAGACCATAGCCGCCAGTTGCTGCAGTGTCTGAGTCAGCAGCGTCACCAAGGTTTCCTCTGTGACTGCACTGTTCTCGTCGGGCAGGCTCGATTCAAAGCGCACAGAGCCGTGCTGGCCTCCTGCAGCATGTACTTCCATCTCTTCTACAGGGATCAGCTAGACAAAAGGGACGTTGTGCATCTCAACAGTGACATTGTGACAGCCCCGGCTTTCAGTCTGCTCCTTGAATTTATGTATGAGGGGAAGTTGGAATTCAGCACTCTGCCCGTGGAGGACGTTCTGGCGGCAGCCAGCTACCTCCACATGTACGACATCGTGAAAGTGTGCAAAGGCAAGCTCAAAGATAAAGAGCTTTCCTCGCTAGACGAGAAGATCGGCGAGGGTTTGGGACTCGGCTGTCTGGACAGGGACAATTTCTCGGACGGCGAGCTGCACCGTAAGCAGCTCGTTCAGCGGCAGCCCCAGGGGCTTCGCAGGGCCCCCCTTAAAGAAGAGTTTGACATGGACAACGGTGAAGTCAGGCTGGCTGTCACAGATTGTGATAGGTCCACGCAGAGCAGGCAGAAGGCGAACGGTCACTCTGGCAGGTCCCCGGACCTTGTAGGTGTCAATTATGTGTCAGCAGAGGCCGAGCCCCGCGTCCAAACAGCTGGAAAAACAAAAGCTGATGTCAGTAGTTCCACCGTATTGCTGTCCCAGAGGTCCCGGGCTTCAGATGACATGGACTGTGCACTGGATTTGTCTTTCAAGCCTCTGTCTAGCAGAGATCCCTTACACCCCTCCTATGTCTCGGGACAGCTGGCCCTCGACAGCCAGCAGCAGGGCACTGAGCCACTTGTTAAAGACGAACACGACTTGCTGTCAGAGCAGGAGGACAGTGAGCCGATGAGCCCTGAGAGCCAGCGCTTTGGGAATAGTGCCAGGAGCTCAGTGGTGACAGGGTTCGCTGCCCTCTTCCCAGGCAACAACGGCGCTACAGCCACCCTGCTCTCCCAGGAGGAGGACCTGATGGACGAGGAGGGGGAGGCCTGCAGGAGGAGGGAGGGCGCGCCAGGCAGGGAGGTGGACGGGAGGGGCAGACTGTTGGGGGACAGCGAGGAAGAGGAGGACGACCTGGCCTCTTCAGACATCTCCACCTCCAGCGGGGTGCTCCTGCCTCCAGGCCAACAGGTGTGCGTGTGCCCCCTCTGCAGCAAGGTCTTCCCCAGTCCCCACGTGCTGCAGCTGCACCTCAGCTCGCACTTCCGGGAGAAGGACGGCGCCCGCTCCAAGCTGTCCCCCGACGGCTCAGTCCCGACGTGCATGCAGTGCAACAAGACCTTCTCCTGTATGTACACCCTCAAGCGCCACGAGCGCACGCACTCCGGCGAGAAGCCGTTCACCTGCGGACAGTGCGGCAAGAGCTTCCAGTACTCCCATAACTTGAGCCGGCACGCTGTGGTTCACACGCGCGAGAAGCCGCACGCGTGTAAGTGGTGCGAGCGGCGCTTCACGCAGTCGGGCGACCTGTACCGCCACATCAGGAAGTTTCACTGTGGCCTCGTCAAGACTCTCGCCATCGGATAGAACCGCTCGCAACCGTGCCACGAGACAGACGCCGAACCCTTGAACTGTTTTCACTACACACACGTTGTTTGTTCTGAGGCATTTCTTTTATGTTTGACCCCGTGAAGCATTTCTCGAGCTGAAAGATGTAGCAACTTTAGCTGTTTTCTGTGCTGGACTGAGTTTCAGCTGATCCTTGTCACTGAGAGTTATCAAACCAGACGATGCACTTAATTGTCTCGTTACTGTCGGTCTGTTGAGTTTATCCATGGTGTATTAGAAAAGCGCAACCCACGTTCACACAGTCGTCAGCGAAACTTTTATTCGTGCACTTGAGAGATTCGAACCGTCCACAAGTAGCAATGTGATTTCTGTTTCAACATTAAGTTTTATTATTTATTTTGGGGATTTGTTTTAAGTTGATCATCAAGAAGTAGAAAACGTAATGAAGTTTGACAACAGTATGGTTTTTTTTATGTGTAGTTTTTTTTAAATGGTTTATGTTTTGTGACAAGAAGCAAGCAGACATTTATCTACCGTAGTTTTTGGATTATAAGGCGCATTAAGCGAAACTAAAACAAGATGACAGATTTCTGAGCGCCATGCACCAAATAAAACCGGTTCGAGGTTCGTAAGGCGCACCTGATTATAATGTTGATTTTAAGTGCGCCTTATAGTCCGAAAAATACGGTAAATTGTTTTTTCCACACATTTTTGGAGTTTTCAAGATGTCTGAGTGAATGTGCACACCTTGATTTTATTTTTTGCCACTTTAAAAAAAAACTTATGTAAAGTAGTTAAAAACTAATGTGTGCAACACTGCTGCCTAATGAAATTCTTCTTAAACTGGTGTACTTACTAAAACAATATTGCCATTATTTTTTATTTAATTTTTTTTTTTTACTTTTGAGGCCTTGAAAAAAACGTAAATTACACTCCACATGCCAAGTATTAACTATAATTATCTACTCCCGAATGAATCCATGAGGGCTCTCGGTTAAAGAAGTTGCAAGATAAATGAAATGTTCTTGACTCGTTTAGGTTTAAAAATGAACGGTGGCTGTTGAGTAAGCTTAATTCCTGGTAAAACACAAAAAGTACGCTGAAACCCTCGATTGAAGTGAGAGCAAAACTGATATCAGAGCATCAAAGTTTGGCTAAATCTACTGATCTGTGTTGTGAATTACCACTGTATGTGTGTAAGTTACTACTGATGACGATCTGTTTATGGCAGGAAACACTAGATCTACTGAGGCGTATAGCACTAAAAGCTCACGTTTGTCTAATCTGTCCTGAGAAGACTTGATCAGAATTTATTTATTAGCTCGACTCTGTTCGGGGTTCACTTTAGGTCTGTTTTCCTGTAAGCTTGAAAGGCGTTGAGTCTTTTCTAGCCATCCTGGTACTCATTAACTGGTGTTGGGACTGTCTTGTTTTCTCTGTGCAAATCAAGTTACTGTAATTTTAATGTATTATCATTTAGAAACCTCTGCAGAGTACTCAGAAGAAGCACTTGTTTTTGGCATGCGTATAGTTTCAACACTTATTGTCTAGGCTGCTATTTCTTATTTGTGTATTTAATGTAAATATATATTCTATTTATGAAGCGGAGTTTTGTTTTCCATGTTCCAAGTTTGCTGGAGGGAGTCGGGCGGATCTCTTGGTGTCTTCCTTTTTTTTACAACTTTATTCGACTCCGCCTCACTACAAATCGGGGAGCGCTTTTAAAACGCTCCTGTCCTGACCGCAGGAAACGGTTGTTCACAAGCGCAGCCTCTCTGATATGACACTGGCCACCTAAAGAAACGAGACAATACAGGCATTGTCCCTCCCAACCCCTCAAAGTTTCAGGTGTTTCTCAAGGGATCCTTGTGGATCTCTCGCCTAGCTGTTTGGAGAAAAGGCACTTGGAGTTACTCCGTGCACTTTTCTGTATTAAATGAACTGGAATGTGAGAAATGTATTTAGAAAGAGGGGATGTGAAGGCGTTAATGACGCCGTTTAGCATTTCTTTTGGTCATCAAGATGACTTTTCAGGAAAGCAAATTAAAATCTGGTGTGATTTCTAAGAATTTGTTGGTATTTTTTGTTTTTCCTCGAGGAATCACTGGAAGCTTCCTGACCTGAAGTCACTAGTTGTTGACTTGTGGTCATTTGAATCAGAGCACAAAGGAATGTAGATTATATTACGCAGTTTTTGTGTTCTTGAGGAACATTTCTTTGTGGTCCAACTTTGTAATGTACATGTGCAGCGGTAGAAGGACTAACAGTTGTTTTTATTTATGCCTCCAAGATGGTCACCGAATGTGCCTTGTAGACACACAGCTGGGTGTTGCATCTGGAGCAGACCTTTATTTTCAACATCGTGTGTCTTTATTTTCTTTTCGTTTGCATCACAGCGACGAAATGCTCATATGAAATTAACCATTTTCATGTTTGTCGTTCAATCACATCAAAAAATTTAAGAGACTTTGTGGAAGATTGTGTTGAAGGCAAGAATAAATTTGTTCTGGTTTTTGTTTTACTATAGCGGGAGCTAACAGTCTGTTCCTTTTTGTATTTTTTTTTTTTTTTTTATTTAACGTGAAATGCTGAGATTCTGATTGTCAACTTGAGGGCTTTGTTTGCCCGACTCATGCTGTATGATCCTAAAAAGAAACACTGCTGTTCTCATACTGGAATTTTCTCTTTTGCAGGCCTCGACTGTGAAATTGTGTATAATCATGAACAATATTTATTAATGCTTCTTGTGCAACATTTGACTCGGTTTTAATTTTTTTTTTAAAGCCTCCATGTCAAACCTTTTTAATAGAAATTTTAGAAGTGCCATTAGAGTTTTAATATAATTTTTTAATCAGAAAAAGGTCTATTTTATAGTAAGCAGACGCTTCAGTGTTAGCGGTGTAGAGATTAGAGGACAATCTTTATGCAGAATTGGCATTTCTTAGACACTGAGACAATTTTATTTTGATCTATAACTGTTCTTTTTTTTTTCTCTTTTTTGTTTTGCGCTTTTGGAGTGTGTCTGTGTGTGTGTGCTGTGAAAATGAGACAATCTTGATTTAGGTCTTTATTGAGATGATGCGTAGAATTAAATGGAACAATTTTCCCTGTTTGCGTGGCGCTCATTTATTTATCGTTCATCTTTTTTGGAGCATTTTCTTTGTTTACCAGAAAAATAAGATACTTTGTTGGAAAATGAGACGAAGGCTTTGATTATGTTGCAGAGGACTTCAACTATCAGGCTGTCTGCGTGTAAGCAGCGCTGCAATGTGTACAGAGACAACAGAATGTGAAGGAGGAAAAAAACTTCTGAAACTATAAACTGAGCTCAAGGACAGAGCTCCTGACCTGAAGTTAGTTCTCTCAAACAAACAAATAACAATTATCGCCCGCCACAGATATAAGGCTCATCATGTCTGTAGGTGTTCGTGCATCTGTTAGCAAAAAAAATCTGAACAAGTGGAAAGGTCTTATTAGAAGTTGAAGTCAATCCAATTAAAGATGGCTGCCGCAGCTAATTAAACTTAGCCAACCCAATCTATGACACAGTTTCTATGTGGTAGCTGAGAGTCATGCAAAATGTACTCTGAGACATCGCGTGAGATTTTCACGTTTTACCAAAATATATTCAACTCAGTCGTGTCTCAAAAGGCAAAAATCGACTGCATTCATAAATATTCTGCACGTTTTTTTTCATTATAACCAGAGTAAATTAGCCTGAGCATACTGCATGTTACTTGTATGTTAACACACACACAGACCAAATGTGAGTCTAGCTGAGGAGCTCCAGTCTACTGGACATTTGCAACAGCAAAGTCTTTTCATTATTTCCCCGCTGCACCGTGAAAGAAATCCAGCTGCTTTGCTACGTGATCCCAATCGGGATGTGCGCTGGTTCCCACCACCCTCCTCACAAATCCCAGTTGCCCCCCGCTCTGGGAACGCCACATTATAGACAAGGGCAGCATCCACCTCCCCACCCCTCCAAACCACAGGCCCCCAAACCTCAGCCTCATCCCGCCACTCCATTGTGCGCATTGGTAGTAGCTCAGCCGGGCTATTGTCTGGCCCAGCTCCCCACAGCACGCACTTTCATGCACAAACAGACGACACGGCGGCGCTGGTGGACATAAAGAAAACAATGTCCTCCCAAGATCATTCAGAGCCGACCCCGAACAGCCCCAGCCGGCTTGTACGGCACTGTAAATACGGGCCCTCCTCGGCGCTGCAGACATGTCACTGTAAACAGGCCCCGGAGCGCTCCCCGTCTACATCTCACATCTGCTTCATGAGGGATCCAGAAACTTCCTGGTGTGTGTGTGTGTGCTTCTTATGAAGCAACACATTCACATGGAAAGCAGGGGCCATGTGACAGGGCTTAACTGCAGGGTGACGAGCCGGGATATGTTCAGTAATAAAACATTCTTCTCTCAGGCTCAAAGCCGGGCTCATTTGGCAGCGAGGGCTTTGTGTGTGTTCAGAGGTACTTGGGAGAAGTTGAGAGGAAAGTTGTAAGTGTCCAGCGCCTCAACAAGGCCAGCGGTGGGAGCCCTTGACCTCTGCAGGGACGGCCTGCCAGGGACAGCTGGTGTGGCCTGTGTTTATTTATTTCTTTCTTAACAAAAGACAGGTGGTCACACTTGAAAAGGGCACACAAACACAATAAGCGCACACACACATACACACTCGCAAGGGTACTTCTGCTTCCTCCCCCCCTCTCCTCTCTTATGCATATTGTTATCATCCAATTAGTTTGCAGAGGAGCCATTATTTTGACTTTCAGGAAAATCTATAATCCTGAACTTTTTTTCTAAATATATTAACTTTAACATTAGATTTTTTTTTTAGAAAATGTCATGCAGTAATTACTTTCTTAGGGTTTCACTCAGGCAAAAAAAAAAAAAAAAAGTAATCTTTGGGTGATAATTAGTTCAAACGTCTAAATCTTTCTCAGTTTGAGTTCTCTCGCGCTGCATTCGCCTTTTTTGGGCCTGGCTCGCCCCGACGGTGCCAAGACGGCGTGTCCTTGGTCCACTGTACAGCTGTCACTTACTCACGCTCGTCCACGCATATTTATAGCAGCAGCATCACTCCGTTTGACGCTCGCCACGCTCAGACCACAGCTGGCACCCAAAAGAATGGGCCAAAGACAAAGCCACGTGCTGTCTGCTGTGTGTGTGTGCATGGGGGATGATTATGACCCCCCCACCCACCTCCTCCCAGCACCAAAGAGTAGATGGAGTCTTGTCTTGATGTAATCTTGTTTTGAAGGCACATGAAGTCATGACGGAACTAGAAAAACTGCATTTTTGGTGAAAACGCCGAACGGCCGCTGAAGAAGCTGAAACGGAGTTAAAGCAGAACATGAGCACAGAAAGCTTGTTCAATGAATCAAAAGGCTTAGCTAAAAGCTAGATAACACCTAAAAGTAGCAGAGCAGTAGCTAAAAACAATCAGGAGTAGCAAAAGGCTAGCGAAAAGCTAAAAATAACAAAGGTTGGGTAAACATGTTTTATTTCTACAGGAAGTCTGAATGAGTCACGAGAGAGAGAGTCCTGTTTGGGAGTGGATGGTGGAGGTTAAGGGCCTTGCTGAAGGGGCCAGGGTGGGGCAAATGAGGGTGGAGAAAGGTGTGAGAGTTTCACCTTTTCCACCTACATTTTGATGCCGTCAGTCCAGGGAGTTGAACCAGCAACTTCCTGATCACAGGCCCATCTCTAGCCTCTGCGCCACCACTCCCCTAATGTAGCAGAACCAAGGGCAAAAGCTGAAGCAGCAAAAGGCTAACACAAAGCATAACGGTAGTAAACAGCTATACAAGTAGCAAAATAGTAGCTAAAAAACAAGCAAGTCTGCTGACGCCAAATTTAAAGAGAACGTTTCGAAGGAATTGGAGATCTCGATTTATAATTTAATTTATAACTTAGGTTAAGTATTTTGAAAAAAAAAGTATAAAAGTTACAAAAAAACAAGTTATAGAACTCAAAGCTGAATGCATGATGGCTAAAATACTAGAATAAAATGCATGTTTATTGTAAGTTTTTTTTCCATAAACAAACAGGAAGTTGTTTAAATGCTGACTCAGCATTCACCCAATTAAGACAGAAAGGTGAGTTTTATATATGTATATTAATGTTTAGTTTAACACAGATTCAAAATTTGATGTCTTCCTTTCAAGTTCATCTGCGTTCCTTAAAGTCTTATCAAGAAATGTGCAGACAACTTGACGCCTGGCTCGCCAGCAGCTGTCTGCTCACTCAGCCAGAAATCAAGCGGTGCCCCCTCGGACACCAACTGCAAGAGCTCCCCGAAGACCGGAGCCACAACTGGCCCGCTGAGCAAGCGATGTGACTCCGCAGCTCACAGGGACATTTGCAGTAAGCTCCGCGAAGCGCACTCGTCCAAGCCAGTAGCCACTACATGGCGTCACGTGACTGATTTCAATCAAATGCCACAGAGAATTGTTTTTCAGTGTCTAATATCTGACCCTGAAACAGGCAGCGAGCACTGACAAACAGCAGCAAACATCAAGACGTGATTACACCACAAGGTCATGTCCAGCAGGGACAACTGCAGCCAAACTGTCTGCTGCTGGTCCTGTTCAACCTCTGGTGGCTTCAATAAATACATTTGATAAATGCTCAAGGTCAGTCCAGAGGAGCTGGATTGGAATTTCATTATCGTCCTGAAGCCGAGACAGAACTTAAAAACTTTTTAACGCTGGAGCAGGTTCTTCTTGAGCGAAGTGAAATGTGCTCGACCACTAAGGAACGAAGTGAGGATGCCAAATCTGATTACAGCCCGTTATCTCTCAACAAACTGATGAAGGGTGCTTCCACCTGCTCCTGTTCAAATCTAGAACAAAAAAAAAAAAAAAAAAAAATCATCCAGGTCAATATTTGTATATGCAATACAGGAAAGAAAGTAAAACACAATAAAAACTAAGCTGCATATAAAAGGGTTCAAGTTTATTTTGGGAATAAATGTATATACAAGATGTGAATCAGATTAAAAAATATAGATATATCAAATGTAGTCCTGGAAATATTTCATACAAGGCAACTTTCAAGCACAAACTCCAGGTCCCCTTGTTTTTATGTTGAACAGCTGCAGCACAGTACTTCATCGTATCGCCCGCTGTAACTGTGGAACAAAGTAAAAACATTATGTTTAGTATCTAGAAGTGATTTTTTTTAAATAACCACAAAAACACACAAATGTTGTCATCTTACAACCAAATCTCACTTTAACATAAAAAAAAACCACATTCCTAAAATCCTAAGAATGAGAAATTCTAAATTATATCTTCCTGCAATGTTGTGAAGCTTTATCCTCAACACTTGCTTTTCAAAGCTAACATTAAAATAAACAAGAACTACACTGAACCACAACGATTTGGACAAATCAGTGGTGACAATATAAAACTGAGATCAAAAAAGACAATAAATCATAATTGAAGGCTAAATTTTAGGCTCAGCTTAAATGTAAGCTGCTATGTGCAAGTTTGTTTCCCCCTTCTGTCAGTAGATATAACTACAGTGTGTAATTTGGGAGTGTTTGTTTATTTTTCCTAGATTGCCTTTGCTTTCAACATTTCTACTGAAATTATACATAATTTTTGTTGTTTTAAATTAAACATCTTATACAACATGAGGGAAATATGTTTGTAGGTACGTATTTTAAGTTAACGAAAGAACGAGCAAAAGAGCTACTACGTCTTACAGAGAACAAACCATTTACAACCTATGAGTAGAAAATACATGCTCTTGAAATAAATTAATCTACCATATTTTTCGCTGTATAAGTTGCACCTTTTAGCATTTGCATGCCCTGCGATTTATACAGTGAAGAGACTTATTTATGTTTATTTTCCCATACTTATAACCCAGTTTTTGGCTGAAATCTGACTGAAATAGATTTCATTCATTCTAACATGGAAAACTTTGAGCACTACCATTTTCAGCCACTAGAGGGCCCTCGACCAATATGGCAAGACAAGTGTTTCATTAATAGGTAAAAGTGGCTATTAATGAGACACTTGACTTGCCATACAAAGCCACTTTCGTTTTGCTCCAGAACTCCTGAAGCAAATGTCAAATCAGCTGCATTTCGCCGTGCCGCTCAGGCGAAATGCAGCTGATTTGACCATTAAAGTTCATTTATTAAAGAAAAGTTCAACTGAGACACACCTTTGCTATAATGTCGAGCAAATAAATAATTGTTTTTAGGTGGTTATCTTGATAAATACTGAAGAAATGCACAGCAAACACAACATCGGCCCATGTTTCCGGGTAGTCCGCGATGATGCATTTAACGTAACGCATCAGTGGTGACGCATAATAGATGCGACTTATAAGGCAAAGTGACGTATTTATGTTTTCCCCCCACTTTATTAGACATTTTTGGACTGATGTGACTTATACGGCGGCAAGTATGGTAATCGGATTTGCTCAAACCTTGTTTGTAAAGTCAACTGATGCAGGGATTGTTACTTAAAACAGCGTTCTCGGAGGCTGAGTTAGTGAGAAGTCCCAAAATGTGACTTACTCTACGATGGTGCAGACGGAGCAGCAGAGGCTCGAGCAGCTGGAACAGTGTCGGGTACAAGAGGAGCAGACGAGTCTGTCACACTGGGAACACCGTGTCCTGGAGCCCTGGTTTTTCTGACACACGCAGCAGCATGTGGGGGCCACCTGTGCGCCTAACCAAAAAAAAAAAAAAAGATGTATCCAGAGGCCTTCAGCAAAGCAACAAAACTAAAAAGTAACAACAAAGTCCACAAATCTGTGACAAGCCTGACATCTACTGGTAAAGACAAATATGTCACTGACGATTTAGGAAAAGTTTCAATGAAAAACATTATTTCCTGGTCATTTTCCTGACTACTCTTTAAAAAGAAATGTTCCAAAGTATATGTTCACCAAGTCCACAATTTCATGTGTAGCAGTAAATTTTAAAATAGAGATTTTAAGAGATTTATGTTTGCAAATAAATAAACCTTTATCAAATTAGCTTTATAAATACAGCTGTGTAAAAAATTATCCAACAGGATATTTAGTACGACTAAATTAAGGTTATTCAAATGATAGTACCAACCAGTCGGTACTGATTTATTTTAATGTATTTTGCACAGTTTCTGGATGTTTAATTGTATTATTATTAATTTACGTGAGCAAAAAAATGTGTTAATATTGCAGTTTTGTGAATACTTTAGCATTTCTTCATTTGCACAAAATCAAGCATTATGTATGCATACATACATAAAATATATACTTAAACAGATAATTTACTATCCTGGCAGATAAACTTTCTTCCGTTTAGAACGCACGAGCCATACCTCCTTTAGTTGTGCTTTCAATGTCATACTTAAATAAACCAACAAATGTACTGGAATAAAATTTCCATAACAGCCACTGCAGTGCTCAGAACCATCAGTGGAAAGCACTAAAACCACGCCTTTAGTTTTAGTAATTGGGCGCCATTTCACATGCAAAATATATATACTGTATTAGGGGTGCAGAAAAAAATTGATTTTTTAAAGAATCTAGATTCTTAGTCCTGGCAATTCAGAATTAATTCTAAAAGCCCCAAAATCGATAAAACGTGTTTCATTTTATATTTTTTCTGCTCCTACTCCTGAGCGTACTGCATATTGCACTGTCCGTTCGGCCGCCGTAGAATTTTGATCATGTAGGCCACCGTACACAAAGGTAGTTAGCCAGCTACCTCTATCTGAATGGAGCCTGCTAGCAAGGAGGGAGACAGCGGGATTTAACTCGCTCCTTCCTCTTTAAAAATCATTTCAGATCCTACAATGTTCTGGGGGAAGACAGAGCTTAACAAGAGAACGGTTGTTTGCAAGAA
>JARVGS010000789.1:12655830-12667386 GCA_031762315.1 Hypsolebias antenori | reverse complement strand
GATAAAGTAATAAGTCGTTTTTTTTTTTATTGTGACATGTTTTGTATGCACCCTGCAATAAAAGGGCTTAAAAAAACCCTTGTCAACAGTACAGTGAATTTTAATAAAACGTTAAAAGTTACAGCCCATTATTTGTCCTAAATAGTAGAAAGAATTTAAGACACAAGCAGGTTTGTTTAGGTAAATATCTTGCACAAATACTTTTACCCTTACGGATGCTGCTAGTTAATCAGAACTCAATAGCAAAAACACAATTCACTTTTTACAATGATACAAACATAGAAATATATAAATACATTTTTTTTTCTTTTTTAGAACCATTTTACATAAAGTGACAAGTTGAAATCCATCCCGTGAGAACTCCAGGTCTGAATGAGTTTTCTTCTGCAGAACTTTGTCTTCAGTCTGTTTTTTGTGCGTTTTCCCACAAGTAAAAGTCTTTCCAGTTTAGAACTCCCATTAGCACATGGTTAACATTTTCGTTTGCCTCTGGCTTTCCTCTTTTTGGAGTCGCCTAAAGAGAGAAACAAATGCAAGATAGATTGAAATGAACGACCAGAATCAAAGAATATTTTATTAAAAAAAATACTTTATTGCCATGTTAAAATATTATTCACAGATAAAACACTTGAAAATAAATTAGCTTTAAAATAATTTTCGCCTTCAGAGACGAGACATTTCATTTTGCGTCGGCATTCATCGAGTAACAAGCAAAGTTTACAGGAAGCACACGAGACTGTTGGATGATTAAACAAACAGTCCCATCAGCAGACAGGTAAATATGAACAGGACAAACGTGGTGGATTTCACGGCACAGCTCAGTCCACAATGACTTCACAAACTGCAAGGCTGAGATTAGAACTGGATTACGTGCTTTGCGTGGGAGTGTGGGTTTTGCTTCCGCCAGGTTTATTAGTGTGAAAAGGCAAAGTTCAGCATGATAAACTGATTTTTGGAGAAAGTTTGAGAGCAAGCGTTAAGAGTCGAACACAGACAAATGAAATCCAGATTTCAGTTAGACCAACAGATGATGCGTTATTGGCACAAAGCTCTGGCGATGATCGGGCCTGTCACGATATTTCCCACCCCCACCTACCTCACTGCAACACACAGCCCGTTTTATGTTTATGTCCTTTCCCACCTTGCGTTTCAGAGAATCAGAAACAAGAACATTCAGACTGACCACAGAGTTAAATCCATTGTATCAGAATCTACAAATCAAGGACTGAATATGGCATTTCCATTAAAATGCATGTTTTCATGCAAAACATAAGTTTATAAAATCCAAAACAAACAATACATTAAAATTAGCTGCAATAAAATCAGAGCAAACACTGGTTTCCCTTTAGCATACAAGAGCTTAGCATTCCAAAAACCTTTGTTTGAGTGAATGTTCAGATTACCTGGATTGCTCTTTTTGTTTCGCTTAAAGAGCTTGAGTGATTTCTTTGGTTCGGGTTTAAGAGGAGACATGGCTTCGGAGGCCGACGGCACGTCTTCTGGCTCATCTTGGACATCGCACTTAGTGATGCCTTCATCGAACTGAACCACGCCGGCTTTAGCTTCTGAATGTCCACCACTCAAGCCTTCATTCTTTCTCACTATCACACATTCTCCGTCTTCGGTCGTGTTTTGTCCCACCACTTCTGATATAAAGCTTTTCTCGTGGCATGACTCTTTGTCTTCCGTTACACTGCTGTGTTTCACATTAAAGTCTGTGTCAGATGAACATTCTTGGGTGAAGTTTCCAGATTCGTCAGGGGTCGCCTTCTCAGACACTAGGCTGGACGAGCCCACCGTGTCCTCCGCCTGGTCCGAGTCCGACAGCGATGATGGACTGAGGACACTAGTGTCTGTTGAGTCTAAAGAGAAGCCATTTGTGGACAGAGATGGTGGAACCTGCCCCACAGGCTGAGGCTGCGTCTCATCTGGTCTTAATGCTGCAGGCCTCGCTGGGTGACCATCCTGTAGCTGCACAGGTCTGTCCAGGGGCAACAGAGTCACTGTGGCTGGCTCTTCTGCGGGGGTGTTGGGGGGCGCAGCCGTCCCACTTTGTGCCACAGTGAGCCGTTGACCTGGCGCAGTCTCTTCTGACGGGCTGCTGAACCCATTCACTTCGCCTACGAGACGCCGGCGATCCTCTTTCTGTGGTTTGGAGGGAGCGGAAGTGGTGTCCGCTTCGGCGTTTTTTTCGTCCACAGACTTCACATTTGACTCTGGGGGTGGGAAGAGAGACACGAAAACGTAGCAACTGAGGTATATGCATTTATAGATTTAACTACGATCTAGAAAGCAGCATCACAAACAGCTTGCCAGGTGAAAAAATAACTTTAGCAGTAGGAACAAAACAAGATGGAGAAGCACAAACAGTCCTACAGGGCAGGTTTGTGGCTTGCATTTTGGTTCAGGGACGGAGCTAGGAGCTGCAGATGGAGACCACCATCTCTTGTCCTTACCAGGTGGGCAGGTATCTCTACGCATTTCACTAGAAGGGAGGTTTTCCGAATCGCACCTTGGCCGGGTCTTTCTCAGGCTGAAACCTTTCCTGATATCCGCCAGCAGGTGGTCGATGATACAGCCATCGTTTTGGGGCATAATGCCTTTCTTGACTGAAAAAAAAAAAAAAGGAATAACGAGTCTTCATGCAACACTTGAGTTTTTGTTCAGATGCTTCGTATGCGGCTTTGAACTTACTTATTTTTCCATTTTCTCCTTTCTGTCTCTTGGCCTCGTCTTCTGCCAGCTGCTTTTTTCTCTTCTCAGCCTTGGCTGCCTGCTCTTTTCTCATTTTGTTTTCCTTTTATGAAAGAAAGCATATCACTGCCAGAATATTAAATATTAAAGGCAACTTGTCTCGTTTTATTTGGGTGGAAACAACCTCCTCCTGTCTATTGATACACATTACAAAAAAACAAACAAACAACAAATCAACTCCCACACAGCCTCAACTGCGCAGTGCATTCAGCCATGAATGAGTTGTCCTAACCTGACAAATAAAGTGTCCTCCCTAACCTTCAGAGCCTTGACGAAAAGTTCTCGGAAAGCCTTGATGGTTCCGAGGAGCTCCTCGAGCGACAGCTGATTCACGTCCTCGCATAAGTAGTCGGCCAGATCGCTCTTCTTCTTCTCGATCTCAGCGAATCTTTTACTTAAAGCTTGACACGCTTTTTGGTTTTCCTGCAGAACAGAGGAAGCATTCAGGAAACGAACCAGCTGCTAAAAAACAGCATCAAGTTCACGGTTGCCGCTTTTACTTGGAAGAGTTTGACCTCTTACCTCAAGAATTTCTCTATACTGCTCTTTCACCTCATCCTCAGAGTTGGACACTTTCTTAATGGCCTCATTCAGCTGTTTTAGCAAAGTGCTGATTTCTGACTGAATGGAGTCCAGATTGACTCTGAGGATTAAAAAAAAGGTGTTTTTTATCTTACAGATTAAGGACTAGTGCCATATTCTTTTGCCCTATAAGTCACTTTTTTTTTTGCATAAAGCAACATATTTATGTTCCCCCCATATTTATGAACCAATTTCTGGCTGCAATAAGAGTTTTCATTCATTACGACTGAAAATATTGAACACTACCATTTTCAGCCACTAGATGGCACTCGAGTTATATGGCATGCTGTCATGTAATGGTAAAGGTGGTTATTAATGACAATCTGCTCGCCACAGTCTTCCACCTTCATCCAGCTCGCTTGGAGTAACCATAAAATCAGCTTAATTTCGCAGTGCCTCCCCTTCAAAATGCAGCTAGTTGACCACTGAACTGCATTTATTAAGTAAAAGTTCAAATGAGAGACACCTTGACTATAATGTCAAGCAAATTAATTGTTTTAGGTGCTTATCTTGTTGAATTCTGACAAAATGCACAGCGAGTCCTCCCGTGCACGGGCCTACTTCTGCGTATCGGCTTTGGAAATGCAACAGATTTGGTCAAAGTGCATTTATTAAGAAAATGTTAGACTGAGACACACCTTTGCTATACCGGTAATTTCAATCAAACAATTGTTTTTAAGTGTTAATCGTGTTAAATTTTTGTTAAAGTCCTCTCGTGCACGCTCACGTGGCTACCATTTGGCAGCCAATCAATTTTTGGCACAGCACGGGCCCACATTTCCTGGTCGTCAGCGGTGATGCATAATAGATGCGACTTATACGGTGAAGCGACATATTTATGGATTTTCCCACTTTAGACATAGTTGGACTCATGTGACTTATAGGGCGATGCAACATGTATGGCGGAAAACATGGTATAAAGAAACAAGCACATAAGAAAAAAATGCCTTTACCCTGCTGCTTTCTCACATATCTGTAAATCATCAGGCAGAGCCAACAGCTCCGGGTGATTTGCCTCCGCTTCCTTCGCAAAATAAAATTCACAGCTTTGGTAATTAAACAGATTCATGACTGGAAATGGAAGAGCACAAATAAAAATAAAAATTATGGCAGCTGTTAGGCAGTTTGAATACCTCCAGGATGTGATGGAGCAGTGTGATGCGGCTCTTGTTGGCCTTCGTCTCCGTGAGCTTCAGCAGAGAGCTGATCTTGAACCCCTCAGCATTCCCCGTGTGGCTCCCCTGAAAAGCAGATACAATGATTAAAAAAAATGCAAACTGCAGCTACATGCCAGCTTAATTAAAAACCATAAATAATGCAGAGAGGTTCTTACATAATTGAGAAAATTTCCAACGTCGAGGATGAGTCTGCAGAAGCTTGGCAGCAGTGGGCTCGTTCTGAGAGCTGGGAAACGTTTTCCATCGAGTTAATTCAAATACACTAAAAAGGCACGACTTAGATGTGCACAGGTGGTTTACTTACATTGGCAAGCCTCCTCCACCAGCCTCACTTTGGGTCTAAGCATCTCCAACACTGACGTTGTCTCCTCGCACAACAGCATGCATTCAATTCTTAGCCGATAGCTGAGGAGAGAAGCAGCAAGATGATAAATAAGCACATAATGCAGACATGGAGCATTCAGGGCAGAAATAAAGTAGTTACCGTGGAATAGTCAAGAGGGAAGTGTAGAAGCGGTCAACATTTGCCAGCTTGTCTTTCTCTCCTTGGAAAGACTTCAAATTTTCAATCTGCACCAAAAAAGGACAAGCATTAACACTTTTTATGGTCGGGAGTTAGTAGGAGTATCAAAGTGTTACACAAACCTCATGCTTCTCAGGCAGGAGCTTAAGAAGTTGTTTTAGTGCCTCCACATCAAACTTTCTGCGATCTCCCTTCTGTATCATGGCGACAAACTCCTCATTTGTGCTGCACAAAGAAGGCAAAAAGCAACTAGAGTTAAAATAGAGGAGGGGTCTTCAAGCTGCGGCTCTGGAGCCACATGCGGCTCCTTTGGTTCCTCTGCAGCGGCCCTTTCAAGCTTTGACCAAAACTAAACTTAACTGGATTTTATTGATTCTTAGCACAACAAAAAGGGCTCGTTTTAACAGTTTTGTCATTTCCTTTGCAAATATGTGAATACTAGAACTAATACAAGGAGTAAAACATACTATGATTTATTTTAATTATTTTTTTAAATCGTGGAAAATTCAAGTACAGTATCTTGTTTTGAAGAAATAAAGCATAAAGTGAAAGAGCTGCATAGTTCAATGTTTTTTGGGGGCAAAACTATTTTTTTTTCTTTTACAAGAATGTTTATTTTGCCTTTAAATGTAAAAATATCAACAAATGTTAAAAATCATTAGATATTTTCAGCTTTATAATGTCACTCCTACTGACCAGAAAAGCACCCTCCAACAAATTCAAAGTGGCCCATGGGCCACCAGTTGATAATGACCATTGTATCAGGTTTAGTGGCCCTGGACATTTTAGTGAACAAACAAATGGTTATTTTGATTGTAAATGTTGCAGACTCCTGAAATAGACCAACAGGTTGAGATTATGGCTCACCATTTGAACTGCTTCAGAAATATGTTCATATTCAAGTTTTTTTTCGGGTCAATGAACGTTATCTGCAAAAAAAAAAAAAAAATAAAAAAAATAAAAACAGAGGCAACGTTAAGATTTGTTGATCAGCTGGGTATGTTTGGGTTTTTGACCTATCACACCTCTTTGGGCTCCTTCTTGGCAGGGGTAGCGGCCCCCTTCTCTTTGGGCTCGATCACCGGGAGGCAGAACAGCTCCTCGATGCTGCTGTAGTTCGGCTCGTGAGGAGGCATTTCTTTCTGAACCGAGGCCCACATGGACTGGCCATCTGCGTTCACAAGAATAAAAAAAATAAATGAGCTTGTAGAAATCCATTCTGGATGAAAATAGACAAGTGCTGTTCAACTTTAGTGCAAGTTTGTATTATTCTCACGCCATTTTCATCCAATCCCTACACAGAAACCAAATATCGGCACTCATTTCATCATAACTGACCAGGAAACACTACAAAACCCCCAGAATTATATAAAAATAGTCAGCATCTCACATTTTTAGTTATTCACAAATGAGCTAAATAAAATCTCTAAACTTTTAGGTGGGCAAAACTACCTGTGTAGTAGTTTGTGTTTAGCAATATCAGGGGAATTTAGATAAAGGTTATGGATGTTTTATCACTAACTATTGTTAAATTAATGTTGAACCATGTGTGTGAAATCAAGAGTCTTGTCTGCTCAGAGAGGAGCCTGCAGGCACACGGAGGAGCACCTGGTAAACTCCAAGGCCTTCTCGTCTGTAAACTGGAGTAGACCAGTTGAAAAACTTTTCGTGTCCTCAGTGTGGGCTCATCCGAGTAAGCAGATGTTAGGATATTTATACAAAAGACAGTAGAACACACAAAACAGTGAAGATGTACGAAGTGAAATGTTTTTCTCCAAACCTAAACTACACTGGCTGCCAAGAAGGATTTTGAAGGAAATCCACCCAAAAACCTAAACTGAAAGAAGCTGCAGGGAAAACCTGAAGATGTTTGACAAAAAGCATGAAATAGTTTCTGGGCTTCATGCGGCTGCAGGTTTTGATTAGAGTTTTTTCAGCTGAAAGATTAACAAAAAAAACAACAACAACAAAAAAAAAACTGTTAAGTCTCTGCTTATAGATCCCCAGTCATTTAACATGTGGTGTCTGAGCAGCACACACTATCCCCAGTTGCTCCCCGAGAACTTCACCACCACTGCTCCACCTGGTGGTGGATGGGTTAAATGCAGAGAGCTAATTTCACCATTATATGTAACATACAGCGATAACTTTATTATCATCATTATTATTATTGGACTTTAGGGTTCTGTGATGTTGCTCAAATACAGATTTGGGGTTTTGTTCACATTACGCAACAGACCTAATGGTAATGTCTAACAATGGAATGCAGATTTTTTTTTGTTATCTTGACGTCAAATTCACGTTTTAGGTGGAGAAAAAAAAAAACTTTACATTTGTTTTGGCACATTTATTCTTAGACTTCACCTGAAAAGTCTGATCTCACGTGCCTCTTAATCTTTTTAACGGGTAGAAAACGTGCGGTTGGAAGATGCACGGGACATTTACAACAACGTGCGCTCCCAGACTCGCCTGAAACCCGACGGAGCTTCTGCCAGTTGAGCTTTTTCATCTTCAGAGTGGGACATCTGCTCGGCTTCCCCGGCGTGCAGGAGTCCAGCGCCTGGGCGCTCTGAGCCGCCATCAAGCCAGGGGGAGGAGGTGGTGGAGGAACCATCCCAGGTAAGAGAGGAGGTGGCGGTGGTGCACCCCCAATCCCTGGTAAAGGTGGTGGAGGAGGTGGTGGGGGACTGCCAAGCCCTCCAGGTAGTGGTGGAGGAGGAGGTGGTGGGGGACTGCCAAGCCCTCCAGGTAGTGGTGGAGGAGGAGGTGGTGGTGGTGGTGGGGCACACAGCAGCTTCTGAGCAGACGCTGCGCTCATGTCCGGCTTGTCCTCGTCTCGTCTGTCCAGGTCCGTCTGCACGGCCTTGTCCACCTTCACCACGAGCCCGTCGACGTCGTGGCGACCTGACGCGACGCTGCTGCTCCGCCGTTTGAAGAGCATCAGCCGCTGCAGGATCTTCTCACAGGACTCCAGCTGAGCTGCAGCACAGAACCGCACAGCACACAAACATTTCAAATCGGTACGCCCACTCTACATCAAAGCTTTCAGGGCCCCACCGTTACACCCCGCCTCGCTTTAATTGCCCACTTGAATCCATTTGCCGGGATAATCTCCCCTTCACACGTTAATCATTTCGCCGTTAGCCTCTCGAGCGTCGTCCCGACTGAATGCATTTTGTTTAGTGTTTGTAGCGCTGACTCACAGTCCTGGGCGAGGAGTATGGCTCTGTTAGTGATAGCCTCAAGAGCCAGCCAGATGTCTGTTCGGACCGGCCCGAGCACCATCATCGTCTGCAGGATGGACAGTAGCTGGAGGGAAGCTGGAGAGCTGCTCACCTGCACACAAATTGCTCTAATTGGATAAACCTCATGCAGGAATCTGCGTTAATCTCTGTCCTGCCTGAGCCTCTGCTCAACACTCAACTCCTAGCTGAAGCCATCCCGGCGGTCTGCTCACCTTGTTGAAGAGTGCGGTGAAAACCTCCTGGTGATCGCTCATGTCAATCCCTCCATACACTCGCAGCAGCTCCTCCTCGTCCTCCGCCATTGCCTCCTCGAAAGCCTCACACTGAATTATCAGGTCTTCGTCCTCCTGCTCCCTGGAGACGAATTGAAAAGGACCGAGTAGAAACTTTTGTCCTTATTACAGCCGCACTGCTTAAATTATTTTTACCCAGGTCATCCTCAGTACTTTCTCTTAGGAGCAACATCTCACAAGCGCATGCATTTTGGCATTTACAAGGTTTGACTCAAACGGTTCCTTCAAAGAATTAAAAGCCTTTAGTTTAATGCCACTGTTGACATGACTTCTGGGCTTTAGGTGTCTCCTCTAAAAAAAATAAAATAACCATTGCATAATTTACAAGAGCTAAAGAATCAAGCATGCACACCACACAAACAAAAACTTACCTTAATTTTGGCAGGATGTCAAGCAGCTGGAGGCCTGCAACGTCAAAGACAATGGATTACAGATTGGATATTTAGTTTTTAGCTTTCTGTACTAAAAAAAATCCTTTTGGTCACAGCAGTAAGTTTGTTTGTAGTCAGCATCAGGAAGTCACAGGTGTGCAATCACAAAAGGGGCGTGGCTAATCAGATGGTTGATTGCTTTCAGGTGGGGGGAGCTGACATCATTCTACAGCTGCAGCTGTTATGTGTTTGCCAGCCTATTAAAGCTCTGCATCCCAGTCGGTGGCGGTAATGCACACCGTAAGTTGTTTGCAAACCGCCAATAAAACCTCAAGAAGAAGAAGAAAGCTCTGCATTCAGAGGGCAATTCAGAATAATATTAGTTTTACAGTTGAAACAAGTAAATCTGAGGGAAAGAGTATTGTTCACCAAAAACTGATGAACGCATGGCAAAGAAAAAAAAGGTGGGATGAAGAAAAAACAGGAAGATGGTTTTATAAAATCCAGAAGATTGTAGGGGGAAGAAGAAATGGAAGAAGAAATAGAAAGGAAGAAAAAGTGACAAGATTGAGATTTGGTCATACAGGACTTAATTAATGTATACACTTTTTAAAATTCAAAAACAATACTGGAAAATGTGATCACTGTGAAAAATATGAAACAATGGAACATGTAATATTAGAATGTAGTAAATATGAAAAAGTGAGAAGATGCATGAAGAGAGCGGTTTAAAGTATAAAAGAAAAGGTAAATTTATTAGATACTTTTAGGATGAATTTGGGGAGTAAACATATACAAATAGTTATTCGATTTTTAAAGTAAACAAAATTATTTCATAGAATTTGATTGTAGCAGGTGTGTTTGTGAAAGCATGTATGGTATAGATAGATAGAATATAAAGTTAAGTGTAAATATGTATATTTTGTATATGTATAGGCAGGATATTAATTATTATTATTATATATATATTTATTATTAGTATTATTATTTAGATAGGTAGATATAGAGTTGGGTATAGATAAATAGACCATCACTAACCACACTCCATACCAGTAAGTGGCGGTAATGCTACTAACAGTTTGTTGCCAACCGCCAGTAAAACCAAGAAGAAGAAGAAGAAGAAGAAGACAAAAGCTCTGCATCTGTAGCTGAGTGGTTACACAGAGTCTTCTTGGCATGAAGGTGCCAGGTTCAAATCCAGCTGTTTCAGCTGAACATATTTTTGGAACAGGCTCTAAAAACTGATTTCATTCAGACAGTTTGTCTCCATGTGATGCTTATGATTCCCACGTTTCGTTCTCAGGCATTTTGCCTTAGTGAGAATGAGGCCATTCAAACTATTCTTAGCCAAGACCCAGTGATAAAGAAATTTGCAGCCAAGCGCCCGCTGATGTCCCGCTTTCCCCTTTGCTTAGCGATGAGAATTTACATCGACACCACCTGGTTCAAACGTGCACTTACCGATAAACTCCTTTCTTATTTTATCTCTCTGTCTCAGGTCGTCCGTGCTGAAGATGAGCGCGTTGATGACACTGAGGAGTGTGACCATGTAAGGGACGTTATCCGTGGCCTGCAGCTCGTGCATGATCACGCTGAAACGATACTGACGCGCCTTCAGACCCTGATGGGTGCAAATCAAAGATGGTCAGAACCTGAAACTGTTTGAGCTGAGTTTTAAAGCTGTGACAAATGATTCTGGGCCACGTTTATTATTTCAATGCTTGCCTTGTAATGATCCAGGGCGTCGAGCGCCAGACAGTGACCTTCAGCTGAGAATATGCTGAGGGCTGCAAGAAGCTCAAACACCTGCTTCTTCACCATGATGTTTGACGTGTCCAAAGCTGTGGAACATCACAGACATGAATGTGAAATAAACTGCTCACGTTTCCAATCACAGGTCCTCTTTTTTTATCTAAACACAAACAGGATGCTTTGTCTTGCTGTCAGTCTGATCTTTTGTGTAGCTCTGATTGCCTGTGTTGTGATAAAGACAAGTCTATGTGTACATGGATGAGGATAAGAACAGCCAATATTCACTGATGATGATAGATTTTCAGCAGTCTCTTGAAGCAGACCTTTTAGGATTCATGCTTCTATACAGCTGAGCATGACGAGAAAAACTCAGCTCAACTGAATGAGTCATTAAATCATGCGAACACTCACAAAGATGTTATCTAATAGAAATAAGAGGCCCTCCTGTTTTTAAACATAAAATATTTTTATTGAAAGTAAAATATGATTATTTACGGAAGAGAATTCGAGCCACTGTGCAATATTTTATTTTCCTTAATTCTGAGGAAAAAAAAAGTCAGAATTAGATGGATTCTGACTTTAATCTCAAAATTCTGACTTTGATCTTAGAATTCTGACTTTAATCTTAGAATTCTGACTTTAATCTCAGAATCCTGAGATTAAAGTCAGAATTCTGAGTCAGAATTCTGAAAAAAGTCAGTATTACAGATAGATAAGATAGATAAATAGACAGACAGACAGACAGACAGACAGACAGACAGACAGACAGACAGACAGAGACAGATAGATAGATAGATAGATAGATAGATAGATGGATAGATAGATAGATAGATAGATAGATAGATAGATAGATAGATA
>JARVGS010000789.1:12641485-12651728 GCA_031762315.1 Hypsolebias antenori | reverse complement strand
AAAAAAAAAAAAAAAAAAAAAAAAAAAAAAAAAATATATATATATATATATATATATATATATATATATATATAAAAGATTAGAAAACAAACAAACAAACAAACAAAAAAAAACAACAACATTTGAAAAAACAGAATTACATTGGAAAATGCAAAACTTTATTTGAAAAAAAAAACGGAATTACATTAAGCCAAAGCAGAAGTGGCCAAAGCGAACGTGTCCCGAATAACACTAGAACAAAACAGAATTACATTAAGCCAAAACGTAAGTGGCAGAAGCGGAAGTGACCCAAATCACATCAGAAAAAAATGGAATTACATTTGGGGAAAAAAAGGAAAAGGAATACCATTTGAAAATAAAGAATGGCATTTGAAAATTAGGAATTACATTAAGCCAAACAGGAAGTTTTATTTAGTTATTTATTTATGTTTGACTTTATTAACAGCATAAAACCACAAAAATTCCTGTTTGGCTTAATGTAATTCTGTTTTTTCAAAAGTTATCATTCCATTTTGTTGTTTTGTATTGTATTTTTAAAAATCTTCACCAGCATATTAAAAAAAAATGAACACATTTTATAAATAAAAATATTTATTTAAATACATTTTTTTCCAAATGTGATTCAGTTTTTTCCAAATGTAATTCTATCTTTTCAAATGTGATTCCAATTTTACAATTGCAATTCCATTTTTTTCTAATGTGATTCGGGTCACCTGCTTCGGCCACTTCTGCTTTGGCTTAATGTGATTCAGTTTTTTCAAATGTAATTTCATCCATCCATTATCTTTACCCACTTCTTCCATTTTTTTGGGTCACGGGGGTCACCGGTGCCCATGTCCAGCAATCACTGTGCAAGGGGCGGGGTACACCCTGGACTGGTAGCAAGTCCATCACAGGGACACATGGAGACAAATGAGACAAACAACCATTCACTCTCACTCACAGTTAGGGACAATTTAGAGCCACCAATCAGCCTAACATGCATGTTTTTGGTCTGTGGGAGGAAACCAGAGCACCCGGAGGAAACCCACGCATGCACGGAGAGAACATGCAAACTCCACCCAGAAAGACCCCTGCACCGAGATTTGAACCAGAGACCTGCTCGTTGAGAGGCAGCAGCTCTACCAGTTGCACCACCATGCTGCCTCAAATGTAACTCTGTTTTTTTTTCTTCAAATGTAATTCCGTTTTTTCAAATGTAATTTCATTTTTTCAAATGTAATTCCGTTTTTTCAAACGTAATTCTGTTTTTTAAATGTAATTCAGTTTTTTCAAAAGTAATTCTGTTTTTTCAAATGTAATTCCATTTTTTTCAAATGTTCATTTACATCTTAGGGCCACTGTAAAAACTACCGGTAGCTGTTCACATGATAAAGGAGGACCATCAGCCACACAATGGATCGTTAGTGTCCTGATGGCCACTTGCTATTCACAGAGGGCTGGATGATACAATAACAGCATTGTAAGTCAACAGCAGTCAAGTCAGCTACTTATTTATGTATACTGTATATATATATATTGCAGTAAACACAAATTAACCTTACATCTTATTTCCATGCTCTTTATGGGAATAGAAAACATAAACAATTGTGTGGCACATGTGTGAAACAGACACAAGCGTGCAGAAACATTAGAACATTTTTCTACGCTGACAGGAATGGAAACATCGATGCTACAACTGGCCTTTTTTGGTACATCGCCAGAGCACAGACTCCTCTTTTTACCAACTTGTGTAAACTCTGAACTTCATGCTCTGCAACAAGTGCAATGGAAAAAATGTGTCCTCTAATGAAATCACCAATTTTCTCTCTGTTTTAAAACTATATATTTTGGATTTTTGTCTCAAGATGCAGCTGAACCCTCGACACTCCTGTACATGAATAGCTTCATGCTTGGCATGTATAATATATACAGGTGAGACACAGTAATAAACATGGGCAAACGCAATGCAATGACAAAGTCATGTAAAGAATAAGCTGTGCATTTTACCATCTTAAAAGGTCTTCAAGTAGCAAGTAGCTAGGCTGATTGTTCTGAAAGCATTTGGCAAAGATCAGAAGTACTAATTTGTGAGAAAACTCACAAATTATTTCATTGTGTGCAGTCAAGGTTGGAAAAAAAACAAGACAAGAAAATCAGGATTTCATTCTCTCACATTTTCTGGCGAGGCATTTTGTCATTTCTGACTGCAGCATTCTCGCCCTGCTGCCAATGTGAGAGTGTTACCGTGGCAGCAAGCAGTCAGACAATGGTGTTTTTACAAAAGCCCTCCTCAATAGCCTTCAAAGAGCTGTGTTTGTTTGACACGAAATGGATGGAATGCTCCCTGCCCCCGTCAGCTAAATAAAACTTAGGCTCCTTATTAGCACGTTGTGATTCTTCAGAACATCGTGCTTTCATGCTCATTGTGAGCAGAGAAACAAAAGTGGCAGGTTGACGGCTGTAATTTGGAGGATTTGCACAGTTTGGGTCCATTAAAAAATGCACTGAGAGTTTTGTTGCACTTCTAGAAGTCAAAGATGTGACTAAGGCTCGGCATGGCTCGGGAACTTTGCAGAAGGAAGGAAAGGACTTTCCCAGAACAGGAAACTTGGCACGCTGCTGCGACAGTGCAAGTTTCCTTTTTGGAATGTGCTTTTGGTCGTCAAGATGCTGATTTGAAGTACAAGGCGTGAAGCAATCAAAAGCTGCATTCTCCTGCACACTCCTCAGGTAGATGCTGGCAGCTTTGATTTGCCGACCTCGTCTGCCAGAGCTCCCACGTGTAAATGTTAATAGCAGGCTGATTCAGTGCTCACAGGACGAGCCTACTCATCTGTCCTCTGCTTACACCTCCCACACACAGCAGCCCCCACTGCTACTGTACAGCAGCAACACTTCTGATTGTGCAGAAACATCTCCACTGGTTTATTTCCACCCAGGCATATGCTGAGCGTGTTTGCGATTCTGTTCCGCATATATTGCAGATGAAATAAGCTAAAAGACTTGAAGTCTTTTGTTTTTCTTCAGGGGTCTGGATCGTCTGCCTTTATATATCCCAGCATCCTCTTCTGCATGTCCTCCTTCTCTGTGGTTTTCCTCTTTTCAGTCTAGCAGCTCCATATGTGTCCATCCTCATCTTACACAAGGCCGAACCATCCCGGTCTTGCCTCTCTAACTGCACCTGCTTTCATCGACTTTCATTTCTTGTCTCTTCTGCGCATCCCTCCACCTCTCCAGGCTCTCTTCCACCTGCTCCCCACTCACTCAATGTTGTCTGTTATTACAGATCATGGGGGTTCCTGCCTGACCTGATCTCTAAACATTGTCTAAAAATTTTTAGACTGAAAGAACTAAATCAAAAGGAGCAGTTAAAGCCATTTATATCACACTTTGCTTTATTTTGAACTAACAGACAAAGCATGGAAACCGAAATAACCGTTAAAGGCCACTCATTCCTATCAGGGATGCAGATTACTCGCGGTCAGAGATTTAAATTAAAATCACCTTGTGTTGAGAAGTAACACAGATACTTTGGAAACCTTGGAGATAATAATCTCATGCAATGTGAAGACAAGTCACGCTCACAATGAATGTGTTATGAAGGACTCTCAGCAACTACATCAAATTTTAGCTCAAAATCTGCAGAACTGACAGAGTTAAAGCCACTTTGTGTTGGTTAATCATGTTCAGGGGTCTGCCCCTCACTTCACTAAATTAAATGTGTTCAGAGCCACAACGGGATTCTCAACGGGTGGCCCACGGACCACTTTAAGTTTGTTGGAAGGCACTTTTCTGGACAGTATGGGTGATTTTATAAAACTAAAAATATCTATTTTTACATTCTAAGACAAAATAAATGATAAGATTCTTGTAAAGAAGGAAAAAAAAAATTATAAAGTTTTGCCCAGTTTCTAAAAACAAAAACAATAAACTATGCACTCTTTTGTGATTTTTTTTAATAGTAGAAAAGTATGTATCCTACTTTGAAAAAATCAGTGAGTTTACTCCTTTTAATGTTTCTAGTATTCATATATTTGCAAAAACTGCAAAAACTAGCCCTTTTAGTTGTTATAACAACCAGTAAAATTCAGTTTTATGTCAGTTTTGGTCAAAGCATGAAAGAGCCGCTGCAGAGGGACCATAGAGCCACATGTGGCTCCAGAGCCGCAGGTTGCAGACCCCTGATCATGTTGATTACCTATATGGCAGACATCTTGAAGCGTTCTACACATAGATCCAGTGACTATTTATCAAAACTTTCATTTAAGCCCATTCAGTGATTCATGAGATATTTTGGTAACAGACAAAACAACAAGTTTTGACATCTAATTAAGGCAAGATCTTGCATATTGAGTATGTGATGTACAACCAGACCACGTTTTAACACAGAATCTGTAAAACTGACTGAACAATGGCCATTTTTTATGTTTTGTAAGATCAGTTGGTTGTGGCCGGTGCCTTGAAACGGGCTGGCTCCTGTAGCTACATCCAATAATTATTTCCTAAAAACGTGAATAAAATCCGTTCAGTCGTTCATGAGATATTTTACTAACAGACATCCAAAGTCCTTACATAAGTACTGCTTGAATTATGGTACAGATGGAATGCTTATAGTTGAGAAAAGCATGAGTAATGGAAGGAATAACATCCTCCTCTTGCAAAGGGAGAGGCTGATGAATCTAAGGACATAGTTTTATGTTTTCCTCCTCTTCTGTCTGGAGCACTGCACATTTAAACACATTTAAACACATTTAAACACGTCACCACAGTCAAACAATCCCCACTGCAGGTTTCATTGCAGTGTCTTTATTCTGATGAAAGAAAACCGTCTGATTTGACTGTCTGTGCAATCAGACGCTTTGAGGAACAGCGGCATCACTGACGCATCTTTGCGCTGCGGATTTCCCGCAGAGAACCGGACAGCAGAAAAATACAACGTGGCTTTATTATCCTGAACATGATGCCTCACCTGGTTTTAGCCCATGGGCCAGAAGAACCGCGTCCTCTTCAGACTTTCATGTAACGGAGCTCTTTGCAGTCATCCAGCTTTTTTTAATTAATTTTTTTTATTTTCTAAGGCATTTGATGAGACGTGGACCCCCCTGATTGTTTCAGGGGTCTCTGTCGGGACAGACTGTGTGGTATGCGGATCACAGCCTTCCACAGGCTGAGCTTTTTAAAAAAGGAGTCAAAACACCAGCTTTACTGCGATACTACATCCGGTTGGAACCTTCAGAATAAGAGAAATTCCATCTAGTGGCAATGAATCCCAATTGGAGCGTTTTTCTTTAACATTACACCCCTTTCTGAAAGTCTCCATCCACTATGCAGCTAAATCCTGTCTGAAAGAGACCACTACTTGGTCAAGGATGCAAAGAGTGAACCAGTGTTTGTCCGCTGGTCGTGAAATGCATGAAACTCTGTGGTCGAAGTTCATTCAGAATCTCTTTGCTTCGCATCATAGTTCATGCTCAATCATCCAGGTACAAAATCCATTAATGGTCAGTCAGATCATCTGGACAGTTTCTTTTTTTGTGGAAAGATGTTTCGCCATCCAGATAGAGAGCGAAACGTCTTTCTACAAAAAAAAAAAAAAACGAAACTATCCAGGTGACCTGACTGACCATTAATGGGTCTTTAATTGCGTCATATCTTTGCACTGAATCCTGCTCAAAGTCACAGCGTCCAATAGAAGAAAAAAAAAAATGGAGCTGTTGCAAAATTAAAAATAAAAATCTGAGAAACTTTGAGTTTTTTTTTTTTTTTTTCTAAATCAGAAGTAATGAGGGGACCTTTGAACAATCAGGTGTAGCGCTCAGCCAAGAAATCTGGATTTGTAGGTGAAATACATTCATTCAAGTTGTGCTCTGTTTTTCATATTGGAGGCATTCTCACCATCAAACACCGTTCACTTTATGAGGTTTGCTTAAGAAAAAACACATGTAAGACGGGTTTTCCATTCTCACCTGCTGCTTTTTGCTGCGAGAGTTGTATGAACTTTTGCATTTTCAGACTTTGTTGTTCTTGGAATGTGAAACCCAAATGGTTTTAGACTCTGACGTCAAGTGTGACAAACAAATCAACTCTGTTCTGTAGAAAAGCTTCTTCCAGTTAAGGCAGATAGCTAAACCTAGAAAAAACAGTCCATGCCTTTATCACAACCCAACTGAACTACTATAACACATGCTATGCTGGGGTCATCCTGGCCTCCATTTTTGCATCTCCAGCTCGTTCAGAATGTTGCTGCTCAGCTCTTAACAGGAACTCATAGGTTTGAGCACATTACACCAGTTCTGTCCTCCCTTCACTGGCTCCCTGTGCGTACCGGTACTAGAATAGATTTAAAATTCTCCTGTTGACCTTTAAGTGCCTAAATGGCCTTGCACCCCCTTATCTCTCTGAGCTACTGGAACTGTATGCTCCCTCTCGAGCCCTGAGATCATCTGATCAGCTGCTTTTGACTGTTCCAAAAACAAAACTGACACTTAGAGGAGATCAGGCTTTTTCAGTCATGGGCCCCAAACTTTGGAACAATCTTACCTTCCAACATTATGTATGCCTGTGTTCAAATCTCTGCTTAAAACACATCTGTTTTATCTGGCATTTCACAACGTGTGAGCTGATTTATTATTTTTTGTTCTGTGTTTTGATGTTTTTTTTAAATTTAATCCTTTCAATTAATTCTTCAGTACCATCATTATTGTCAATTTTTTCCATTAATTTACACTCATTGATGTTAATGTTAAGCACTTTGGTAACACCTGCTGTTTAAATGTGCTTTATGAATAAAGTTGACTTGACTAAATTTACACATAAAAAAATAAATAAAAATCCAAACAATTGCATAACACCACAGACTGTTTTGAGGACTTACAGCATTTTCTTTTTTTTAATTGTATGAAAAATAAATAGTTTTATTGCTATCTCACCAACTGATACTTTGACTCTTCACAGCTTCTGTATGTCCTCCTTCAGCCCTGGTATTTCTCCAGCTTCTCATACTCCTTCCTGCAGTTATAGTCACTTAGGACTGCTACATCTATCACCACTGCCTTCTTCTCTTGTCGACCACCACAGCGTCCAGCTGTTTGCACACATCCAGTCTTTAACACATTTACTGTCTTTAAAAAAGGAATAACAAAGCCTTGATGGTCTTAAGCATCATGTCTAGATTAGATAAGGAGACCACCCTGCGGGCCCTGAGAAGATGAATGAATCTGTTTGTAACACGCTCGTGTTCTGCCACTAATCAGTGTTGGACCAAGGCCAACCAGGAGCCCCTGATATTTGATCCAGATTATGTCCAGCTCTCACAACTTTCAATGTTTATTTGCAAAATGCTTGAAGGAAATACACGTATATGAACAAAGACGAGGTTGTTTCCTACATTGTTTACAGATGTTTTAGTGGATGTAGGGCAAGCTCTCAGTGCCAACCTTTCTTTAAAGTCTGTAGGCACAAGGAACAGTATTGTAACTCATTCAGAAAAAGTATTCTAATGCATGATTTTCAAACTCTTAAACATCTTGTTTTAACATGAATTTATTTTTCAGCATTATTTTTGTGGTATTTTTGTTTATTTATGTGTTTCTGTTTCTCCACTGAGGGTGAATGGGAAAAGACTGGCAGCCTATTGGCATGAAACAGCTGGACATGTGCATTTATTGGAAGCAGATGTGAACTGGAATGTCCACCAGATGGAAAAACTGATTGTGCCTCTACCTTTAAAGTAATTTGGTATTTAACAGCCAAACTCAGTCGATCTGAAAAAACAGAAAAGAAGAAGAAGAAAAAGAAGCCTCCTGGAAAATTGTGGGATTAACACTCTAAGAGCACACAATGCTTTTCTGCAGCTCTGTTGACCTCATGAGTCCTCTGGGCAAGCTTGATGCATATTTTTCTGATCTTCACATTAGATATAAAATTAGATCATGAAGCAGCAGGAGTTTAGTGTCATGTTTTCTCCTATAGATGTATTGGGGTTGTGGCCCGGCACATTTTTCCATATGGCATTTGTCTGGACATTCTCCAACCAGAAGAATTTCAGGACAAGCCATTTTCATACTTTGTGTCCGTCTGTACTTTCATGATATCATTTTACTGTGAGGCTGAGTTTATGACACACTTCTTGCATAGGGTGGAAAACTCTTCGCTCATGGAGACAGCAAGGGTCATAAACATAGTGTAAACCAGAGGTATACACCAGTTCAAGGTGTGAGAAACATGAATTGCGCTGCATGTGAACTCTTCCCAGAAACAGAAATGTATAGGCATTAGATTCTTTCAGGGCAGACACACCATCAGACTGTGTTTAGGTAAAGAACACTCTCAGTTTTGCTGCTGGAGCCCCTATCATATGCCCTCTGGTGCAGTGCACAGCAAGCAATGCTGCAGATATTGAACTTTGTGAGCATTTTGCCACAATGTTGCAATTACCATATTTTTTGCTGTATAAGTCACAGTTTTTGCATAAATTGGCATGTCTGCAACTTATACCGTGAAATGATGTACTGTATTTATGTTTTTTTCCCCATATATTTATAACCCAATTTTTGGCTGAGATATGACAATTTCATTCATTCTGACACGGAAAATATTGAATACTACCATTTTCAGCCACTAGAGGGAGGTCAAGAAATATGGCAAGCCAAGTGTTTCATTAACAGGTAAAAGAAGCTATTAATGAGGCACTTGGCTTGCCATACAAGCCACCTTCGTCTCGCTCCGCTGCGCTGTCCAGGCGAAATGCAGCTGATTTGACCATGAAAGTGTATTTATTAAGGAAAAGTTCAAATCAGACACACCTTTACTATAATTTCAAGCAATCAAATAATTGTTTTTAAGTGTTAATCTTGTTAAATTCTTGTTAAAGTCCTCCCGTGCACTCTCCTGCAGCCGCCATTTGGCAGCCATTCGATTTTTGGCACAACACTGGTCCACATGTCTGGGTTGTCAGAGGTGACACGTAACAGATGCGACTTATACGGCAAAGTGACATATTCATGTTTTTTTCCTCTTTATTAGACATATTTGGACTGATGCAACTTGTACGGTGGTGCGACGTGCACGGCGGCACTTACGGTAAATGCAGGGCAACAAAATGTTTTGTCTCGTGCGCAGTCACGCAACACAGGGGGATATTTATTGTGATCTGATCATGCAATCATGGAAAATTTGTAAGCATGCCACTGCATGGACCTCTGTGTAGACATTAAATAGCAACAATCCTCCTAATGAATCACTCAGGACTCTGAAACCTGTTGATCTTGCTTTTAAGACACAAAGATATCATCCCACAAATTCTGGAGGTTTGGACTGTTAATGGTTTTGACTTCTGTTTTGTCTCGTGGTCATGTTCTTTCCAACATGAGCTCCTCACCAAACCATAATTGGCTCCTACTAAACCCCGGGGGCCAACATCTGTGACAGTGTCCTTTTCGATAGTTTTGCAAGACGATCTGCAGGCTGCCCATCGATGAGCTTGAGCTGTTTATAGAATTAGATCATGTCTTTCTGAGCATCCAGCAACATAACTGCGGTGAGTCTGAAGGGGTCATTAACAACAATTTGAAACTTTCTCAATGGATATATTGCCTGCAACACGTCATGTCTGAGTTTCACAAATTACTTCACAGTGGCTGTGCGCTACTTCTCCAGAAGTCACGATTCAGCCCCATTAAAACTAACGCCGCTTGGCACTAATTCATTTGGAGGTTGTATCAGAGATGGATGTAAGTGATCCAGTCTGTTTGATGGCATTCATCTTTTTTTTTTTTTCCAAGATCACAAATCAGAAGGAAAACGCAGATCCAGATGACACAAAAGATGTTCACTTAGTAGTAAATTTACACGTTGCCAAAAAGTGTAATTTGGCTTATCGCCAGTTTCCCTGTGAATGCTTGCACCTGGTTTTATTTGTGTGTTTAGTAGGAACATTTTACAGGTTGACTGGAGGAGATTATTGATGGTAACCTAAAAAAAAAGTGACATTCCTCTGTGGTTTGCTTAATGTGGTTCCTTGAAAATAACGTTTTGTTACAGAGGAAAAAAAAAAAAGTATTTCTGAGAACACAGTGACTCTAAGAGTGCTCACTGAATAATGACCACACACTTATCTGTCAAAAAAAGTTTCACTTCTACCTTCCTTCAAATATTGGTACACTCTGTACATTTCTGAGCAACATGAGTGTGAGAACTTAGATGTAAAAATGTCTTCCAGAGACGTACAAGAGTACCTTGTAAACCAGTAACAAAACCATAT
>JARVGS010000789.1:12593677-12610897 GCA_031762315.1 Hypsolebias antenori | reverse complement strand
AGCCTCTGTAGGCTTCAGTGAAATGGGTGTACACTTGCTTGATTTTCTTTTTCCTACATAGTATTGAAGGTAGTAGAAGGTTAGGGCTCTGCTCTGCTGGAAAAGAAGCAAACATAAAAAAGCCCATTTGAAGCTTTTGCTTTGTGTTTCAATCGAATTTCACTTGTGAACTAACGATTATTTGATCATTTGAAGTTATTGCAGCTAACACAGAATATGAGGCAATATGACATCCGTCTGGAAAACATCTCTTACATTTCCTAACACACGTCAGTCACCTTTGTGGCTGAAGCAGGTGCACCTCAGAGAAGTAAAAAAAACAAGTCCAATTGTTTAGTCTATAATTGCATTGTAGTAATTTGGACTCTGTATTGGTCCTAGCTGTACCTGTAATAATTTAGGCATCTGTTCTAACCTTGAAGTTCTGTGCAGTTTGTTGTATACAGGGCTAAATCTTTTTCAAGAAACAAAACAAAACCAGAACCGGTAGATATCAGTAACATACAAGTCTTATTCCCACTGTTTTGGCTTCTGACGCTGAAAAGCCAAGAAAATGTCAGTCCATTGGGGTCTGTAAACATTCTCATGCAGTTTATCCACAAAACCACAAATGTTGGAATTTAAATGATGTGTAATTTTTTTTGTTTTGTTTCTCAACCGAAGTACAAAATGGTACTTCTTTCAATGCAAGAAATGTTTTTGTCAGAACACATAGAAGAAACAAAGAAATCAGATGGCTGACTCCAAAACAGACATGCAGAGCAGATGTACTCTAAACTTATTGCTGCTTCTGTTTGGACTCACAGTTCTAAATTTGTTGCCTGAAGCAGGACACTTGTTTGCATATTTTTTTCATGACCTATGGGGCACATATTAATTCAGCTTTTATTGGTATTTACCCCCAAAAATCCATCTTGTCACAAAAAACAGACTTGGATTATCAGCAGTTTAATGATGCGAGCAGAAATACACATGCGTGCGTCTTTCTCTTTGTGTTCTGTATGCGAGATGCAGCATGCATGTCTTTCATGACAGGCGTGTGTTTGTTCAGAAGGTAGTGTTTAAACCCTCGTCAGGACCTCTGCTGCAGTAATTAACACCCCCTGCATGTGTATTATGTTCCCTGTTACCACTTTCTTATGCACCACTAACCAGAGCATCAGACCCTGATTCACAGCTAAGAAAACAGCTCGATCCACTTTTTTTTTTGCTGCTTCTTCTAAGGTCTTGGATCTGTGGCATGGCTTGGTGCGGTGCCCAACCTGCCACCACCGGCTGGCTTTTTATTGAAAGCAGAGCTAAGTGTTTATTTTCATTGTACAGTTGGGAATAGGAGACGGGGGGTACCTTGGTCTACCTTGCAGTGGGGCCCCTGAGATGCGTGCAGAGTTTAAATTGCTTTCTACACAGAATAGATTGGCAAGCACGCAAAGAGTCAAGACATCACGGCTCAGAAACCTTGGATTCCAGCCTTGGCTTTTCTAAACACCGTACGCTTAAGTCTTAACAGCTCTATTCAGTGTTGTGTGATTTGTGGTACTAGAAAAGTGAAGGAGAAGTGTAAAAGAGAAAAAGTGTTGTTTTAAAATTGACAGTATGAGTGCTGTAAACAGCGCTCAAGAAACTCTGTGTGTTTTTAAAAGAGCTAAGTGTTGATTTGTAAAAAGGATCACAAACATATCATGATCTTTGTTTCATGATGTTGGGATTGTTTAAAAGATCGGGGTTGTGTCCTCACATGGGCTCGAGTTGCATTTGATCTCGATATTCCAAACATCAAGAAAGGGCGACTTTTTCAACTGTCCTGATTGTCCATCACCCTGAGAACATCGTCCAGGATCGACGGGCCCAGGTCGAGGCTGAATGAGAAACCACTGTCCTCGTCTTTCTGTTCAGTAGTTTTCTGACAGTTCTCCGTAGATTCTTCACATATGTCTGAACTCACGCTGCCTCGTCCAAACCTATCAGTCTGACTGGATGCAATGCTATTCCCTGTTTGGTACCCTTCCTTCTTATCCAGCTCGTCTTCCTCATCACTGTCCAGCAGGGGCAAAGAGACACATTTCTTCCTCTTCTGGTCGACAGACCATTCAGGGCTCTGCGAATCCTCTTTTTCATTCAGGTTCAGACGAGGGGGCTTCGGAGGCGGTGAGCAGGCCAAGATGAGGTTCTGCTCACTTTGGGAGCTCTGATGGAGCAGGCCATGGCCCAGCTTTAGAAAGGATAAATCTCCAAAGCTGTCTTTATGACCTGCGCTTCCGATATGAGTGATGTGGCGGAAATCATCAAGCGGCAAACTGATCATGTTGACGGAAAGCACCTCTCTCCGCTTAGAGTTCCTGCTGGACCAACGACTTGGTTTCCTGTGCGGCGCTGTTCTTAGTGGCATCTCGGTAGATGTGGTTGAGTTTCACGCTCTTGCGTTCTTCTTGTTCCCGCAATGGATTATTAGGAAATGGTGCGCCTCAAAGGCATAATTCCATCTGCATCAAAACAAAAGAAAACAAGACATATATCTTATAACGAATGGTTGTTTGAAACAAGTCTGTGCTCGCGCTTGTTCAACACCAGATGTTAGCAATGGGCTGTACGTGTTACTTTAATGAGATTTGTCAGTCATTGTTTAGAGATTGCACCTGTTGGACTTGATTTTACTCTAATGAAATTCGGCAACGTTTAACAGCAGAGGAGTGTTCCAATAAGCGCTTTGAAGCCTTCATTTATAAATATTTATTTTCCCAATCCTCGTTTCTTCCCATAAATGCAGGTGTGGTATTGTCCAAATCCTCCAGAGGAAGTCTATTAATCTACTTGACTTCCAGTAACAAAAGCAAGAAAATGCAAATACCCAATCTTCTTACTCAGTCTTTTCAGGAAGAATGTGATTTGTCCTCTCGTAACTGTCAAAAACAAAGAAGCTCAATGTGGAACACATGTTTTTATACTTCATGAAAAAGTACAAATAGCTAAAATACTTTTTTTTTTTTTTTTAAATCCGTGAATTACAAGTTGCTGCGAGCAGTGACCCAGATTGTGGAAGTCAATAAAATAAATTTGATCCTATTGTTCCTTAAATTTTTTTCTTTTGCTTTTGAAATGTATGATGCTGTTTTGAAATACCCAACAAAGTTCAGTCAGGTCATCTTGGCAGTTTCTTATTTTTTGAGGCGTTTCATCCTTCATCCAAAGGACTTCATCAGTCCAAGGAAACACAACGAACTCAGTCCCCAAGCAGCATTTGAACCACTTTGGCTATGGCTACCTCAGAGGAGTCGACAAGCCCCAGAACTGGTTGGTCCACTATGTCAGTGTGCTGGTTGTGGGACTGAGTTTGTTGTGGCTCCTCAAACTGACGAAGTCCTTTGGATGAAGTAAGTAAGTAAACTTTATTTATATAGCACTTTTCAAAGCTAAAATCACAAAGTGCTTTACAGGAATACAAGATATAGGCCACAAAAACAATAACCGCTGATAAAAACAGAAAATAAAGGGTGAAATGTCTCAACAAAAAAATAAACTGTCCAGATGACCTGACTGAACTGTGTTGGATTTTTTTTTTTTTAACCTGGATTGTTGAGCATGAACTTTGATGTTTTGAAATATGTTTACATAAAATCAAAATATTTTTCCAACCGACAAAACATCAAATTTAAAATGGAACGCAAGAAGTCATTCATTGAAACGTGACCAAAAAAAAAAAAAGAGTAAACTTTTTGCATTTCAATACCTAAACATAAAGATTTAATTATTAAAAACAAACCAAATCAACTCAGGCTTGTCAATTAGATGATCTGCTAGCTGTCTTTGATTTCACAGTTTCCAAACAGCTTCGCCCACATTAGATTCATGTTCGTGACTCGAAACACTCACTCTGTAAATTTGTAAGCCACTTTAGCAAACGGGGATTGTTGGCCCGTAAAGGTTTTATCGTTTCTTTAGTAGCAGCAGGAGACTGGAGAGTGTGGACACAACAGCATTCCTTTCCCAACATGTCAGGTCAACCAAGGAGGAGTCTTATCCGTGAGTTCAATGTTCAGGAAACACTTCATGGCCAACTAAAAGCTAAGAAGGTCATTAAAACAGATTGGCCAAGAAAAAAAAATCCTCAGTTTCTTTGTACGTGCATTAGTAATACATCTTTGAAAACAACTGCAGGTTCAAAATAAAACGTTTGAGCGTTTCACTGCTGTTAGCCAACGGCTACTCGGACAAATACCACAGATAAATATCAATGAGTTCATAAACTTACCTGTCTTGGTGCAGTAAATGCAAATTATTAGAATCCCACACATGCACAACCGTGTCTGTCAGGCATCTCACTTCCTTTTTTAACTAACACCTAGGCAAACTGTTCCTTGACATGAATGGGCTTGTCAACTGTCACATGGCAAACCTTATTACTCAGCTTTGAAACATTGTGCGTAAGCAGTCTATTTCACTGTGACAGAGCAGTAACCTTTAGTATTCAAAATATCGCATCGAGGACTCTCTTTTTTACCTAAAGAAAAGCTGTTAAGACAGTTTCTTACCTGCTTTCGTGCATTTGAACAATGGATCCTTATTTTGTTAATCTACTCTGTAAACTCCTTGCACAGCGGAAAGCTCTTCAGGTGTGCTGGTGGTGAAATCGCTCCTTGCGTAAATGATACACCAGGGGGAGGTCGGAGTACAAAAGTCATCCAGGTGGAAGCTTTAGCTCAGGTTTGATCTCATCTCTTTGTATAATTGAAGTCATCCTACTTCAGATGTTTGGCAAGTCCATGGAATTTGATCTTACCATCTGTGGAGTGTGTATTTTAGTCATGACGTGAAGTCCTGCTGCTTGATTGGCTGCACCCCTCACCTGCGAGAAAGTGGCTGCTCATTCATTTCTGTGGTCGTATAAAATTGGATCTGCACAGCTCAAGAGCAAGAGTTTCAGTCAAAATCAGGGTGAGACAACTGAGTCTGAATAGGTTTGTGGGTGTTCAGTATGTGCTTATCTAAGGAAGTTGTAGTCTGTGTGCAAACATGTCAACCACGAAGAGGAGAGGGGTTAACTGATCTCTAATCTCTGTGGTATTGTCTCTTTACTCAACCCATTTCCTGATTTCCTGCCGTCTGTTGGCTCATGTAAAGCCCCACAGTCCACCCCACTCCACAGGCTCTTCTGCCTGACTGAAGGCCTATGGTTTCTCTACGTAATCAAAAAGCTCACAGACTTGTACGAACAGGCACGCGGGGGTTTCACAAGAGGGATAACGTGTTGCGTTTTCAATTCTCACGCCTCCTGAGTAAGGTTGAAGCTGTAGTGAACTGTGAATTGTCTCAGAGCAACAAACTGCACAGATGTGCTGTAAAAAAATAACTTTGGTCATAAATAACTTTATCTTGCCCACGAGTTCTGTTTAAAAAAGTCACAATGTTTAATTTTCAACACTCCTTTCAACTAGATGCATTGAACAATAAGCAGCCGTCTTATTCTCTCCTCTTCTGCTCTGCGCTCCAATGCCAGAACCATCTGCAAGACCAGACACATGCACAAATGAAATCTGAAACCAAAGATTTTGGAGCATTTGTTTAATTGGAAATCCTCCCATTTTCACTGACAAGCACAAAGATGTTTTCATGAGAGAAGAGCTGATGTCATGTGTGGTATTTAGACGTGGCTTCATAAGCCCTCCTGTTTGACCACGGTTGGACTCACTTTGTTAGCTGTGCTCTCATGCTATGTATCCTCTGGGCTGATGCGCTTAGCCTGAACTGAATTTTTGCATAAACCTCTTTTCTAAGGTCTGACCATGGTGGGTAATGTGGTTTGATGCAGCTATGCTGGTTCTGAAATCTGGGATGCTGCATGTTTTTGTTGTTGCAGAAGAAAAAGCGTTTCCAGATATTGCTTTGACGGCTGCTAGAAGCCCAAACTGAGGCTTTCGTGAATATTCCCGTCACTCTTTGTTGTGTGTTCTCCAGCTTCCGCTGCGCTAGAGTCCCCAGACAGCTCGAACTTTAGGAAGATTTACTACATTCATGGCATGTTTCTTTAGTAAAACAAACACAGTTTGATCATGACTACCAAGACGCACAAAGCTTGGATAAAATGCAGCACACATCCATAAATTTCCTAGATCAGGGGTTCCCAAACATTTTCCCTGAGAGGGCCAAATTTACAATCTATCAGAGGGCTGCAGGCCAAATGCAATAATACATGAAAAACAAATATTTCTTTGAGTAAAGTCCATTTATTTATTATACAGTTATTTAACCTTCAGTTCAGTATAAAGAGCATTACAGAACAGGCTGTGATGGTGGTGGTGGCGGGGTCTGGGGGTCCTCCCCCAGAGATATTTGAAAAAAGTAGATGCCATTTCCTGTATTCTGGTGTAAAGGTTTATTACAGTAAATTTACATGAAACAAATCTCTGTTATTATTGAAAGCTCTCTGACTGCAAAGCGTTCTTAATGCAACGCCTCTGCAGGTAAGAGGTGTTCACTTCAGGACAAATTGAGGTTGCTGATTGGCCAGTTACTGACATGCCTACTGGATTGATTGACAGGTGGGGGGACTTGTGCAAAACAAAATCATAGATTTTACTGTCCCATTTAAGATTTGTCATTTATTCCATATTTATTCAACATTTATTCAATATTCGGGGGATTCAAGGTTTTTTATTTGACATTCACACTACATGTGGTGCACGTGGTGGAACAAAATTGTGTACACAGTGTCCCTGTTACATCCAACAAAAGCATAAAATGTAAAAGAAAAACAGTAGTAAGTAATATTTTGGTGAATCAAAGGTTTTAGAACAGTTTCCTTATAAAATCATAATGATGGTTTCTTAATTTTTTCAGGGGTGCTGAGTTAAAATTTAGGGGTGCTTGAGCACCCCTCCAAAAGAGGCTAAAATCACCACTGAAGCCAGTTCATATTTATAATTTACTTTTAAATGGTTTATGTGTGATTTATGTGTATTAAATGCAGGATCATTACTTATTTGCTTACTTTCTTACCTTCAAAGGTAATTTTAATATAGTAAAGGACAGCTTGGTGGACCAATTCAAATGGCAGGCCCCACTTTGGGCACCCCTGCCCTACATTATAAAATTAGCATTTGTGTTTTTTTTTTTTTTTTTTAATTTATCACCTTCCTGCTGTTTTTGCCATTTCCAAAATGATGACTCAATATTTTTTTAAGCACTCCAACATCAACTTGGCAAAGTTAATGCTACTGTAAGCGTAAGTAAAAACACTTATTCACACACTGCTTCTGCCTTTTGGCTTAGTTCTTGTTAAATAATTAGATTTAGTGATATTTATAAGTTAAAACTTTATGAACACTGTATTTAAAATTAAAAATAATTTAGCCAATATATCTTTAAAGAATGGCTTAAACTCATAAATTTCACATTGTCATCTGAAAACATGACTTTTCTTCTTCATCTTTTTTTTTTTTAACCACTTGTTGGTAAAACATTTTGCTTGCTGCATGAACAGTTTCTGTTTAGATGATGATGTGGCATTTTATTTGAGAATTCACTAGAAAAAAATCGAATAATGTCCTGACATGGATAAAAAAAGCAGGTCCAGTTGATATCACTGCAGTCATCAAATGCGTTTGATGAAAAGGACTGTTGAAGTTGAGTGACTGATTTTTTTAAAATACAAAAGCTTTTGTTGGATAATTTAATTATCCTGTCATCAACTCATTAATCAAATAAGCCACACAAGGAAATGCGAGAAGATCTTTTCAACCCAGGTTTAATTCTTGCAAGGGGGTGCAGCAATTGAAAACAGACAAGATGTTATACGAAGACCTGATCACAAGGTCTGCCCATGGACAAAGAGTTAAGAACAGCTTAAATACCCATTATCAGACAGAGACAAGGTCAAGACATGGCCTCTGCTTCACAGTTCACAGTTGTTGAAGGCATCATGTCAGTTATCAGACTCCTCTCTGAGTAGACAGAAAGGCTCTCTTGACTTCAGAATTTAACATTAGTAAGTAAAAACATCCATATAGCTTTTATCAAAACCAAGATGTTTTACTGTCTTTACGCACCTTCTGACAACTTTTTCCACCCTTCCATGTCACCCAAGGTTCAGACTGTATTCATTTGTTTTAATAAGAAGTCTGCTGCAATTCCAGGAAGGCTAGGATGAAAGACAATTTTTTATTTTTCTAAAAATGTGCTGCTGGAGATTAAAACAGGCCAAACCTCATGCATTTCAATTTTTTTTTTCATGGTTTTAAGTCCATCCATCATAAAGAGAAATGCCAGTCCAGGTCCAGGAGGTCTTTGCAGTCATTTTTCTTTTCAATGTTTATTTCTTGTACTCTTGCAGATTCCAAAGACAATCTCCATTTTCTTATAGCAGACGTCTGTTCTGATGAATACAGTGACCGCTGACAACCACATGCTGGACACACAAAAACATACCTCTAATAAAATGGCAGCTTAAAGACTCCTGACCTTTGGTTTTAATTGACGGTCTACTCACTTCTACTTGTACCCTTTTAAGCTGTTTGCATTCAGTTACTACAAATTTTGAAGTTTTGTTATCCTGGTAAAACATTGGTACACCTTCTTTTAGTTTTATGGTTTTACATATTATGGCATATTTAAAAATCATTGGTCCTTACAAGGTCTTTAACTGGGATAATTGCATTAGGTATACAACATATAATTCATTACATTATTATGCTGTTTAAAATTCATAATGAAACGTCACTGGAAAGAGTTAGTCTCATTCTACTTTACAACATTGCCTTATTTTTCCTATGTTTTTTTCATTCAACCTTTATTTAGACAGGTTACAAGTATTTATGTCACATTCTTAGAGGTTTTACCAGTCAGTTATTTGGCTGGAGGTCTTGACTTTAAGTGGATTGTTGCAGCACCTTGATTCTTCTTGCTTTAACCTTCCCATTGTTAGTTTCTCGTGGAATGATTGTCCATCGTCTCATTACATTTCTCAGTTTTGGAGAAGCTTCAGCTGTCAGACAGAAGACTCCAGAGTTCATGGCCATGTGTTTGGTTTTCTTCAAATATGGTGCTAATCATTTTGACCATACAACTTAGGTTTGGTCTCCTGTTACCAAAGAACACTGTTCCAAAAGTTGTGTGGTTTTGTTGTGATACAGCTTTGCAAACCCAAGCTGTGCTGCCATATTCTTGTTAGAGAATTTTTTTTTTTTCTGGCAGTCCTTCCATATAAACCCACCTTGTTCAGTTTAAACTGTACCGTCATGAACTTTTAACATTAGTCTTGATAACTGAGGTTTGTAGAGTCTGACATGTTGGTTTCCTTTTCTTCTTCTTCTTGCATTTCGCCTGATTAACGCTCAGTCTGAGCTTCAGAAGAACTTCTACTCCTAGTAGGAGTAGCAGCTGTCTTGAAGGGTTTCTACCTGTGTGTCTTTTTTGTCTTAGTAAAATTATAAACTCCAAATAAGCCTGTCACGATGACAAATTTTGCTGGGCGATTGTCTCAGAATTTATTGCGATAAATGATAACATTGTTTGAAATTTGACAATACTTAGTAATTATTGTCAAATTTAAGAAGAAATGTTTAGTTTGTTTTGCATGTAGTACCTTTTTTGGACCACCGGATGGCAGTATAAGACTGTTTGAACCGAAGGATGGATAGTGAAGGAGTGAGCAGCGTGTCTCTTTAAGAAAAATGTGAGGGAGGTCCCTTGACGTGACATGGACTGTCTCTTTGGTTCTCAAAATGGCAGACACGTGTGGTTTGAGCTTTTTAGCATAGTATATTTCACAAAAAGCTTTTAATAAAAAATAAAAAAAATCAGTAAACAAGTTCTCAGCTTCTTTTTGCAGAGAAAAACAAATTTTTGCAGCGTAAATGTCAAACCCAAGGCCCGGGGACCAAATGTGGCCCTCGTTGACATATTTTCTGGCCCCCAATTTGTTATTTTAAATGTAAAATACTTTTATCACTTTAATTTTTTCCAGTAATCTTTGATTATGATGTCAAAAGTGCAACAGAGAACATCAAATGAGACCAATCAAATGCTTGTTGAGTAACTTGCAACCAAGAAAAGATGTTGGGTATCTAACTTGAGTTAATGTAGATTCTGAAACTGGCCCTTAGTTTGAAAATGGTTTTACTTTTGGCTCCCGTTTGTAAGTGGGTTTGACACCCCTGTACACACGAAGGCACGGGTTTCAACAGTGAATTTTGGAGTTTTGACAGGACGGAGGTTTTTTCCTGAGGTCAGCCTGTTAGCTTAGCTCGTAGCTTAGCTTCTCAGCTTAGCTGCTTTTAACGATACAAAAACTCAATTTTAGACAGTTAAAATGGATTTTAAAGAGAAAAGAGAAAGGGAGGGGTCAGTGAAGAGCACCGAGTTGAGCTTTTTGTTGTCCAGTGTCCAGTAGAAAGAGAGAGACACAAAGAAACGATAAAGCCAACAAATGAAAATGAGGTTGATAATTTAAATTTGTCATGCGATTAATTGATTTATTGTTTATTGTGGCAGGCCTAACTCCAAATGATTAGAAATTGCCTTATAGCACTTCCAAACTTAACTAAATTTGAGAAAATGACAGCCCCGAGTGTCCCCTTTTTCGTTGCAGACAGACTTTGTAGTAACTGTAGCATATCATACTGTAGATATCTCAGTATTTGGGCGGCTGTGGCTGAGTGGTTAGAGCAGTCGTCCTCCAATGCAAGAGTTGGGGGTTTGATTCCACCTGCAGTCACATGCCAAAGTGTCCCTGGGCAAGACACTGAGTCTCTCATAGTTTCTGATGTGTGTCCCATCAGTGTATGAATGTGATCTAAAGCACTGATTAGCCTCTTTAGAATGATTTATTCAATTAGCTTAGTATAGATCTAGTAAAGTGCTGTATGAATGGGTAAACGAGGGCACAGATTGTAGAGTAAAGCGCTTTGAGTATCTTGGTAAGATAGAAGGGCGCTATATAAGTACAGTCCATTTATTTATAGTAAATTTATTATATATCTAAACACCTTTGTGAACTAAAAGAGCATTAAAGTGCTTAAGCTTGTGCCGTTATATGAAAATATGCAAATGTTAAAAGAAATCTTGGGGACTTAAGCTCTGTAAAGTTTTTGCTCTCTCCCAACAAAAACAGTGTAATTGACCAAAGCTTTGTGGTTATTTATGTTTGCGGAGTCTTGTAATGAATCATGATTAATTCTCGACCGTCATCGAAGCTGAAGTTTTGTCTGCGCGGGCATTCTCACCTTGGCTCCAGTGGTAAATGGTGCAGTTCGCTTCGAGTTAGCAGGAGGTCTTTGGCACTTGCACGCACACACACAAAAAAAAGCTCTAAATATTAGTCTATAAGTGTTTGCCCCCTCATAAATCAAATACTCCAGAAATCAGTGACAAACAGAAATACGCACTGTGCCACCGCACATACTCTAGATAAATAGTTTCTTGATTAACTTGACCACAGCACATTAGAGACAGAAATGTTGGCCTAAAGCACAGAGCAGGCTTGTTAGGGGAAAAAAAAAACATTCTTCTCTTGGAAGTCTGTCTTGTCACTTCTTGGCACAAAGCGATGTGTGATGACTGCTGGTGCTAACGAGTATTCCATTTATCAAATACAAGTTCGGACTGTAGGTCGCAGGGTTAAGAAAATGGAATGGCAGGTGTTTTAACTAGAAGTATTTAAAGAACCCAAAGATGCAGTCTCATCGTATGTTCTAACTCATCAGCTGAATCACACAGACACATGTGCTCGCACGACTGAAACGAGTGGCGAGACGTGAAGCTGATCTAACGATTTGTGTTCGGGAAGCACTGCGGTCACCTGCACTGTGAGATGCTTCCTGCTGTGTGCGGGATGAAGTGTCACTGTGTGCGTTTGTGTGTGCCTGACTCAGAGCTGGTGGTATTCAATATGTCCCAACTGGCCTGGAATCAGACGGAGGTGGGGGGCTGTGCTGTTTTGAGGTTCAGCCGTGCGCTGATGTCATTCGTCTAATCCTCAGCTTGTTTGCGTGTATGTTTGTGTTTTACTATCATTTTACTTCTGTGGTGGCCTTCCTTCCTCGGCTTTGCACAGGAGGCCCATAGTTTGTGTTCTGTGGTTTCCAGCTCACGCAGGGCCCCGACATTACAGCACCAAGCATACACCGGCACGCATGAAAATGCACACACGGAGGCTTTAGTTACAGTGATGCACTGGCTAAGCATGTCCATTGTAAGTTAACTCCCCAGGCAAGGAAACATTGCTCATCCCAAGAGGAGATGGGCACAACTTGTAGAAAAATACATAAATAAATGCAGGATTTTTAAGAGTTTTAGAGTTGTGACCAGTAGAGGGCAGGCTAGAGCAGGAATATAGTTTCTATACAGGAAGGGCACTAAACCCCTTTGCTTGTATATTTGCTAATGTTCTATTTAATATAAAGATACAAAAGTTGTTTATTTACCTAATGGTGTTTACGTGGTATTTCATAGTTGTGTGTCAGACAAGGGATTGAGCTAACAAATATGGAATGATAATAGCAGCTTTCCTTAATCCAGGGGTGGAGTGGGGGGGCAACCTCCTTTTGCAGACCCTTTACTCTAGTCATCGTCTTCCACACTTTATCCTCTGTCTCTCAGCGCAGGGATAGTGGAGTCCCGGTGATGTTTTCCAGATGCCTTGACTCTGCGAGTGCATGGATTAAAAACACTATCTCTTCTAATCAGATAGTTTCATTCGTTGTCAAGCAGCATTTTAATTAACACCTAGTCTCTGGCTTGTTGAAAATATGTTTTCTTTGCCTGGAAATCTTGGATGTAATTAAAAAAAATCTCACTCTGTAGACAAATATTCGTCCTTCTACAAAAAGGACAATGAAAATGCTCATTTGTTTCTTTCTCTTCTTCCTGGAAGCAACAACATTTCGTGTGTGGCAAATGCTACTGCAGCCGGCTTGATTAGCAGTTAGCCGACGTCTGCTCTTGTTGATTTGACTCACAGGTAGAGAATTTCTTCCCACCGTCATATAAGCAGTAGCCCATCAAACAAATTAAACAAACTTAAAGGCCATGCAACTCCATGCAGGTCCATATTCTGGGGTAAATGCCTTGAAGCTGCAACGTTACATTGTTACTGCTTCTCGTTGGGCTGTTATCTCCTACATGATCGCCCTGTCGTCATGCTAATAGCACCTCAGATAAGAGCATCTGTCTGACTCGCTCTCTGCTCTCAAAGGCCTGGTTGAGATCGTAAACAGACATGGGACATTAACGATGGTTCTTTTATAGTGTCTGCTTTAAGTCAGCATTGTCACAATATTTATAACAGATGTTTAGCTTTTTTATGACTTCCCAATGTAACGTCTCAATAGACGCCATCCAAGGATAATGAATAAAAGGACTCTTCTGCTGATCATTTTATTTACTTTAGTTAGCTTGTTTGACTTCGCCCGTCTGTGTCTCCTTTAGGCTTCCCTGTCAAACGAGCGCGACTACGAGAGCGTGGTGATGATGAGGATGAGGCAGGCTGCCGAGCGCCAGAGGCTCATAGAGCAAATGCAACGAGAAGACGAGGAGGAAAGTGCCAAGTCCTAGCCCCTGAAGATCCTGCTCGGAGGCAGCAGACAGATAAAGATTCAGGCTTTAGTTTCATAAAGCCTCTTATGTGTTTAGTTTTTTTAATTGTTTATTCAATGTAAAATGATTTGTGGCAAATAAATCCATTTTTGACAGAAAGAAAATCCATTGTTTTTCTTATCAGCGGAGAATAAAGGTGACTCTGAGATAAAGGGCAACACAAAATGTAATCAAAGCCATACAATGATGACATTTTTACCATTCACCCATTATTTGGCTAAATGAGACAAGTTATTATTACTTTATTACTCTAACCATACAAGTTGTAATGTGACAATCATTCCTGATGATCAGATACGCTCGGAGATGAGACAGTAGCCTTCCAAACCACAGACAAATCATTTGTGCCCCATGTTAATCCAGCAATCAGGCTGGGATTGAAACATGAGGTAAACTTTTATGGAATTCCTGTGGCCTTGTGATGAAAAGTGAACTCACTCTGGAGGCGCGCCGTTTCAGAGCTGGTGGTTTTAGATGATTGTTCACTTTGGCTTTGCGCACCGTATTTCCAAATCTCTGCTCAAGACCAAGGAAGCCTTGTGACCTGATCAGCATAAATACATGTTGGCTGTTCAGTCAGCTCTAAGCTTTTATCTTCTCAATATGTTCCTTAATATTTATGCAACCTCCCATTAAAAAAAATAAAATAAAAAAAATCTGCTCAAATTAAAGCAAATGTTTTCTGTGTTTGGATTTTAGACAAGCCAAACTGGATTCTAAAATAAAGCTGAGTGATGAGAACATTTATGATGTTTTTTTAGTATTTAAAAAAAAAAAAACTACAAACAGTTGTGTATCATTCCCAAAGCGTTATCTACAGAAATAAACTTTTAACTAGAAAATGGCCTTTCCTGTGAAAATGCAGAGTGAATGATTATTGCAAAATAACTTGCTGAGAAACAGCTGAAATTAAATTATTTATAATGTTGTATAAAATATAAAGAACAGATTATTCAGAATTTTACACACAATGCCCCACTATGACAATGACATTTTTTGTGCAAATTTATTAAAAATAGGAACTAATAAATCACATTTATGTAAGTATTCAGTCTTTGACATGAAGCTCAAATTGAGCTCAGATGCATCCTGTTTCCACTGATCATCCTTGAGATGTTTCTACAGCTTATTGGACTTGATTTGAAAAGCCCACACCTGCCTATATAAAGTACCACAGTTAGTGCACGTCAGAGCACAAACATCAAGCATGAAGTCAAATGAATTGTCTGTAGACCTCCGAGACAGGATTGTGTTGATGCACACATCTGGGGAAAGGTAGAGAAATTTTTCTGCTTTGCATGTCCCAGTGAGCACAGTGACCTCCATCATTTGAAAATGGAAGAAGTTTGGAACCACCAGGACTTTTCCTAGAGCTGGTCGTCTAAATTTGAGCGATCAGGGGAGAGGGACCTTAGTCAGGGAGGTGACCAAGAACCCAATGGTCACTCTGTCAGAGCTCCAGTTTTCCTCTGTGGAGACAGAAGAACCTCCCAGAAGAACAACCATCTCTGCAGCAATCCACCAATCAGGACTGTATTGTACAGCAAGGCTTAGTTAAACTTATTCACCTTTACACTTTTCAATAATTATACGGGACTTGTTCGAGTCTCAAGATAATAATTATTGAGTTATACACGGGTTCTTCTTCTTTTTAGATTAATGATATGTTCCTCTATGTGACCAAGATGAACATGAATGTGACATGAGACGAATTATATTGGACCCATCAAGTGTATGGCTTCATTTATTAATCAAATCTTCAAATTATCACACATTTACACATGATAGGCAGTTTAATTTTCACGGCATAAAACTCGCATACTTCGAAGACAACAGAATATAGTTATCAGGTGTAACATAACTTATACATCTGATGGCACATTTAACTTAATTAGTTACTGGCGTAGGTTTAAGAAAAGTTTTTGTGAAGAAGGTAAGTTTTAAGAGGGTGAAGTGCAGAAGGAAGGACTCTCAGATCATGAGAAACAAAATGGTTTGGTCTGATGAGACAAAGATTGAACTCTGGTGTGAATGCCAGGTGTCATGTTTGGAGGAAACCATGTCATCACCATCCCTACAGTGAAGCATGGTGGTGGCCGCATCATGCTACGGGATGTTTTTCAACAGCAGGAATTGGCAGACTAGTCAGGATAGAGGGAAAGATGAATGCGGCAATGTACAGAGACATCCTGGATGAAAACCTACTCCAGAGCGCTCTTGATCTCAGACGGGGTGACGGTTTGTTTTTCAGCAGAACGACCCAAAACACATGGCCAAGTTGTCAAAGGAGGGGCTTCGGGACCACTCTGTGAAGGTCCTAGAGAGGCCAAGCCAGAGTCCAGACATGAATCTGATTGAACATCTCTGGAGATGTCTGAAAATGGCTGCATAGACATCTCCCATCCAACCGGATTTCTTTATGGCTTCATGTTCTGTGAAGCGACACTCTACTGTTGACCCACATTCCTGTGTAACCCTGGTTGACTGTCAGTGTACTGTAATCACTTTTTTTTTTTTTTTTTAATCTGTCCTGTTAAGATACAGTTTTTGTTGTCTTTAAGATGTTTTGGTGTGTCTACATTTGCAGGCCTGGGTGTGCTGTTTCTCTAATTTTATTTAGGAGCATATTGAAGCTTCACAACGTCCAATCCAGTTGTGTATCCCCCTGCCACTCCTGCGCTGCCTCTCTATGGCTCTGTTGCACAATGTCCAGCTGTGGAGCGGTGCGATGGGAGACATCTGCTCCTCTCCTCCTGCAAAATTCCCTCATAATGTGGTTTTGTTTATGTGTATCCTTTTTCAATATCCCAGCAATGTGAAAAAAAGACTGTTTGAATTACAACAAAGGAAATACAGTTACAGGAAATGTATCCACCACCAAAGCTGCCCTAAGCACACAGTGGCATGTGCTGCTACATGCGAACTAGCAGGGGAGTATGATCCTGTTGTGCATCAGTTGCAAAAGACAACTGAAGTCACCACCGTATCAGGTTTTGTGCACTGGAACAGTCGTGTTTGCATATGCAAACAATTTGTTTGTGACAGAACAAGCAAGGACTAGTTTTGTTTTTTGTTTATTCTATATAGCATGGAGGTGGAAGTTATGTTGTGTGTGAGGCAGCAGGTCTGGTTAGAATTTGGCTGGGTTGGCTGACTGTGGGTTAGGGATCCAGGCTGACCCCAGACATGAGCTGGCAGCCGCAAAGCAGAACAAAAGCCACCCAGCGTTCTTTAGCTCTCAATACACAGATTCCAGATTAGACTTAGAGCAGCTCTGGTAATTAATTAAGCTGATTTTGACATTTTATAAGATATCTGGTGCTGGCCGCATCTGACCGATTTGCTGATTATAAGGCAGGCACGTCTATGGGCGGCAAAATGTTACACTTGACTTAATATCAACTTCAGAATTGAATTTAAAATCTTACTTCTAACCTACAAAGCCCTCAACAACCTAGCTGCATCTTATGTTACGGATGTCCCATATTTTCCTAACAGAGCACTTTACTCTCAGACTGCAGACTTGTGGTTCCTAGAGTTTCCAAGAGTGGAATGGAAGATATTTCAGTTATCAGGCTCCTCTCTTGTGGAACCAACTTCCAGTTTCTGTCCATGAGGCTGACACATTGTCCA
>JARVGS010000789.1:12573488-12584560 GCA_031762315.1 Hypsolebias antenori | reverse complement strand
ACTTTTTCTTAATAAATTCACTTTGACGGTTAAAACATGGCAAAATGACGCAGATGAAATACACGGCTTTAAAATTATTACACGCTCACCAGCCCATAATGATGACAGAAACAACTATTTATTTTATTTTTTTATTCAAACCCGTTGAATTCCTCATCTTCTGTGTCGCTGGCGAACAGTTCTGCAACTCCTGAGGAAGATGATGTAGGGCTGCCTCATCTTCCTCCCCGGTGCTGTCGGGGTCCTCCTCTGCCTCAGCTCCAGCTAAGAGCCCAGACTTCCTGAACCCCGACTGGATCGTTTCTTTGGTGACTGACGCCCACACTTTATCCATCCATCCGAGAACCTGCTGGACCGTTGCGTGGCGCATCCGTCCTGTAGCCGTGAAGCTGTTGCTCTCAGTCCACCGTGCACTCCTCATAGGGTGGTGCAGAGCTGCTTTGAAGTTCAGGTTCACAGAAATGTCCAGAGACTGCAGCACTTTTGTCAAGCCTCACAGGATGAAGGCAGGAATGGAGTTAAACACTTTAATTTTATCTTTAAATTGCAGCATAATGTGCGCGCACACGCTGTGCATCAGCAGGACTTTTTTTTTTTTGCTCTAAAATATCTGTGCACATACAGTTAAACAAGTAGTCGTCAAAAGCCTAGAGGGCCCTTTAGCGCCCATAGCGGCCGAAAGTGGTACTGCGCGGTGCACCTAGTGGCCGAAGTGGTACTGTGCTGTACTCTAGCGGCCGAAAGTGGTACTGCACCCAAAATGAATTGAAACAGTCATATCTCAGCCAAAAATTGGTCTAAAAATATGGGAAAAAATCCATAAATATGTCGCTTCGCCGTATAAGTCACAGGATATGCAAATTAGGAAAAAACTTTGACTTATAGGCTGGAAAATACGGTAATTGAAATCAGTCATTTAGAATTTACTTACAATTTTGCATATTTTATTATCTGATATAGTATTCCGTTGTAACAAATTAGAGTTGCAAACGGCTACCTTTTAATAAATCTAAGAGACCATAACGATTCTTACAATTGATTTTGAATTGCATTTCTGGCCACCTGTAAATTTTAGATAAAGTGGATATCCTATTTGAAAGTAACTACATTTAATTTATTCATACCTCTAGCAGCATGTTCCATGCACTGAATATCCATTTTTGCAGCCACCCCTCTTGAGGAGTACAGGAACATATTTTGGAGGAGTACTGTCCCAGCATTGCCAGGAATCCTGTAGGCTAACATTTGTTAAACATCTTTTAAATGCTAACGTAGCTATTATGTAGAAAACTAATAGTTCTTCTTTGTCAACTGCCTTGCGACTTACAATTGGCCATTTGTATCCTGAGATTGTAAAGTCCAGAATGTCCATATTCAAATAAGAGGAAAATGTTTCAGTCTATGCTCCATAAATGCACATTTACATGCACTTTGAGTGCTACTTGAAGGTAGTCTTAAAAATATGTAAAAAAAAAAATGGTTTGGACCATTCTTATTTGTCTTTAAGGTGTTGTTTTTGTTCTTGTAGCATTTTGTTTTAATTAAAAAAATAAAATAAAATAAAACTTCCAGCTTCATAGTAGGCAAAGTTCTCCTTTGTGGTAAAAAAAAAAATAAATAAATAAGTGTTAACAAGCCGTGTCTTCCGTTGCTGAAGGATTTGAATAGTGGATGTTTGTAGCTTTTGAGATGAGTGTTGTTTTTTTTGAGGGGTGGGGGTATTATTGTTTTCTGTTGCAAAATGTTCAAGTGGGTAAGAGTCACATTGTGTTTAAGAGCACATATATATTTTTTGTTGTCCAAAGTGGTGGAGTATTCTGGTGAGCAGAGGGAGCACTTGTATCCCCCACCAGATATAATGACAGAGCCAGGGGGTGCCCAGTGGTGGCTTTGGCCCAGTAGATTATTATTCAACCACCCCGATCAGAGTTTACTATTGTAGAGGATATGGGGTTGTAAATATATTGTTACTTATCAGTTATGAGTTAAGCTCATAAAATTATCCATGAAATATACAAATAGCCTCGTATATGAGCACCACCTCTCCTAAGAGAGGAAATATCAGTCTCTTATTTACCCCCAAAATAATGTAGTGAGTTATTTTCTCATGTTTAAAGGGCATCGATTTAGTAATACACACAGACATGCCAAAAATAATCACAGTTCAAGTGTAGTACAAGTGAAACTTAACTGTGTGTAAAACAGATAAGATGGATTCACCGCGAGAGATGGTGTGGTTTTAACTTTTGCTTGTTTCTATAAATCTAACGTCCTGTTTCGGCCTTAAAGTTTTCCATTTAAAGAGAAAATAAGACAAATGTATTATCTTAAAGAAAGATTACTTAAAATACACATTTTCATGAATAAACATTCAGCATGGAATAAACAGAACATGACATCTTTGAATTCATTGCATGCAATGTTTTAACCAAAGGTGTCGCTGTCCATCTGTTCATCTCCTTGAATGTCAGTTTGAACAAAGGCTTCTTGTAGTTTTATCTTCATGAGAACGAGACTCTGGAAATAATACTCCTTTTGGATAAGGCAAGACATTGACGTTACAATTTCCAATGTTTCAGAAACTCTGAGGTCGTTTGAACAAAAACTCTCATTAAAATGGTCTGTCCGTTTCATGGGAAAATGAGTTCATGTTGCAATGAAGTTTACACAGTGACAGTTTCTTAATTTTTAGTGTCAAACTGAGACATTTGTGAACTGAGACTGAATAAAATGGCTGTTCATTCCAAAGGGAATAGATTAATTTTGTTTTAACAGTTTCAAACACAAAACACATGAATAATATTTAAAGTGAGGTGAACTCTTTTGTTTGTTTGAGCTGAGGTGATGTGTCTTTCTGTTTTCTGAGGTGAGGTGTTCCCCTACACAACTTACACTACATGTTCACAGCTAGCCTTATGTTGGTCAATCACAAACTCAAGCTTCCATGTGGTTTTATACATGTTTAAGCTTGTTTATAGTCCATGAGGGGTACCAAAGTTGTGTCCCTCCAACATGGGTGCATGATGTAAATTGTATATTTTTGTACTTGCACCCTCCCACTGATTCCCCATCTTGTTTTGTTGCCCCATTTAGTTCTCACAGGAGTATGTAAAGCATTGTGTGAACATTGTGGCATGTTCGTTTATAAAAAGTAGCTGTCGGCTCATCTCACACCTACTCCGCTGAGGAGCTGCTGGCCAAGGCTGTCAGGAAACATCACCGCTTTTACAACTGTTCCAACAAAACATAGTTAAATAGCTTGTGGAAGGACACCGAACAGTTAGTGTGCACAGAAGAGACAGAGCAGCTCTCGATGGTGATGATATGGTGGCCCTAAGGTGTAAATGAACATTTGAAAAAACGGAATTACATTTGGGAAAAAAAAAAAAAATAACGGAATCACGTTAGAAAAAAACGGAATTACATGAAGCCAAAGCGGAAGTGGCCAAAGTGGAAGTGGCCTGAATGACATTAGACAAAAATGGAATTACATTTGAATAAAATGAATCACATCAAGCCAAACAGGAAGTTTTTTTTTTTTACTTTATTAACAGCATAAACCCAAACAACAGAACAATATACAGTACACACACAACGGAGATACAGTTAAAAGGATAGCCTGCTAACTTTATCTCCACTGTGTGTACTGTATATTGTTCTGTGGTTTGGTTTTATGCTGTTAATAAAGTAAGAAAAAAAATAAATCCTGTTTGACTTAATGTAATTCCGTTTTTTCAAATGTTGTTGTGATTTTTTTTTTCAAATGTAATTCTGATTTTTCAAATGGTGTTCATTATACAACTTAGGCCACCGAATGATGATGACCGGGAAGGACCAGGCATCGTATGGACAAATCTTCACAGCCTCTGTCAGAAACGGTGGTGGTGTCTTTGTGATAAATTTACAAAATAGAGCTTCCCCTCGGTTAACAACAGAAATAAACACATCTTTTTTCTCCAACTCCTCCATTATCAGCTGAAAATAAACATCCATCTCTGCCAGTCGTATGAGTCGCCCCTGCAAAAAAAAGACCACCTCACAACCGCGTCCGTGAGATCCAATGTCTTAACGTCTTGTGAAGTATAACCTGACCTTTAGTGCTTTTTATTATTCTTATTCTTATTATTTATTACTTGATAAACTCTTTAAAACTGTACTACTTGAAACAGTTCATTGTAGCATTTTATGCATATTTTGCATCACTTTATACATCTCAGTTGGTATAAAAGATGCAGCCTACATTTGCAATAGAAGTCATGGATTATGTCATGTCAAAGCATTTATTAATTTCCTCCTCAGTGCAGTCAAAACATATCTGGACAAGTCTTACAACTATTGAGGGAATTGAAAACGCTGGATTAAAGGAAGACAACAATAGAAGAGTGTCTGATAAAATCAGTGATGAAAATGCAATGTCTCATTGATGCCAGAAGAGCCCAGTGGACATTCAGTCAGGCCTTCCACGTCATGCTTGTAGGGAAGATTATTTTAAATCCTGATCACTGTTTATTATTTGTTTGCATGGATCCAGGCGAGCCAGAACTCATTCAGAGATCCCCCAAACCTGCAATCAATTATCAAGATGGAATCAATGTGGTGTTTTTCTTTTAGATTTTGCCATGTATTATGCAAAAAGTCTGCTTTGTTGGCTCGTGTGAATAGGTTTTAAAGGGAAATAAAGTCTATCTTGACAGTGTTATTACTAAGAGAAGCAGGACTGATTTTTTTCCCCGTTTATTGCTACTTTTATATTTAAATTTTTTTTTTAACTTATTTTCAGAAAACGTTCCTGTTTGTAAACCTTCTTGCTTTGTAGTTTATAAATCCAACAACAATAAATGGAAATTAAGTCTTTTTTGTTTGTATTGTCTAGCTCTGTCAATAAAATGATGAAATTAGTAAGATGTCAAAGCACAAAAACAAAACAATAATGTAACTCAGCCTTTTTTTTTAATGACAGTGAATGGCTTAAAATAGTCCTTTTTTTTGTATAATGAAGCTTTTTAAACTTTTTTTTTTTTTTTTTAGCTCTTATGCCTTTCAAGATTTTTAAAATGTTTACAGAAGTCTGTGTTGCAATGATTAATTCCTACTCTCCTAAAGTTTTCATTTGGACACTACTCTATTTCCAAGTCAAGGACAAATTTAATTTCAATAGTGTGCAGTTTTCAAAAATATGCACTTAATTACTTAATGTTAATGATCTCAGACATCTGGTTTAAAGTATTCATACAAGTTTTGCCTCAAAAATATATTGGTAATCTTCCGGTTTCACTTCCTTTTGTTGCATTTGATGCCTCCACAAACAGTAATGCAACCCCATATCATGATAGAACCTCCTCCATGCTTTGATATTGATTTGTTGCTCATGTTTTATAGCAGGGTGTCCAATCCTGTGAGGATGTGTGTGTTTGTTTTGTGATCCTTGTGTCATCTGTCCAGCCTTCCTCGGTGTTTCTCCGTCATCAGCTTCGGCCTCGGCCACCTGTTCCCCAGATGTTTGTGTTTATCCCTGTGTCTCCATATATTCTGTTTCTGTATTGTTCCCCTGTCCATGAATTGTCCTGGATGGCGTCGTGTTCTGTCCTCCCTCCGTGTCTACTAGGAAATGTAAGTTTTACTGCCATGTAAGCATTTGTTGTTTAAGTAAATCATTTATTTATACTTTAAGCTCCATGAGTTCCGTCTGCACCTTGGGTCCAACAAAATCAACAGATCATGATAAATCCTGGTCCTGGAGGGCCACTATCCTGCATGTTTTCTTCTTTACTTGGCATCCTTCTGAGCATTTTTATTTTATGGTTATTTTTTTTTGTTTATTCTGAAAAGTTTTGACGGTTATACAGACTTTATTCCTCTCTGTATTTCCGTCCTTGAATAATTTTGCCATTCTTGACTTTCGGTGCATTTTGTCGTATAGATAAAACTTGTACAGACTTCCCAAAGTTCGCCTGATGCTGTCTGTTTTTTTCCACAGCCCTCATCAACCTTCACTTCCTTCTGCCAATAAGTGAACCGTGCTGTGGAACGCAATTAAATGAATGAAGTTTGCCACAACGCTTTCCCCACTGGAAAACAATCTTTAGTTGACTGACAAATTTGTTTCCACACTCAGTAGTCCATCAAATGAATGAACTTCTTTTTGGATCAATTAGTATGGAAATAAAATCCAGTGGAATATTTTCTATTTCAAGGATTTTCTGTTCCTATTAACCTGAGACCTACTGCTTCAGAAAAGAAGGAGAGACAAAAAAAAAAGAACTTTAACTAAGCATATTCCACCGCAAGTCATTTTCCATGTTCCTGTAGCATCTTCCTGACTTTGTTCATCTGCTGCTGCTGATTAGAGTCTGAGGTCAGCTCCACCCATGTGACAGTGGAGTGCATCCTTGGTGCGTTCATGAAACGGTGTGACCATTTATTTTGGTCTTTGCATTAAACTCTTTCATCTGAAGAGTAACTGCCAGAATGTTTTGCCAAATCTAAAACTTTTACTTAAAAAAACAAAACAAAACAAAAAAATATATATATACATACATATACATATATATATAAACTCATAAAGAAGAAAATAGGATGACTCACTCTACCAGTGACGAGGGAAAATCCAAAAGAAGCAGAAGAAAAAAAACGAAGGAAAGTTAAATTTCATATTTTTCAATATAGAGTTAGTATTATAATTGTTTTTGCCTCAAAACTTTTTTTTGTCAACCATAACTTCATAAAAGACAAAGCTGTTAGTTTCAACTTTTTAGGCCATTCAATTCTTTTTTTTTATTGCATTGTTTGGATGCATTAACTGATAACACAAGCTATGCAGAGGAAGTGTATGAAACAGTATCTACTAGCAATACTTCATCTGCATGACCAATTTTCTTGTTCACGTTGAATTGAAAAATTAAACATTGTCTTCTTCAAAAACAACACATTTTAAATAATACGTATTCTCTTTTTCCATTGTCACTAGTCGGCGACGCAGCAGGAGAGGTCCGATTTGCTTTAACAGGATGAAAAGTGAACAGTTCTCGGCATCTTGTTCCATTTAATATGTCGCTGCAAACACAAACATAGAAATCCTTCAAAATAAACTTTATGTTTTGTTAAGTCGGTTTTCCTGCATGTCAGACATCACAAACACACTGCACTTCCTGTGAGAGGTGTGTATGATGGATTTACTTGTTGTGAACATGCGTGGGAGAGGACCTGCACTGCTCTGCTGATGTAATCGCTTTAAATCACTGAACAGGTATCAATTATATATCAAGCAGTTTTTAATGCTTTACTGCGCGATGGAATCATTTTCCCAATGTTTAGTGGAGAGATTTAAACTGTGGGAGAGCAGCGACAACAGGCAGACAACTGACAGATCTGGTGTTAGGGTTACACAGCATATAGGTTTACATGAGTTTAAGTGTGATGAATCGCTGCAGCTCCACACATTTTCTTCCTATGATATTTATTTTTTTTGTGTCTCTGCATCTGGCCTTGCAGTCTGGATCTCCTCTGAGGAGTTTCACACTCCCTCTCTGCATAGAGACACATCGCTGACCTCCTTTCCTGTTGTCTGTTTTCCAAATTGCAATGTGCCGTTTACATAATGTGTCTTTGAACTACAGAGATGATACCCAGCCGCCGCCTCCTCCTTTCCTTCTGTCTCTCATTCCTTTTCATTTCAACCCTCTGTCGTGCTGTGCTTACTGATAGATGATGCTTGCTTTGAGAATTGCACAACATATCACGGCGGTATGTAACGCCATAAACCATTTCACGAGCTGTCACCAGGTTAGCGTTTTGTTGAAAAACACCAGGATGTGGTTTCTGTGGTTCTGCAGGCTGGAAAGGGGGTATGTCTGGGGGAGACGGTGATTAAAAATAATGCTATCACATTTTTGGAATGACATTTACTCACACACTGTGTCTCTTCTCTCGTCACCTCATTTTGGACCTTGATTTTTTTTGTCCCTTTGGGTTACCACAAATGAAATGGGTTGGACTATTAGCATCAGGAAACGATGCAAAATAAACAGAAACAAAGGAGAGTTAACAAAAGCTTTGACGGGACAGTTATGAAACCTGGCATGCTTTTCTGAAAATGTTCTTTTTTTCTGTGTTGCGTTTTACAAGTTTGACTAAATAACGAGGATTTAATTGGACCATGTTTTAATAAAATTGACTCAACAGGCTTCTCTTTGTTCAGTGACTCATGCTCACCTGAGTTATTTCTGTTTATCTCCCACAAAAATGTTGGAAAACGAAACTGTGATGGGAATAATTTGGGATTTTTGTAACATTTCAGTACAAAGTAGCTATGAGCAATATTATTGAAAAGTCAGGTGCATTCATGCATCATTTAAACTTTCTTTGAGATGAGTTATTGTGTGCATTTTGGAAACAGGCCAGTTTCCTTTTGCATGACTATATTTTGTTCCAATTTCTTTTCTTTTCAGCAAATAGTTGTCAATTACGGTAGTGAGGTTTTAGTTGTCAACTAAAAAAGGCTTTGGCCACTTCTCTGAATTATTTGGATGTGGCAATTTTGTATTGTTTTGACTATAAACAAGTTTGAGTCATAATTATATAAAGAAATCTGGTATTTTGATGATATTTCCATCTAAATACAGTACTGTCCCTGTTGCTGATGGATTTTTATAGTGAATGTTTGTAGTTTACAAGATGAGTGTTTTTCTGGACTTTAACTGAACAGGGAATGCAAGGAAACCTTAATGATTTTGGTCAATATTCAAGTGCGTAGGAGTTAAATTGTGTAAGAACAGAGGGTTTCTTTTTTAGTTACTGAGGCAGCGCAGAGTGCAGGTCCTGGCGAGTGGAGGAGGGGATGATTTTATTTACCACAATGTACAATGGCATTGACGGTGGTGGCCAATGATGGCCTTGGCCACCTTAGGTTAATCTTGGGCAACCCCTGAGCCACCCCAATCATTTATGGAAACTGTACTTTAAGCAATATAAAAATGAGAACACATTGGTTTCCAAAATGATAGGCGTAACCCATTTACATATGTACACATGGTGGTGGCCATTTTGGATTTTGGCTTGGCAACCCAATTTTTGAAAGGAAACTTTCTCACACCTAGATGTAGCCACACACCAAAATGTAAATTGGTACCTCCCTTATTTTGACAGACAGACAAAAGGTATTTCTTTACTGACCAACAACAACTTATTCACTTTTTAATCATCAGAATCAGTCACTGAAGTAGAATCTGTTAATTACAGGGAGTTTTATATCATAACACATGCATATTCATTTGAATGAAGAGACCAAATTTGTCTTTGAAGTTTTATTACAAAAATAATCAAACTAAAATCAACAACAGTAATAAACAAACAATAACACTGAATCAATCAAGGCTTAATACTCTTATCTAAGGCATAATTGACTCTTTGAGCAGGTATTATTTCAGTTTATATGCGCATGAATTTAGACCAAGTTTGGCTATTTTAACAAATGGTTACTTTGGATTTTGGTTAGGATGTTGTTTAATCTGATCAGATAAAGTCATTTATCATCACTGTAAGCCAGGAAATGTTGCATCAGCTTAAAATAGCATAACCAGACCAAGGCATTACGTCACTTGGTTCTGCTCCTTACCGGGTCAGCTTGAAGGCACCAGGTCACTCGTCTTTCTGGGGTTCTCTGGTGGATCAGACCAGACACACCATGAGGAGGACTCGCCGGGATCTGCCCAAGGTAGCTGAACGTCACTGTGACAGCTTCAGGGGTCTGAGGGCAACAGCTGATGAGAAAGTACACTGTCCATCGGTACCTTCTGCACGATTGGACTTCAAGCCAAGAACGTGAATCTTGCATTGGAAAAAGGCTTCATCTTCTGCAGTTATTTACTTCTAACAATTGTAACTGAACAACATGTTTATCTGCTCAGGAGTTGAACAAGTGGACCTTGGCGTGAACTCTCAGATGTGGTCCACAGACGAACTATCTTCCGGTTCAAGGCTGGAGACGATCTGCTCAGTTCGGGGGTCCAAGGCGAACTGCATTTTACACAAATGAAGTTAATATGTTAATTTAGGTTCGGGAGCAGGGCCACGCCCAAACCACGCCTCCAATCATTCCAGGCAAACTACTTATACCTCGCTCACCTTTTCATCTCAGTTTGCTACATTTTCGTCAACTGTTACGTCTACACCACCGTGTCTTCTAAAGACTGCTCTTCTACCCTACTCACCATGGAAGACACCTTGACAATCGAACTCAACCCCTCTGATTCGGAGGATTTCTTCAACGTTCCATCCGCCGTTGACAACTTCCCTCCTTCCGTTACCAGACAAGCTTCAAGCTCCAAATGGCTCTGCTCCGTGATGTTCAATCTTCAGACTCAGTCCCAAACTACTTCATCTCCATTTCTTCGCCCATCCGAAGTCCATCTACCACCTCCATCTAGTTCCCATTCTCGTGGCCGTCAACTAGTTCGAAGCGTCAGTCAACAAGCCAGTTTCCCTGGTCCTCAGTGTCATTCCCGAGCCTCTCAGCCAAATCACAGAACGTCCACTTCTCAGCATTCCTCTTCCAGCATTATTCCGACACGCCAACTTCTCAACTCTCCCTAAGAGAAAAAGGAGTCCCATCCAGCCGTTCAGACAATAAACTAAGACTCTTTCAACTCCTTTCCTCCTCCATATCTCAACAGACTCCAAATTCACCGTCATCTGAACAACTCGCGCCTATTTCTTTTGTTCCAACTTCCCCCTTCCCCTCCAACGTCTCCCGTGATGTGATTCCGTCGTCGACTGCAGGACCTCCCATCATGGCGGCAGCTCCCCCCAGTTGGAACCAGGTCACATTACAGCTCGTACCTGCACCCGCTTTATCAGAACTTTCCCAGCTCTTATCCAAAGTAATTCAGTCGCAGCATTTGCAGGCCTCACAAAATCCCTGCGCACATACCTCCTCCCTACCACCCATCCCTCCATCGACACTCCCTTCTTCCATTCATTCCAATAAGGTTTCAGCTTCTTTTCAACCATTCTCAGACTCAGCTCAGACATCTGTGCCAAATTATTTTCCAGGAGCTCCCTCTATCTTTTCTGGG
>JARVGS010000789.1:12517895-12528000 GCA_031762315.1 Hypsolebias antenori | reverse complement strand
GAAATAATCAACTAACTAAACAAGCAGTCAACCAACCAACCAGCCAACTAAATAGCTAAACAACCAACTAAACAATCAGTGAACCAACTGATTAAACAACCAGTCAACCAACCAAAGAAATAACCAACTAACTAAACAAGCAGTCAACCAACCAACCAACCAGCCAACTAAATAACTAAACAACCAACTAAACTCTCAGTGAACCAACTGACTAAACAACCAGTCAACCAACCAAAGAAATAATCAACTAACTAAACAAGCAGTCAACCAACCAACCAGCCAACTAAATAGCTAAACAACCAACTAAACAATCTGTGAACCAACTGATTAAACAACCAGTCAACCAACAAAAGAAAAAACCAACTAACTAAACAAGCAGTCAACCAACCAACAAACTAAGCATCCATTCAATAATCTGTCCAACTAACCAACTAAACAAACAAATACCTGCACTAGTTATTTGGTTAATAATTCCCTTATGCACATCACATTGATTTTTACACTCCTCATAACCAAAGCCACATAAGTGCTCCAAAATAAAACAGCACAGAGACTTTTATCTTTGAACAAAAACATTTTTAATTAATATTAATACATGTGTTTTTGTGTTAATAAATATATTTTCACATAACTTGTTTCATGTTAAGATATAATCTCTAACTTGTTATTCAATTATTGCTGTTCTTTATTTCAATTAGTAATGTCTTAAATTGCATGTTAATTTGATATAATATGAACATGTTTCTTATGACATTTTAACAAGTTACGTAGGATGAATAAACTTATAGATTTCTGATCGTGCATATGAATCATCTAATTTCCCCACAAATCATTAAAGTTGTAGGATTCCAGAGTTTTCTGTAACCACTTCCTTGTAGCCTCTGAGTTGTATGGCGGAGCCATACCACCACAGTTGGTCCTGATTCAACGTTCTTTATTTGTCATTCGAAATCGTGGGTCCCAGTTACATCCAACAAAAGCATTAAAATGCAAAAGAAAAACAGTAAAAAGATCCAAGATATGAACTAAGAAAAACGTTAATAAAAATACACTAAACACTAGTAGTATAAAATAGCATAAAAACAATACACCAAACAGCAGCACGAACATGAGTCTGTATGAGCAAATGAGCACGAACGAACACAGCAACATGAAACAGATCAGCAGCAACATGAAACAGATCAGCAGCAACATGATGTGATATTTCACAGTTATTATTCTGGTTAGATATTCATGAGTCTAACAGCCTCAGGGTAGAAGCTGCTCCTCAGTCTAGTGGTTCTACACCTAATGCTCCTCAACCTCCTACTTGAGGGGAGCGGGGTAAAAAGTGTGTGTGCTGAGTGAGTGGGGTCCTTCATGATGCAGGTGGCTCTCTTCCTGCATCTGGAGCTGTAAATGTCTGTGATGGCAGATAGAGGCAGCTCATAAGTGGCTGTTATGTATAAAATTAGTGTTTATGCTATTATTTGCAGATTACGTGTTCAAAATTACATGGCACTGATTATCCATGCTGCTGACTATCTCATGCTGCTGTATTCATTCATTCATTCAATCTTTATTTATACCCATCTACTCACTACAGACTCATGTTCAGGCTGCTGTTTATTATACCTTATTATTTTACATTATAGTGTTTAGCATATATCTTAGATTGTAAAGCATATTGTTTAGAGTTGTTAGCATTCATGGTATCTTAGTGTATATCTTTGATCCTTATACACGGTCTCTTTTTTACTTTATATTTTTTATATTTTGGGGTGTAACTGGGATCTTGAGTACACCATTATACATTATTATGTTGGACATTATGTTATATGTTTTTACACAATTACTTTGTATTATGTAGTGGTCACCAGCTACAAGTACTTGCACCTGAATGACAATCTCAGCTGGGGGCAACAACACCACCAGCCTGATCAAGAAAGCTCATCAGAGACTCTACTTCCTCGAGGGCTGAGGCAAGCTTGTCTGGGAAGCTCAGTCCTCACCTCCTTCTAGAGGTGTGCTGTGGAGAGCATCATGTGCTCCAGCATCAACGTGTGGCATGGAGGTTGCAGCATCTGAAGGTGTAGATGTCTGTGATTGTGGGGAGGCTGACTCCAACAGTCTTCAGTGCAACATTCACCACTCTCTGCAAATCTTTTCTTTCTGCAGCTAGGGCCACCTGCATCATGAAGGACCACACTTACCCAGCACACACACTTTTTGCCCCTCTCCCCTCAGGCAGAAGGTTGCATTAAGTGTAGAACCACTAGACTGAGGAACAGCTTCTACCCTGAATCTGTTAGACTCATGAATCTCTAACCAAGATTATCACTGTGAAAAAAAAAATCACTGTAATGCCACTTTGATTGGTGATATGTGCTGCTGATTATCCATCCTGCTGATCTCACGCTGCTGATTATTTCATGTTGTTGTGTTCATTCGTACTCATCTACTCATACAGACTCATGTTCGTGCTGCTGTTGTTCGGTGTATTGTTTTTGTACTATTAGTGTTTAGCGTATAAGTTTATATCTTTGATCCTTATTTACTGTCTATTTTTACACTTTATATTTTTGCCATTGTTGGATGTAACCTGTGTACACAGGTTTGTTACTCCTCATGTACCACATGTGGCGCAAATGACAATAAAGAAACTTGAACTTGAATATAGGTTTTATTCGTTCAAGGCAGTAATATTTGTTCGTAACTTTAATATTAGTAAGCCTGGGAAGTTACCAGATCACTGGAACGCACCCTGTCAAAATAAGAGATTTCCCGGATCATGCTCCGGCAGGATCCAGCTCAAACTAAGCCCTGCTTTCAGATCAGTTCTCCTCTGCTGGAACATTATGCTAGGAACCAGTTACAGCCCTATAGCCCTTATATAAGATGACAACAAATCTCACCATCTTGTCATCCATGCAGACATATAGTGTCTATGTACATTGCTTGCTGTGGTAGATTTTTTTGATGCCTGAAAATGTGCCCCATCAAGGACACGGTGTAAGAGAGCTTTTTTTTTTTTTTTTTTTTTTAAATGCATTGTTCTCTCATGTTTTCTTCCCCTTTTCTTGTCTAAGCAATAAGGGCATCACTTCTTAGAAGCTGCATCACCCTGTACACTTCCGTCCATCTTTAGGACAGCTGTATGGAATGTAATTTTGTTGTACTTCATTGTACAATAACAATAAAGCTTATTCTGATCCTGATCCTGAGAGAAACTAACCTGTGTATTTCCTTGTGATTCCTAGTCATGACTCCATTGTTCCTCCTCCTGGACCTCAGCAGTCTTCTTGCTGTCAGCTTACAAACATCTCTGGATGAGTCTCTGCGTTCCGTCCTTCCACTGTCCAACTCATTCTGCTCACCTTTCTCACCAAGCGCATTCACCTGAGATCCTTTACCCTCCTCCCCAGGCCTTCCAAACAAATAAGAGGAAGTATAAGAGATTACATCTTGAACATTACAGTATACAAAGTATTCCTACCTACTTGGTTACTTGCCTGTCCTCCGTTCCCTTTCGGATCTTACCTCAACCCTTTGGACACTGTCAATAAAATCACTTATTACTTGGATGTATCAGTCTCTCTCTGTCAGTCTACACCATGGGTACTAAAATACATTAATCATGATAAAAGTCAGCTAGCAGCCACAGTGAACAGCAGCAAGACGGGGTCCATAAATCAGGGAGAGTGTCTGGAAGGCTGAATCACACAACCCCACATAAACACAAGCATGTTTCAGATTAACCTCTGCCATCGCTTCAGTCAGTACGTCTCTGGAGATGGAATCACTTGAAGCTGTCTGGCTCTGGATGCTGGAAGTCTTTGGCAATCAAACAGAGACACTAGTTTCTAACAAACAGTCGTGGAACAAAGTAACACTGCCTGTTTGTATCTCTGGAAGGCACAGATTTGTCTAATTTTCAAATGATGTATATATTTTTTATTACCTACCAACTGCTGTTTCACAAGGTAAAACATGTCTGACATTAAAGGAATTTAATGGATAGTTTCATGGCAGCAGTTAGCGATTTATTCACTCTAAATGAGCACTCATCAAGCCAGTGGGTTTATCCAAAGCATTCAGTGAAAAAGCTGGACCACATACTGAGACTGAACACAAATTACTTTAAAGTGCCACATCTTCGTGTTCTGAGATGGCTAACAAACCATACAATGTAGAAGCTGAAAAAATAAAATTCAGCAGCAACGAGAAAAGCCTGTGAAATGAACGTTTCTGGTGGTCTTTCACATTAAACTGCCACTAACTTAAACGCAAACACACAGATACAAACAGGATGTGATTAGGACTGGCACGAGAATGGATGCTTTCCGTATTTATCTCTTCGTGTGATCTCACTTCATTTATTTACAGAATATACTTTCACATTTGGATGTGCAGCTAGAAGGACTGTAGGGTGATTAAGGACTCTCCGTAGAGAGAGGCAGAGGAAATTCATCATGTTTGAGCAACAGTGCATCTTAACAGAAATCAGATCTCGGTGGGCTCAGGATGGCCATTTGTCTTGAATCTATGAGCACCGCTAAGACAAAACACATTTGAAAACACTATCCAACATAAATGGAGTCTATTCTTTTGACATGTGAAAAGTTAAAGATGCCTGGAACTTTTAAAATTTGTTGACTTTGAATCATGCTCATACGATACGAAACAATTCATTATCATTACTTTTTTGTCTCTTTAGAGAAATTAGCTTTGGGCCCTGTACCCTCAAAATTGAAAAATGAATTTACAGTGTCACGATTATTGTTTCATGATTACTTTAGCATCACAAGTCGGCACAAACCCTCAGAGACCTGATTACAGATTACTGTCAGAGACTAGATAGATGAGACTTCCCAGTGAGGGTCCCTTTCATAAAGGAATAATTTGTGAAAGCTTTGCAAAGAATTAACAATCATTTATAAAACAGTTATAATACAGTTATGGTTGGGGAGTGGTGGCACAGAGGTTAGAGAAGGTGGGCCCGATCGGAAGATCGCCGGTTCAACCCCCGGTGCCGACAACATCAAAATGTGGGTGGAAAAGGTGAAACACCCACACCTGCCTCCATCCTCATTCGCCCCACTCTGGGCCCTTGAGCAAGGTCCTATAACCCCCACCATTTGCTCCCTAAACAGGTCTCTCTTGAAAATGAGTTCTCGTGGCTCAGTGAGACTACCTGGATAAATAAAGCTAAATGAAAAAAAAAAAAAAAACCCCACAATTCATACATTGAAGCATACTCACTATTTGGCAAGATTAAGAGCTAAACTTGTATTAGGGTAATTTCTTCATAAGTCATCATTTACCTGCGTGTAATCACTATGAGCATTCTTAGATCCAATTTTCTTAGTTTTCCCTTTTCTTAGGCAAACAATACTTTTACCTGTATGAATGAAAGTGCATGTTCATCTTGCCAAGCAGTGAGCCTGCTTCATTGTTTGAACAGTCTTAAAGACACAACAATCCGAGGAGCTTCCTGGGGAGAGAGATTCAGATTACCATGCTGTCGAATAGTGGAAAAGCTTTTCTAATAATCTAATGTTAAAAGTACAAATTTTTTTTACAGATATTAAAAAAAAAAAAAAACTCTCTCTGTGCTCAGGTGAAGACAGACATGTCTCCTTGTGCTCCATCCCCGCTGCTTCCCTGTTTTCTCTCTTTCGTCTTGTGAACCCTTAAGGAGTCTCTTTTTTTCCTGCATACCTTCCTAATTCGAATGATTTGATCAGCTGGTCTCTCAACAAAATTGATCAACTTCTCCCAACAGGAGTCAGGGTAAGGAAGACCCTCTTACCTCGACGGAAATAAATTGGATTCATGATGACAACTGGTTTTTGCTGTTTGGCTGGTGAAATCTGGATTGTCTACAAATTTGTGTGGATGTATCAAAGCTTGACATCACTCAGACTGAATTGTGTGGAACTGCGTCAGAGTTGGAGCAGGCTGTTATCAGTACTGTGAACTTTCTGGCAGCACCCATGAATGGTTGAGAATAATCTTGGAGAAAGCTGTGAGCTCGACTTTCAGCGTAAGGAATCAATTTAGCTGTTTGGAGTCACCATTAGAGAAATGTACCAGTGAGACTTTAAAAGGCTGAATTGACAATTTATGAGTTCTGCCTGTCCCAAACTGTGGCCTTGACTTATCTCAACTCCTCCTGGCATGTTTAGGAACAACAAAGATGCTTTGTCTGTCTCCTCAGCCCTCCCTTCCCTAAGGCCGTGGACATGTGACGGAACCTCAACCGAGGTGATGATAACAATACGTCTTATCTGGACAATGGATTATACTACGACCTTCCCTTAAGAATCAACGTCTTCACCGGCCTATATGTATATGTATCAAGTCTATTTATGTTGCCTTGCTGTGGTAGGTTTTTATGACGCAAATGGTGCCCTGTCTAGGAAAAGGTGTGATAGATCTTTTTTTTTTGTACTGTCTCTCCTCATGTTTTTTCCCTTTTCTAATTTAAGCAAAAATATAATTCTGAACAAGAATAAGAAGGCTGTGCTAATTAGCAGCAGCTTTATGCACTACGTCTATCTTTCAGACGACTGTACGTACATGTTCTCGTTGTATCTCGGTGTAATAAGAAAACTTATTCTACAACACTTCTACAAAAATCCAGTAATAAACCATCCATCCATTATCTTTACCTGCTTCTTCCATTTTGGGTCACGGGGGTCGCCGGTGCCCATGTCCAGCAATCACAGTGCGAGGGGCGGGGTACACCCTGGACGGGTCGCAAGTCCATCACAGGGCCACATAGAGACAAATGAGACTCACACCTAGGGTCAATTTAAAGTCACCAATCAGCCTAACATGCATGTTTTTGGTCTGTGGGAGGAAACTGGAGTACCTGGAGTAAGAGACAAAACAAACAAAACAAATTAATCAAAAAGAAAACATTAAATGAAAAGTGCAGAAAGAAGAAAAATTCTTGTACATGTATCTCCCCCTTATTAAAAAAAACTTTAAACCATCACTTAAATTAATCACTTTATCCAGTTTAAAGCTAGGAATAAAAAAAAACGTTTTGTGTTAGCAAGATTTAATTCTAACTTTGAAACTTATGCAGCATTAATAAAACTTACCTCAAGTTGTCTTTTTGGACATGTATGTACATATGTGTACACGATGTACTTGAGAGGAGATTATTACAACCTCATATGAAATCAATGATGATGATGATATCGGAACTGGATCGAGATCGGGATCGGCCGATATCCAGATTTATGTATCAGGATCGGATCGGAAGTTTAAAAAAAAAAAAAGTGGATTGGTGCATCCCTAGTTTATACAATACTGTATACTGTATAAAGGTGTTTTAAATCTTCCCACATGCTTGCAATATTCTAAACAATGTTTCTAAACTCTCTAAAAGAGCACAGAATGTCAGGACTTCAGTTCTCTGCCTTCTGCCTGTGCTCCTGGCCACGCCCACTTCTCCACTGCAGAGCAGAGATATGACACGCAGCAGGAGGGAGCTTCTCCTGCAGTGTGGGCTGCACACAGGTGCAGCAGGCACTAAATAATTTAAAACAATTTATTTTAAATAAAATTCCATACTGATCGCGCGGCTCATCCATCAGTCAGCCAGTGTGTCATGTCCAATCTTATTTTGAAAAACCACGATGGAGTGACTCCATGAAAAACGTACTGTGAAGTAGCGATGGACTACTGTACTGTATGACTTACGTTTTCACTAGAATGTGTTAAAAACCCAGCGATCAGTTTTATTTATAGTTTGTGAGTTTGAAACTCTTACATGCATTCATCTTCCAAATCCGACAGAACATTTATATTTTTCAACATGTTTAAGACAAACTGCTGAAAATGCAGGAATTAGTTTTTCACATCATTTGTGCAATGTAGATTTGAAGGCATTGAAGCACGGCGTCATGCAAACATTCAGCTAAGTTTCATTAGGACTGTGGAAACTAACTATGAAGGCTTGCCTCTGATGAAAGAGTTAACAGTTTAGCTGCATGACGATTGTGTTCTTGAGGATTTACAGAGGTTCCTGAATGATTCATTTTACTATAAGTCAAGTTGCTGTTTTTGTCTCAACTATAGGAAAGACTCAGTCAGGTCTTTATTCTTAGCAAGAACGCATCAAAATCCTGTGCAGAACCATATGGGTTTTATTCTAAACTTTAAAAAGTACAGTTTCACATCACAACGTAAACTGTAGTTTTATTTATAATACATAGAATATCATAAAAATCATCACAGCATGTTTATTTTTTAAGAGCCAAGAAGAGTTTTCACCTTTATTAAACTATTTTTGTCAGAAACATGATTAAAATGTTTTTAAACATAACAGTTGCAGACCTTTAATAAAATAATTACTAATGGGATTTAATCATAAAACTTCATTATTCTAAGTGAGTTATTTTATTTACTTTGTACATGATCATCATAAACATGTTTAAAACATTTTAAAACCTGTTTTCTTAGTTTGCTGTCACTCCGCTTCAAATCCACTGGTTTCTTCTATAATGATATTCTCATTATAAACTCATAAACATGGTATGTGATTAAATTTGACCGAGGCCTCAGGGTTTGACCCATGGGTAGCAGGAGGGTTGCTTTGTGCCACAGACAAAACAAGCTAATTAATGTTGCTTTCAGCTGTTTCTGGTCGTTTTAAATGGCAACGTTTGACTCCAGGGTTTAAAGAATCAGGTGAAGGTGAAGCTGAGTATCGTGAGCTGCCCTCCCGTCACCACTGTCCTCATCAAAAGACCTGACCTCAAGTTTCAGCTCGGCTTCAGTGTTCAGAACGGCATCGTAAGTAAACCCAGTCGTCAAACAGAAGGTGTTCATGGTGAAAGTGGCACACTGACCTTCAGTCCTGCTGGGTTTCAGATCTGCAGTCTGATGCGTGGAGGCATTGCTGAGCGAGGCGGCGTTCGCGTCGGACACCGGATCATTGAAATTAACGGTCAGAGCGTTGTTGCTATGGCACATGAGAAGATTGTTCAAACCCTGTCCATCTCCGTTGGTGAGGTAAGACCTCATGGTGACGCAACACCACACAAGCACTCCGACATGCAGACGGTGCTCACAGACCGGGACCGGCTCAGAGCAGTTTGACACACAAAGTGAAATATGCATTTTATTACAAATAAATAAATAAATAAATAAAATAAAAAAAGGGCAGATACAAATATAGGCAGCTTGTAATTTCAGTTACTTTTAGGAAATTTATTTATTTCACTGAGTGCAAATCTTCAAATTAAAGTACTTTGTCGATGACATCAAGTATTTATAGGTACTTTATTAGTAAAACACAAATCATGCAAACCTGAGAAAACCCAGTAATTTAAGATGGAAACAGATGCTCCATCCAGTAGTTTTTCTGTGGCGCTACAACAACCTGATCAGTCTTTTTCAAAGCCCTGCAACATCCAACAACAAGGGACAGGAAACCATCTGCAACACGTTAAAGACAAGAGGAAAGAACAGCTATTTCATCACAGAAGTCAAATGGAACTGTCCTAATTTTATGAGAATGGCCTCCACCATGAGAGGCAGGGGTTGTATGTTTGTACGTGTGGTTGTGTCTGTTAGCAAAATATCTGATAAACTTGTAGACAGATTTTAATGAAACAGACAGAACTCAGTGGATTTATGTCTATAGCTGAATATCTTTTTGGGTCAGCTTGGTTCAAGATGGCCGCCACAGCTAATCAGCCATAGCAAATGCATAAATGGCAACAACTCCGTCCATTTCTCAGATGCTGAGCTGAAAATTCATTGTGGTACCAGCTGACATGTATCCCCAACACATAAACTGAGCACTAACTGGTTACAGATGTTTCTTCAAAACGTTGCCATAACCTGTTGGAGTCAACTCTGACTTTGTCAGCAAAATATTTCATAAGCCACTGGATGGATTGGAATGAAACTCCAAGGAAGTATTCATTAAATGTTCATCTCTACATCAACGGTAATTAACGTTCGGAGTCAACTTGATTCAAGATGGCCGCTGCAGATCACCGACCTTAGAAAGCACTAAAATGGCTACGACTGTCCAAGCACATTAATAGAGAGGTGAAGGGAAGGAAAAGATGTGGTAGAAAAAAGTGTACAAGCAATAGGG
>JARVGS010000789.1:12480651-12497253 GCA_031762315.1 Hypsolebias antenori | reverse complement strand
CCCGATGTCCGGAGGTCTTCGGGTCTCCTCTCCTTCGTCCTGACTCCACCGCCAGGTTCGGGTCCCGGGGGGTAGATGAGCATGATCCATCTCCCTACGCCGAACACGCATGCTCACAGGAGTTTGGCATGCACGTCCCCGCCGGGGCCCGAGCACCAAAGAAACCTATCAATAAAACACTAATTGCTTTCCTGTCTCTTTGTGTGAGTCTCTCCAGGTTGAAATGTCCACACTCACACCAAGGATCAACTTAGAATAATCAATTAGCTTGACATGCATGTCAGTGTAAAACTGCACTTCTGATTCAAACCCAGGACTTTCTTGCTGTTAGAATATGGTGCTAACCACTGTAACCTCATTGCTAGATAATTTATTGTCTAAAAACTATGGCCGTTGATGTCGACATGTGTCTCAGTGAATTTCTGCCTAGACCTTGAATCAAGCTGAAGTGAAAATTACTTTAAAAATTAGCCATATATTGGTTTTTTGTGTTGATTTTCATTGTGTTTTATTTTTTCTTGTGCTTCAAAGCTTAAGCTGTTGTGATTATTTAACTGAAATTTCTAAAGTTTGCTCACCATTCACCTGTTTTGTTTCTATCAGCTCACCTGGTTTGCTTCAACAGTCATACTGAAACTCCTGGTTTTCTTCCATTGTCTGTTTTCCTTCCAGCATAAATGTTTTATCTTCTTTAATCACTCAGTGCTGTTTAGAGACACATTTAGCAGATTTCTTTTATTATTATCGAATGTTCCAAACTGTTGGCCTGGTTCATTTTTGTCCCAAACCGACTAATGGGTAGTCATTTAGTGCATTAATGAAAACAACATCAATCTGGTGCTGTGGCGAGGCTGGAGACTGTTTTGTTAAATTATATTGCAACTCAGTATCCAGTTAATTTAGTAAAAGTCTCATTAGTTTGTCATTTTCATTACTTATTGTTTTTCAAAATCTGAATCCCTCTAATGCCTCCTCTCCATTTGCATCCATTTGTTTCCTTCTCAAATGAATTATGCCTGTTTCCAATCTGAAAGAGGTCCGTCATGATGGAGATTTTCACAGCAAGCTGCATTGAATTATTGCAGTTCAATCTCAAACTTCTCTTAAAATGTTTTTGCTGTTTTTTTATGTGAACAGTTGAGAAATTAACCTTAAACAAGCGATGAACTAGAAATGCACGTACAATTACTAACTTTTCAAGGTTTTAATGTTAACATAGAGTAAACTCTGTTACATTTTGTTACAACTTTGTGTCGTGATATTCTACCTTCAGAGTAAATCCCTTGTGTTGGTGAGTGCCATTTCTTTCTTTTTTTAACTCTGAAAATTCACACATAGTGACTCAAGCCCATCAATCCACTGTGTGCCTTGACATTTAAAACAAAAACGTCCCTCTCAACCACCGCAGAGTTGCTGATGTGGTTCTAGGAGTTGGATTGCCCAGCCCACATGTGTTTTGTGGACCTGGAGAAAAGTCTTCCATGCATGTCCCCCAAGGAATCCTGTAGGGTGGTTGATAGAGGAGTACTGGAGTATTGGGATCACTCTTGTCTGTGAACAACTAAAGCAAGAGCTGTGTTTGCTTTCTTTTCAGAGTTGTTCCCAGTGCTGGTTTGAACGGGTATCCTTTGTCTCTGACCCTGTTTTTGTTGTCCATAGGAAGGCTCTTAAGGTGCAGTCATTGAAAGGAGGTTGATTTGGGTGTCTTTAGGTCTCACCACTGCTTTTTGCAGATGATGTGGTTCTGTTGGGCTTGACCTTTAGTGTGCACTAGAGGGGTTTGCAGCTGAGAGTCAGCTCATCTAAGACTGAGGTCTGTAGGGTTTTTGTCCTGTCTCTGTCTGTTTCCTCATGTTTCCAGTTCAGCTCTCAGTGTTTTCCCTCCTTGTGTTCAGCTCCTGTCTCACCCATGTCTCATGTTAATCACTGTAGGTGTCTGTCATTGTCCCAGTCAGTGTACAGTATGTGTATATATTCAGTTCCTTAGGGTCTTGTCTTTGTCTCGGGATTGTCCTTATGGTGTGTTCTGCCTTCCGTCTTTTGTCCTGTTCGCTTGTGAGTACGCTGCCCCATCAGCTGTTGCTTTGTTTTTTGTAAAACAAATATTTTTGATTATTTTTTCACGAGCCTCCTGTCATCCTCCTGCACTTGGGCTAAACACTTCTGATGGCAGAACCTGACAAAGTCATAGTTCTCAATCAGAAAATAATGACAGGTTTCCCCTCAGGTTAGCAGTGAGCATTTCCCTCAAGCTCTAATGGTTTAAGTGTTTTGGTGTCTTGTTCATGTGTACTGGTTGGATGGAGAGGAATATGAATAGATTAATGAAGGCTTTATTTGGGGTAATGTGGGTGTTGCTTTGGTTTTAGTGGTCAAGTCAATCTACAATCCAAACCCTCACCTTTATGAAATATTGTCATGAACAAGTAGAAGAAACAAGCAGCTGAAATGTGTTTTCTCCATAAGGTGGTTGCACTCAACCTTAGAGAGAAGGCAAGGAGCTCCATCATCCAGGAGGAACTCAGAGTACAGTCACTGCTCCGCCATGTTAACAGGCGGTTCAGACATCTGACTAGAATGTCTCTTGGGCACCTCCCTTTTGAAAGTTTTCTGGGCACAACCAACTGGAAGACTCTAGAACAGCAGCAGAACTTGCTGAAGAGATTACCCTCCCTTACCTGAGACTAGAGATGCCATTTCTAACCCTGAGCCCGACCCGGCCCGACCCAGATTAGGGCAGGGCTGGGCCATAATAATGTGCTTAATGTGTGGGCCAGGCTGGTGTTGGGCTTTTGACTGCATCAGCGGATGTGCGTGGCTGACGATCCAATTATATAGCAACATGACTTGCCATACAATCATCAGACGCATGCGGCCATTTGACCGTACGCTGACCCAACTTGAAAGAGATAATAAATACATAAATAAATAAATAAATAAATAAATAAGTTCAGTTACGCTTTTGATGGGACTATACTGCCAGGCAGTGATCCATCAAAGCCCAAATGGACATTCATTCATTTGCGGCACTTAGCAGATGTGCTGGCCAACAACACAAACAGGTGAGATCCCAAAATATCCGGCATGTCATGGCAGGGTCCATGACTGAATAAAGCAGAATGCAGGCAGAAGCAGGGATTTAATGCGCTTTGACGGCCATGAAAGGACAAACACCCACTCAGCTCCGCTCTTCTGCCCCCTTTACTCAGCCGTGCACATCCGCTGACTATTAATAACTATATAAGCAGTCAAAGCTTAATTTAAAATGCCAGTTTTTTTTCCAGGTTCGGACCTGTAATTACTAGGGATGGGGCCGATCCGGTATCTGCCTCTGATATCAGCATAATTTATGTATCGGATTTTTCTATCCAACCTGCTGATATTTTCCAATCCATGATGCACATTGGCTTCAAGCTATGGAATGGATTTCCTGAACGGAGGCGTGTCTCATGAACCCAGAGTAAAAAGACCCGCCTCACAATAAGGAAATCCATTTCATAGTTTGCAGCCAGCTACAGCGTGAGGACTGAGTGAGTAGCGCTGTAGCTAACAGCTAGCTAACTTTTCATCGTAACATGTCTGTGTGTGGAAGTATGTATTTTACACTAAACACCATAAGACAGTAACGTGCAATGTCTGCAGAGCCATAGCGCCACATTAAAGTGCGGTCAAGTTAGTTTTACATTGGCCAGTCAAGCTCCAGGGCTTCAGCGGGACGCCACTCTCGCTGAACCAAAACACAGTCATCCCGACCCGGCCAGCGGCGTCCAGTCCGACCCGGCCAGCTGCATCCCCGCCTCGGTGGAGGGACAGGCTGAGAGCGGCTGACCTAAATCAGGCTGCCTACCCCGGATTTAACAAGAAAAACACACCGCTGAAGCCACGGAGCTCAAATGTTCACAGAGAAGTTGCTAAACTTCATCATAATTAATGACCAACAGCTATCAGCTGTAGAAAATGAAGGATTTCGCAGATTGATACTTGCAGCCAACAGTAAACACTAAAAAAGCATATTAATTAAAAATCATAAGAAAACTGTATTGAAAAAAACAAAATGAAACATAAACAGCTACCTTATAAAACAATGTAAAATACTAAAAACAGGAACATGTCTGTGTTGATTTATGCCAAGAACTTATTAGCAGATGTAAAGCTATTTAATATTTTGTTTAATTCATTTATTCATTCATTTAAAAGAGATTAAATAAAACAAATTCATCAAAAAGAAAACACTGAATGAAAAGAGTGCAAAAAGAAGAAAAAATATTCTTATATCACCCCCTTATAATAAATATTGAACCAGTCCGGCCCTTGGTTTGTAGCAAATTTGTTTGTTTGGCCCTCGGTGACAGTATTTGACTTTGACATTCCTGCTATGAGGTAAAAAGAATACAACATATACGCTTGTCAACATACTATTAAATATCAATACAGCAATTTATAGCAGTGACCCAGCCAAGCAAAGACTTTGCATAAACTTTGACCTTAATTGTGACCTTAACCTTAGAGCTGGGATAATTAAAAGTGTATGTGACACTCAGTGTAGTGATGATGCACATATGTTTTAAGTTTTGTTAAATTATCTTGGGTGGATCCCAAGTTTTGGTTCGGACAAGCCTTACCTTGTACAACATTTGACATTGATTTGTGACCTTGACCTTCAAGCTTGGGTGATGACAACTTTCAAAATAGTAACAGGAGGAGAAAAGGGGGTCAACTTGGTCCTGTTATGTTTTTTAATCACCTCCATTTTTTATGAGGTCTATACTAACCTCTGTGTCAACAGACCAACTAAACAAGGCAGGCTTCTCAGACTCCTTTTTTTAACTGACAATAACACTTTCACCTCCACAAGACAACTACAGACTACTTATCTGTGGTCACATTGGCACATGGAGAGAATATCCTGATTGAATATTGCTGGTACTTTTAGTCGAAGTGCCTGCTATAACCATAAAAGATAAAGACACTTATGTTCAGACGACATTTATCAGTAAGTCTCTTTTCGTCAATTTCATCAAGTTTATTAGCGTATTGCTATCATCCATTTATTTCTGAAGACATTCATACATTTGTTCCTCTCCCTCCCCCACCCATCAGATATTCAAGGATGCCATGACATCACCAGTTTGCATCCCTGAGGCATTTTGCCATGACATCAGTGGCTGCTGCAAGGTGTGTGTGTGGGGGTGTCACTCTCCTTCATATGACCCATCAATTTACCCCTTGATGTGAGTCAGTGACCCCTCTTCCCCAAGGACAGTAACCTTACGCTGGACCTTGAAACAGATGTAGACAGGCCAGAGGAGTATGAGGAGGTGAAGGCAGAGCATTGACGAGCAAAGGGAGGGGAAGTGGTGATGCTCAGTTAATCTGCTTTTTGGGTTGTCTCGCACCGAGGTGTGAAGAGCTCTGGGGAGCCAGAGGAGCAAACTAATTACAGACCTCGGGTTTATGCCATAAACCATGAGATGAGTCTCACAGGGGTGAAAAAAGGTATTAATACAAGTAAAGGAATGTTCAGGTGTTTACCTGATGATGAGAGTCAATGGGTGGGACGCTGCATTTAGAAAAGTGGTGAGAAAGACAAATAACTTCAAGTGGTCATGTAGTTGGACGCTCCATGAAGCAGCAGTGGAAAATCTGCTACTTAACCTTCAGGTTGAATTGAGGATTTCATCACACAAGAATAGAGTCACACATGTATAGCTGATGGGGCATTGCACACAAGTAGATAAAGGTTTTTGTGCAATACAAGGCTTCCTTTTAAGACTTACATACAACATGGACACCTTGTGACTGTTTTGCTATTATCAGAAAAGGTGACGTGGAATTGCCATCGCTGGCAGGCAGGATCCAGAATGACATCATTCTTTTTGTCAGAGGTACAAAGTTGCCAACTGTCTGCTATGTTCTTGGAAAACTGCCAGAATGTTTATTGTGTTTTTGTATACCTAAAATCCCTGCCTCCTTCAATTAAGAGCAGAAAGATTTGTTACTGTGGTTGTTACTTAAATAAAGGCTTCTATAATGTGTGTATACTTAGAAACTTTTTGTGAAGGAAACAGCTGAGGAGAAAATGTTTTTAGAGGAAATTAGAGAATTTAGTTGGGGGAAAGCTGAGTTTGATAAATACCGTACTTGCCGCAGTACATGTTGCTTCACCGTATAAGTCGTATCTATTATGCGTCACCACTGACAACCTGGAAACGTGGGCCGGTGTTGTGCCGAAAATCGATTGGCTGCCAAATGGGGGCCACGGGAATGTGCATGGGAGGACTTTAAGAATTTAACAAGATTAACACTTGAAAACAATTATTTGTCTGCTCGAAATTATAATAAAGGTGTGTCTCAGTCTAACTTTTCCTTAATAAATGCACTTTAATAGTCAAATCAGCTGCATTTCGCCTGGGCGGCGCAGTGAAATGCAGCTGATTGGACGTTTGCTCCAGGAGTTCTGGAGCGAGACAAGGGTGGCCTGTATGGCAAGCCAAGTGTCTCATTAATAGCCACTTTACCTATTAATGAGACACTTGGCTTGCCATATTAGTTGAGGGTCCTCTAATAATAATAATAATAATAATGATAATAAGTATTATCATATGTTCCCATACAATGGCAAAATTGTCTCTCTGCATTTAACCTATCCATCCCTGTGTGGTGCAGTGAGCAGCTATTGAGGACACCTGGGGAGCAGTTGAGGATAGGGTGTGCTGCTCAGAGGCACCACGAGATGTGCACATTGGGACTGAACCTGGGCCTTTCGGGTCCCAAGTCGGCTGCCCTGCCTCTACACCATCTCCGCCCCATAAGTGGCTGTAAACGGTAGTGTCCAATTTTCCGTCAGAATGAATGAAATCGTCAGATCTCAGCCAAAAATTGGATTATAAATACAGCGGGAAAAAATGTAAATACGTCACTTCACCGTATAAATCACAGGGCATGCAAATTTATGCAAAAAGATGCAACTTATACAGCAAAAAGTACAGTACTGAAGACTGCACATGACTATCCGTCCATCCATTATCTTTACCCACTTCTTTCGGTGCCACGGAGGTCACTGGTGCCTGTATCCAACTGTCACAATGCCAGAGGTGGGGCACACGTTTCATCAGAGGCAAGCTGTATCAGATCTTATATTTTTAAAATTGTCCAAAATTTAAGTTCATTTGTCTGTGCACAGCTTGTAACAAAGTATTTCTCTCCTTTGATGTACAGTACAACAAAACAAAGGCTATTTAGTTCTGTTAATGCAAATTAGATTTTATTACCCTCCTTTTTAAGTGTGTCTTCTTCCCTGGTTTTAAAGTTTGATCTTGCCTAACATTGATTTGATTTCAAATTTCACAGCTCTGATGACTAAATTCACATGCACTACTGTTTTAAACCATCGTTATTCGTTTTTTCCTTGATGCTGCTTCATTTTTGGAGGAGGCCTTCCAGCTCGGAGCTGAAAGGTCTTTTGTTTCACTCCTGGTCAGTCTTTCAGCTGCAAGAGGTCAGGCGTTCCCTGCTGAGTGTTGTAGGATTCCGAGTCACCACATTAGCTTGTCAAAAGAAGCACATTAAGTAATCTGGGGGGGTGAAGATGTGAGAAAAAAAAGTTTGCAATCCCTGCTGAGTTAAGGCCCCCACCACTCCTTAGTTTTACATCTCTAATGTGTTGGATAAGGTAAGGTAAGGTAAGGTAAGGTAAGGTAAGGTACGGTAAGGTTAGGTTAGGTAAGGTAAGGTAAGGTAAGGTAAGATAAGATAAGATAAGATAAGATAAGATAAGATAAGATAAGATAAGATGAGATGAGATGAGAAAAGATAAGATGAGATGAGATTAGGTGAGGTGAGGTGGGATGAAATGAGGTGAGATAAGATAAGATAAAGTGAGGTGAGGTGAGGTGAGATTAGATGAAGTGAGGTGAGATAAGATAAGATAAGGTGAGGTGAGGTGAGATTAGATGAGGTGAGGTGAGTTGAGGTGGGATGAAGTGAGGTGAGGTGAGATAAGATAGAACTTAATTGATCCCACAGGAAATTGTTGAAATTTAAATGTAAATGTTGAAACAGGAAATTATGAGTTACAAGTTACCAGTACAGTATTTTCATTGGGCCATTTAATTACTTTAATATACATTATATTCAAAGTCTGGTTTTTTTAACTTTCGTGTTTTAATTATTCTTGTTTCTACTAATGATGAATAGAAATTTGATTAAAAATGGTCCACTCTCTGCATCAATACAAACTCTGCTCTAGAAATATATTTAATTATGCAAAGAAAATCTTCTGAAAAGGCAAAACTAAACTTTTTCTCTGATCAGCTACATGAAAACAAACAGCGTGAGCCTTTACTGATCTCTGATTGTTCCTGCAGAGATGTAAAACTTCAGGTGGAACCAGGGAGAAAATCAATAATCTGCTTTCATGTGAACTTCACAGGAAGGGACGACTCACCAAGGTTCATTAGTAAATATATTTGTTTTGTTCACTACAAAAGGGAAAAGACAGCAGGAAGTGCCTTGGAGCAAAGTGAGAGGGGGAAAACATATACAGTATACATAGCTATACAAATCTGAAATACTTTTATGCTATAAGACACAGTAGTTTGTTTTTCCCATATGGGAATGCCAACATAAAAGATGTATGCTAATCCATAAGTAGAGGTTCCCATGAATATTTAACATTGCAGTCACAGTGAGGAGTCCAACATAAACAGTGTCTTACAAGAGAGGACGTACATAAGTGCAGTGCTGGCCTTGCTTTTCTTCTGGATTATCAGAGGCATGCTCAATAAATCATAGCGTCTGACAAGAGCAGCATCAAACGACATAAACTTGACTGAAAGAACAAAAAGTACTGACAATCCGACTCAAAACATGAAAGAACAAAGCCAGTCCTGGAGGGAAAAGTATTGACTGAGAGCCACAAAGAGGTGTGAAAAGTTCAGGTAAATATGAATGTGTGATTTTTTTTTTTTTTTTTTTTTTTTTTGGTGAGACAGATGTCAGGGTTATACCGAGGTGAAGGTTCAGACTCATGACAGCTGCAGGATGGTGCATGAAGGTTAAGGTTGCGTCTTATGTTGAGGCTTCAAAACTCGTGGACTTATCGTTAAAGTAGCACTGCCTTTGTGCGGTTCATTATTTTATTTTTTGTCTAACACACCAAGCAACTTGAAAAAAAAAAGTTTTAAAAGCCTCAAGGAAAGAATTACAGAACATTGGATTTTGTTTGATTTTCATTATCTACACTCTCTCCCACTTGAAAGGAGACCCTTCCCCTCTATTAATAATTGACATTTTATTACTTATCCTCCTCATTGAGGCAGGCGTGCGCTTTGATGTGAGCCACGTGCTTTTATCAGTGCAGTCCTGTATTGATCGTTGGACAGATAGGAGAGCTATCAAAGGGATTCCTCGTAGGCCGGTCAACACCGGGTCACCTCATACTGGTGGAATGTGTTCAAAACATGAGTCTAGCTTACTTTCACTATCTCTTTACATCCCCTTTACCTCCAGTTTGGTCCGTGCTGCCTGCCTCGGTTAAATATTCACCAGAATAAAAAAAAAAAAGCTGCTCAGATGACATCATCTGATGTGGAAGGACAAAATGGGAACAGTGGAAGGCAAGTTGCCAAAAGGAGGGTGGAGAAGAAGACCTGGGAGAACTGGTTTTTCCTCCACGATCTGTTTGTCTTGTTCGTGCATAAAATTACAGTTGAGGATGAGTTCGTTCATGGCGCTTGTTGTAGTTCACAGGAGATGCTTATCATCAGCTGAAGTAACAATTACAGCCTGTAAGTAAACTGTCAGTAACAGCTGTCTGTGGTGAATATAAAAATATAATGTTTAACAGTGTTGAGAGATTGATGAGTATTTTATTATTTCAGAAAATTGGCATAAATGCCTCTTTGATTGTCATTGCCTGCAGCCAAAGACAAAATTGCAATATGGTGTTTCTCACTGTGTGTTTGTTAGTAAAATATCTCACAAACCAGCACTTTAAAACTTGTAGGAATTACAAATTGGATAAAATTGATTACTTTTTGGAGTTAACTCCATTCAAGATGGCTGCCTCAGCTAACCGACCTTAGCGAAAACACAAACGACTCGAAGGCAGCCAAGTTTATAGATATTCAACTTAAATTTGGTGCACCTACAGCGTGTGCGCTGAACACCAGCTGACTGTGCAAGGTCTGCTTTTAAAATAATGCCTCACGTTTTGAGTCAGTTGTATTTGTTGTGTTAGCAAAACATCCCATGCACGTGGATGGATTTAAATGACACTTGTAAAAAGTGGTCATCTGAGCCACCTGAATTCAAAATGGCCACCACTGCATATCAAATCAAATGAAATTTAATAATATGGCACATTAAAACTAAGTACTGCTGGCTAAAATAAAAACTATTTAAATATGATGAGACGTAAAATAAAATCATTGAAACGCTGCAAAAAAAGTCAACTTCTATGCTGTATTAGAAGCCAGTGAGCACAAAATATGTTTTAAGATGAGATTCAAATACACCAAGAGTTGAAATCTGTCTAAAATGAAGGGACACCTGGTTCCACAGTTAAAGAGCTGAAAAGGCCACATCACCTCTGGACCTTCCTGGACCTTAGCTAAAAGCAAATGATTGTTAGATCAAAAGAGGGGACATAAGGCTTCAGCAGGTCATATAGAGAGGAGCCCGTCCATTCAGGGCCTTGTAGGTCATTGATAAAACTTTAAAATCAATGACTGAATAAACAGCCAATTGAAGAGAAGTGAGCAATGTGGAGATGTGTTCACGCTTTTTGTTTGTGATAAAAGACAAGCTGCATCGTTCTGAACTAACTGGACTTATGATAGGCTGGGCTGCCTAACACCAACATACAGAGTTACAATAAGGTAATAAAAGCATGATTCACACATTCATTAAGTTATAAAAGGATAAAAACAATTTCACTTTAGATAAAAGCTTCAACTCAGAAAAGTAACTCTTTTAGCCACAGGACCAGTTTGTTTCTCGTGATTAATGTTAGAATCAAACGTCAAAGTTCATGCTCAATAATCCAAGTAGAAACTCCAACAAAGTTCAGTCAAATCATCTGGATGGTTTCTTTTTTGCTGTTGTTGTTGTTGATGTTGAGACGTTTCGTCCTTCAGCCAAAGGACTTGATCAGTCCGAGGAGCCGCAACAAACTGAGTCCCACAAGCAGCACACCCACATAGTGGAACAACCAGTTTGACCAACCAGTTTGCTGGTGATAAGATGGTTTCCGAGGCCCGCCCTCTCCCCCGTCAACTTCTCTGAGGCAGTCCTTTGGATGAAGGCCAAAACATCTCAACAAAAAAAGAAACCATCCAGATGACCTGACTGAACTTTGGATTTTCTACTTGGATTACTGAGCATGAACTTTGACGTTTTGAACCACTTTGGCTATGGCTGCCTCAGAGGAGTCGACAGGGGAGATGGCGGGCCCCAGAAACCATTTTATCACCAGCGAACTGGTTGGTCCACTTTGTGTGCGCCGCTTGTGGGACTCAGCTTGTTGTGGCTCCTCGGGCTGATGAAGTCCTTTGGATGAAGGACGAAACGTCTCAACAAAAAAGAAATCAACCAGATGACCTGACTGGACTTTGTTTTGTTAAAGTCAAATATCACAGAAATGAAAGGATTTATTGAAGTGGTTTGTTGAAAAAAAAAAGGAAGTTTTGAAATCAGCCTAAAATTAGTCAAAGTTAGGTTAGGGGGCCGAGATGGGGTAGAGGTAGGGCAGCTGACTGGGGACCAGAAAGTTGTGGTTTGACTCCCATCCATTCCCACATGTCGTGATGTCTCTGAGCAAAACACCTAATCCCTGGGCAGCTTAAATTGCTGCCCACTACTCTACTTGAGTGCATCTCATGTGTGGTGGGTTAAATGAACTAGTTTCATCATTGTATGGGAACATACAATGATGTAAATCTCAGACTTCACTTCCCCTTAAGCAATGGCTGAACAACTGCATGTTTGAAGCAGGCTGGATAATTAATCAAAAATGACTACAGTATTACCAATTTTAGAGATACTGAGCTATATTTGTCATGGTAGTTGTTCCCAACTCATACTTCAAGCACTAACAAATCTAATGAGATGAGATTGTGCATATCGTTTCTTACAGGGTTTGATCTAAGTCACTTACATCATAAGATGATTTTAGTTTAAAAGTCAGGCATTAGAGGTGATATGTGATATGCATTCCTTCATGCTATCTAAAAATATTTTGTTTCATGGAGTCCCATATGAAGCCGCTTTAAGGGCCAGGCATTGATTGTTATTTGACACTTGGAGACCAGTTGTCAAAAGCACTTTCAACAAAACACAAGGAGCGGACATATGGAGCTGCTCATCTATCCTATTTAACCAAACCGAACAGAAAGTACATTTTCACTGGCCAACACTTAGAGACCATTAGTAGCAGGAGCGCACAAGTCTTCCCACTGTCAATATCTCATGAGTGAACGTCGACATATAAGATTCCCAGCCTGGTGATAGAGCGGTTGTTGATGACCTGGCGAGCCTGACTGACAGCACTTTTGTTTTCCGTAGATTAGACAATCTGACTTCATCACAGTCCGTGAGGGGGTTCGTAAAGCTGACCAGAGGTCACCTCCTGACCCCGCTCCACTAACTCTGTCTACAAGTCGTCCAACAGATGAGTTGTCAGACCAACAAAACAGTGGATGCAGTGACCCCCACCCCACTCAAACACCAATCTCTGCACGCAAACACACGTGTGCACATGCTTGACCCACTCTTAGAGCAGAGTGTAAATTTTTAATGGACTATACATTAAGGAGTATTCATGGACTGGTATGTTTTGCCACAGCTTGGATTTCAGCCGACTCTGTATTGGACGCAAATTGAACCATTGATTTTCTATCAGACTGCTTTTCTTGAATCAATAATTCAGGGCTTTAGCTTGTGACACCTTCAGTCTATTATGTTACTTGTGTTACGTCACACGGTTTCGTATGATTTTTAAAACCATTGTCGCAAAATGGTGCTAATTCAAAGTTAAAGCTTACCCAATGATAATTCAGCTAATCCAAGTCCACCTGCTATTGTGTTCTAAAAATGTTCGTCCAAAATATTTGCTCTGAGGGGATAGAAGCAACGTGTCGTTGATGACTTTCTCTTATGGCCTCCAGTCTGTGATGAGAAATGAGAGACGGTGCTAAATGAGGTCACACACTGATTACTTTGCCTCGCAGGGGTTCAAATGACTTGATTTTTATTGTTGTTGTTTACACTTCTGCTATGTTGCTCAGATGCTGAAACAAACAAGTCACAGCAAAGTCTGTTAAAACTGTGCAAATAAAAAAATTTCATAGCTAGCACACGTAATGTTTAAAGAAGACAGATATATCGGGTATGTCAAAATCCGATGAAATAATTCACAAGATGTCATCTCGATTCCAGAAATGATGGGATGTCGTGTGAAATGTGAGGAAAAATAAAATGCAACCGTTTGCAAATCTTACAGGCCCAAATTTTATTCACAGTGGATATATGGAAAAAATAAAGTGCTGAAACTAAGAAATTCTATAATTTTTTTACAAAAACTATAGTTATTTGGAATTTTATGGCAACACGATATTTAAAGAAACATTGTTAGACCAGTTGCTAGAGTTTTTGTGGAATGGGAGATCACTGTGTGTAGTGTTCTGCATTGATGGTGGCTTCCCAGATGGGCAAGCACTAATGCACCCCCGTACTATCATAGAGGCAGGTTTCTGACCTGTGTGCTAATAACAGGCTAAATGGTTCCACTCCCCGTTAGTACAAAAGACATGGCAGCAGTAATTTGCAAAAACAATTTCAAATTTAGATTTATCTGACCACAGAACAGTTTTTCTCTTTGCCTCAGTCCATTTAAATGAGCTTTGGTCCAGAGAAGACAACAGTGTTTACAGAAGGTGTTCATAAATGGCTTGTTTTCTGCATGATGGAGCTTTACCCAGCATTTATGAATGGTACAGTAGGCCTTTGCTTCTTCAAGGTTCGACATATGCGGACTCGCTCTTTCATGGTTTTTCAGTGATTGGCAACTTTAACATTACTCACGTGATTGGGACGGTATGAGATAAAAAGTTTAAAAATAAGAAATATTTCAGACAGGTGTTGCCATTTTGTAGTTTTCTTTCAATAAGCCTATACTGTAATGCCAGTCAATTACCCAGAAGCCAACAGTGCTTCTGGCTGCTGCGTTCTGCTGAAATGGATGGAAAGTTTGATCTGATCCAAACCTAACAAAAAGTTCAGTTCTAATTCATGGTGACTTTGGCTCTCAGTGGATGCAAAGTCATACAGAACTGACGGGGAATTGGACCAGATCTACGTCCAGCCTCTCTGGTCAATATGAGTGCTGCTTGCTGGCCCAAGAAGCCTTTCACTCAAGTGGGGAGACATTGCTTGGAGGTCTGGTGTCTTCTCCAGAGCTTCCCCTGACCTTCTCTCATCCGGATCCCTCAGGATTATTTGACTTGATCGGGACCATTGTGTGATTTTGTTATGGCCATCTGAAGGACCGTCTCTCTCTAAAAGCGTTTTGGTGCTCATCGGCTGCAGAGAGCCGATCAGAACCCAGCCAGAACTAGACTAAGGCTGGTTAGCATCCTTATAAAATTTTGCAGTAGCTACTGTACAGTACATAATGTACTTTCTGCCGTACCCATTGCATCGTCCTATTAGTCGCATCCGCCCAAAATATGTCTAATGAAGTGGAAAAATCCATAAATACGTCACTTTGCCATATACATCGTATCTATCATATGTCACAGCTGACGTGTCATGTTTGTTTTGCTGACAACCCGAAAGTATGAGCTGAACCCAAAAATGTGGGCCTGTGTTGTGCCAAAAATCAATTGGATGCCAAATGGCGGCTGTGGGAACATGCACGGGAGGACTTTAACAAGAATTTGACACTTACAAACAATTATTTGTTTACTCGAAATTATAGCAAAAGTGAGTCTCAGTCTAACTTTTCCTTAATAAATGCACTTTGACTGTCAAATCAGCTGCATTTTTAAAAGCAATATGCAGAAACATGAACGCGCAGAGGTCGACTCGCTGTCCATTTCTTCAAAAGTTAACAAGGTAACCACCTAAAAACAATTAGTTGTTTGCTGGACATTATAGCAAAGGTGTGTCTCAGTTGAACTTTTACTTAATAAATGCACTTTAATGGTCATATCAGCTGCATTTCGCCGGGGCAACGCAGCGAAATGAAGCTGATTTGACGGTTGCTCCAGGCAGACAATGGTGTCAGTCTATAGCAAGCTGATTGCATCATTAATAGACACTTTTTCCTATGACATGACACAACAGCCTGCCATACAGCTCGGCTGCCATCTAGCAGCTGAAAATGGCAGTGTTCAATATTTTCAGTCAGAATGAATGAAAATGGTCATCTCAGCCAAAAATTGCTTTATAAATATGGAGAATTTTTTTTCAAAAATACATAACTTTGGCGTATAAGTCACAGGGCATGCAAATTATGCAAAAAACTGTGACTTATAGGCCGGAAAATACAGTATATGCAAATTGTTAAAATTGCGTAGGTTTAAGAGTTTAGAACACTGCAAGAGTGTGGGAAGGGTGTATAAAGCTTTAAAATATATATACTGGTACATATTAAAGTAAATATAGCATTCCTACTTTGCAGTTTTTCACCTATTGTGGGGGGAACGTATTCCCCCTGATAATTGAGGGACTACATCATCTCGGGTTTACAGACTACAAAGTATATGACAAATCCCTAATTTTGTGAAATTAGTGTCCAGGTGTGAGGCAGAAAATGGAGGAAGTCACCGAGGAGCTGGAACAGTGATTGGCTGCCTCCTTGGAGGTGTGCTGTATGAAAGGCACACCTCCATGTCTTTGATGACATCGGCTTCCATCCACTCTGAGCATCCCAACCAGTCACAGCTGACCTGCTGTCTGTTGTTATTGTCAGACCAGTTAGTTAGTTTTGTGAGGAGTTTTTGTAAGGGTGGGCTGACATTTTATTTAAGGCATTTTCCTCCTGTTTTTTTATTAGTTTAGTTAGGTAAGAAACCTGTATCTTAGTTACTTTTGTTTTGTTTAGGTAAGAGAAAAATAGTATGAAATACAGTTTGTTTTGTTTGCTATTTTGGCCTGGGCTCACCCTGAAGTAAGACTCCAAGTTCATCATCAATAATCACTCACATTGTAAATAAACTCACTGCTTGGGCCTTACTCACTGACTCCGCGGCTGCTTGAGGTGTGCAGAAGATGGAAACGCCAACACTGAATCACAACCTGGCGGCTGTGCGTAACACAGACAATGATTTACAGAAGTGTTTCTGAGCTCATGCAGTGATTCCCAGAAGAAAATCACATCTATTTTTAATCAGGGGCCCTTAAACTCTTAGGAAGTTATAAAATGCTCCTTTAGTTGTTTCTTCTCTGAATCACTTACTTATATAGCACTTTGTTGCCTGTCTCAACTTTTTTAAGGATATGTTGCTATTAAAAATATTAATATGATAGATAGATAGATAGATAGATAGATAGATAGATAGATAGATAGATAGATAGATAGATAGACAGACAGACAGACAG
>JARVGS010000789.1:12456164-12466416 GCA_031762315.1 Hypsolebias antenori | reverse complement strand
GTGTGTGTGTGTGTGTGTGTGTGTGTGTGTGTGTGGCTGAGTTGGTGCTTTTGCACGTATGCTGTGTTTGTGGCTTTATCTCGTTGCGGTTTAAGTGAGGCCACGGCAGGCTCTCCTTTCAGCACTTGTAGAACGGTGGGGGAGGGGTGGCTTGCATGGCGTAAACACAAATTATATTTACTTTTCATTTATTAATCTGTGATGATTTGTTTTGGTGGGAAAGTCAATATGCATCATTGTTCTATCAAAGTGCTCTGGCTTGTTTGCATTCTTGCTTGACCTTTCTCTTTCTGCTGATATAACTAATCCAGAGTTTCTTGTTATAGAGGCGGGCATGTTTACTAAAGCGATAAGGCCGAGCTTCTGAGCAGCTGCTTGACAGACAGCCTGTACTGGACACTGATAAAGCACATCAACGTAGTGTCAAAGTGACGACACAGAGAATCTGGCTGGACTCTAGCGCTGTATCACCAGCTAAATTTAGAGCCCGTTTCTTTTTGACGGTTGGTGGCATGACTCATGATTATGTTGTGAAAGGTCTGTGGACTCCTCTTCTTGTCACGCTTACTCTCCTTCTCGATTTATTTATGTGAATGCTACTGATCATGACAGGACTGAGTGTAAAAGTTCACAAGAACATTCTGTTTTTGACTTAAAAAATGTGTGAATATAAATAGTGTAAACGAACTTTGTAGCATGATAAATCCCTTAGCAGACTCATTCTAGCTCTGCAACTAGGGATGCACAATATTATCGGCATGTATTGATATCAACCGACATTAGCGATTTAGCGATAAAGTTAAATATCGGACATGACATCACGCGCCGTTGAGTTTACATTTGTGAAAATTTGCTCTGAGTGTTGTCATTGTGTTAGAGAGAGTAAACATCATGAATAAATTTGACATTAAACATAATCCAAGTTGAAGTGTTACATAATTTTCAGCCCCCTTTTGGCATCTGCATTTGGTATCAGGCCAAACAAAGACCATGCAGAATAATGTAGTATTTTAATTCCACAGCAGAAAAAGCTATGCAGTCTCTGTAAGTAGGTCTAGGAAAACAACATCGGTATTGGTATCGGTTATTGGCCAAATAAGTTTTAACATATCGGATATCAGCCAAAAATCCAGTATTGTGTATCCTTATTTGCATCCTTTTGCTATCTAATACTTCAACTCTAATTATATTAAATATCACCATTTATCCTATAATAAAAAATCAAATTTTCAGTTTTTCTCTTGACCGTAATCTTATTTTAGTTTCAAAACAATAACTCAGAGGGCATGGTTGGCAGTAGTGAGATCATCCACTCTGTGTTATGTGTACAAATGCCCTCTATTTTATATGAAATAGACATTTTCCCATTTTTATGTCCTTATCAAATTATCTCCAGGCAAGATTTAGTTATGGGGTACAACAGAAAATCTCATAGGAGTCTTTGTCATAATCTTGTACCTTATTTTTTTTATTTTGTTTATTACTTTCTTGAGCCTAACAGAATAAGCGGGGGAAAGTAAGAATATCTCAGGCTTGCTGGAACCTGGCAAATCTTATGCAACACCATGCAATGTTCAGCACTGAGCTGATAAGAGAATACAAACCCACTCTCTTATCATAGTGGCAGTTTTTGGCTCTTAACTGGGTCAAGGTCTGGACACCGTGTTAAGACATGTAAATGTGGTTAATCTTATCTTTGCCTGAGGATATTTTGGTGCTTATAAACTAAAGTGTATTATTAAGTATTGGGGAGGGGGTAGCCCACTCTTAAGCATCTGTGTGGAAAAACTGTTCAGTTTTCTGCACGTATAGACTGAAAATAGTCTCAGCATTATCAGACACGGTAGAGTCTGTCTTTCGTCTGCAGATGAGCTGTTTGGCAGTGGTTAACCTCGCATGCAGATGCATTTTTTTTTCCAGAGATCCACCCTTGATCAAAAGCGCCATAATCCCATTTAGTGCAATTATCTTATCTCAGGTTCTCAATGGCTGAGGTAGCATTATCCCCCTAATCGCACACAATCCAATTGGCTTGCAAAATCTGAGAGAGTCTTGTTCTCAGCTGCTGGCTGCTGGTCTCTGCCAGAAAGATTACAACTGCATCATGAATGTGTTTATGGTTATGAATGTCTGTTGGGAAGCCGGTGTAGGGATTCCACACAAAAATAGAGGACTGTCTAACAAGTATTGTTAAGGACAAAAGCAGACTGTTGTGAAAATATCACTCGTTCCAGCGTCTGGTTTTGTGTCCCTAGCTGACCTTATGCACTGGTCCTCCTGTCAATCAGCACTCATCACAGCAGTTATGAACCATATCTCTCAGTGGAAACCCATGTCTTGTATCACTGTATGCTAGGTTTGAGTTCCTATAGTGCTTTAACGTGGTGTTTTTTTCTTAATTTGTTGTTTCAGTATCATCGAAACCAAAGGAACCAAGGGCCACTGTGGTGGCGCCTGACTGCAGCGCTCCTCAGCCTTCTGTTTGATAGGGGGTTCATTGCTGGAGGAGGGGTTGCAGGATGGAGGTGAGGGGGGATCTTCCATTTCCGTACCTTCATCTCAATGAGAAACTGGACTCATATTCGCACTGTCAAATTTAACACGGGTCTGTTTGGTAGAGGAAAGTATGAGACAAAAAGGTCACCGCGGGACGGCGACAACCAACATTTATACAAGGTCTTTTTTTTTTTTGAGAAGATGCCATGATATTCCGAAATTCCTCTAAAGGACAATGTTCATATGTTGGCCCATATGTGATGTAGTTTTGTACAGTACATTGTTTTTGTTCAATTTTTTTGCACTTCAGCATATATCCCTGTCAAATGACCTCTGCAGACCCTGGGAATGCCTTATTCAGTGTCTTCTGCCAGAAGGAGAATTGTACATTTTAGACAGGCAAGATGAGATGGTTAAGAAATGAAAGAAAATGTTTCTTTTCTGAGGTCTCCCTGGCGACCACAAGTTGATTTACTAATTTCCAAAGAGGCCACGTCTCAGAACAAAAAGCATTTTGCACCTCACCTCAATGGAACATTATTCTTTTTTACTTCTTATTTTGTTTTGTCTTTTTTTTTTTCTCTTTCCTCTGTTTCCTTTGTTTTAATGTCAAGTTTGACCCTTAGTGTTCTTTAGAAAATTGGTATTGAGGACAAGTTTCTGTACATAAAAAGCTTGGCGCACTGTGAATTATCATTAAATGGTTTTTAATATGCACAAACATTAAGAAGCAGGGCTATTTATAGTCATATGCTACATGTCAAATATTTGGGACTTTTTTGAAGAAGGGGGTGGAGCTGGCAGTCACCCTCTGGTCTAACAAGCCTGGTGACTGCCAGCAAACCTGACAAACATCAAAACAGAATTGAGGAAAAAATATCAAGCCATTTCTGCACTTTGTTACATGAACTGACAAGAGTACTGAGCAATGACAAACAACCCAAGGGATAATTAACAGTAAACTCCTAAATCATAAAAATGCTGCGGTGTCAAGCAAATCATTGAACTACGGATGCACGTTATTGAATTTTTGGCCGATATGTTAAAACTTATTGGCCGATACAGATATTTTTTCCTAGACCTACTTGCAGAGACTACATATCTTTCTCTGCTGTGGAATTAAAATACATTTTTCTGCACGGTCTGTCATTTGGCCTGATACCAAATGCAGATGCCAAAAAGGGGCTGAAAATGATGTAACACTTCAACTTGGATTACGTTCAGTGTCAAATTTATTCATGACATTTAGTCTCTAACACAACAACACTCAAACAGTGCAAATTTGTAAATTTTCAGAAATCTAAACTCAACGTGTGACATCATAATGTGCTGGCGCTGTAGGCATCCTTGTCACTGGGTTGGCAACAAAAACAGCGCCATATTGATAACAGCACCTTTTATATCTGTGAGTTATTTTAATGGAATGGCAGATGTCCGATATTTAAGTTTATCGCGAATATCGCCCGATACCATGCCAATAATATTGTGCATCCCTAAATTGAACATATACGGTAAATTCAGTGAACAATTTTTCATTTTTATGAAATAGTCTCCATGATTTTAAATAAAATTTAGCTGTCCTACTTGTTCAGGGTGTTTTGTTTTTGTGGTGCAGCTGCCATCCATCTAATTAATCTAATGTGTATTACTAACAGCTTCATGTACTAAGTTATGTTAAAAAAGTAGCACAACAAAAAGACTTTATATCAGAATCATGGGGTGCTGATTTTTGGATGCATACACAAAACCATTCAGGGTATAGCATCATGCACTAAATAAGAGCAAAAAGGAAAATCAAGCACACTGTTTGAGCAAATTTCACCTAAGATAATTCAAACGTTCTCATCAGCCATATAAAAGTTTAATCATATTCCTTAGAGTTTACCGTAGCTTTACTAGATAGTCAGTTTTTAGTTTAGCCTTCTGCTCATTGCCTGATTTTTTTTTTTTTTTTGATTTACGTCTTTTTTCTTCATGTGATTGTTTTCAGACCTCCATGCCCTTCAAGTGGAACTATGGATCCACTGTTTTTGCACTAGACTTCCACCCTTCAAGAGTTCAGATTGTTACCAAACTAATCTCTGTCTTGTATGAAGGTTTTGAGTTTCAACTTGTGTCCTTGCCGTGACATTTCAGCCCTTTTTCCAAGACATAATCAGTATTGACCGTAGTCTGGATTTGATATCAGTTCTGGAAATTTCACTTAAACACTGTTTCAGGCTAAAGAAAAAAATAATTCAAAGTTGTTTTTTTAGTTTGTATTTCACAGCAGGCCAGATCTGAACACCAAACAAGATGAAGTAACCAATCTGTGAAACAGAAGCTCCTCTTGCGATACGTTTCTTTTAATATATTTTTTTTATATTTTCTGTTGGGTGATCTTTTATTCTCTTTAGTGCTTGGGTTCAGCACACAACCACCACTGGCTCAGAGAAACGATCTGAAACAAAACTATAAAAGACTGTAATTACTGTTGAAATATGAATATGTTTAAAGACACTGTTGAAGATGCTGTTGATTTTGTATTTTTTTTTTAATGGCTTTTCTTTTGGACCCGAGGAGCAGTACATATCAGGGGTCTGTAATTACTTGCTCCTTACAGTACATCAAGTGTATCACTGCATAATTAGGATTTTCTCTCATTTTCTCTTAAGGCGTCTCAGGGACAGACTTTTTGGGCTACTGGTAACCTTGAGAATCTGTTACACGGTTAGAAGTAAAACAGTATTGTCACCTTTTGACTTGTTGTCAAGTCTGTTGCATTCGTTTCTCTTGCGGATCTTCTAGGCCAATTTCCAGCACGCACGTATTAGTTCATGTTAGAGGAGTCTGAGGCTGACTTGTTGGCTGTGGTGGTGATAGGGGCTACTGAGTTTGCAGTCAGAGGCACGTGAGGTGCACTGAATGTGGTTGTGGTAATAGTTTCCTGCGGATCCTGAACGCTGAGCCAGTCCCCGTAGCACCTCGTCTCACCACCGGCTCTTGACTTCCTCTTCATGCCTCTCCTTCAAGGCGTGGCGTTTATTCATTATCTCACTTTGTTTTAATATGTTGTTTTCTTTTTTTTATTTATATTTGTATACTTACCTGTTTCTACTGTATACGCTTGTGTGTGCAATCACCTCTTCCTTTTTTTCTGTTTTGGTCTTGGACTTTTACCTGGTCCAGTTGACTGTGCAGAGCAAGTAGGCTGTCATTGTGCCTGAACATGCATCTCTTGTTTCTCAAAGGCTGAAGAAGAAGGGCTCTCTGAAATTATGCTACAATTAATTTCAACTGTGGCAAATATGGACCACAAACACGATGCGAGGTCTGCACAAACCCTCTTGCTTCTGGCCAGAGCAAAACTTGTTACTGTTTGATTACACTGTTGCCATTGGGTGGAGTGTTCACTCCAAAGGTCGGGATGTTTTTAGGAATGGGGCCAATAACTTTAGTTTAGACTTTAAAAAAAAACTATTATTGTTATTATTTTCAGCCCCCAGATTCACAATATATGTTTTTTATAAATGCAGTAGCCTAAATGCAGTTCAATCTTTCAACTGAAAAGGACCTGATCACAATTTGACAAGAAGACCTGATGCAGTTCCAGTAGTTCCCAACCCTGGTCCTTGAGGAACACCATCATGCATGTTTTACTTGTTTCCCTGCTTTGACACACCTGATTTGAATGAACGGGTGATTAGGGGGCTTTACAGAACTCAAGGAAGCAATTAAATTACTGAATCATCAGGTGTGTTGGAGCAGGAAACAACTGAAACATGCAGGATGGTGTTCCTCAGGGACCAGGGTTGGGAACCACTGGATTCTACACAAATCACAGAATGTTTTTTTTTCCTGTCCTTTATTTCTTAATCAATGTGTTGTAATCAGTATGCACTGGAAAGTACTTTGTTTCTGTAAATCCCATAGGGCTTTTATCTGTTGTGTGTTGATGTATAGCATATACTCTGAATTGTTCTCTTGGGCTTTCTTGCCACGTGTCAGCTGTATATCTGTGCATTGATGGAAACAGTTCAGGTATGATGGCCTGTTGATTTATTGGAAAGGGAAACAAGCCACCATGGTGCTCTTCAATATTGTTTAGCATGAGGTACCTAAACTGCACCCGCATTTTATGCGAGTTCAGCGTTCCAAGAGTGGAACAGGGTACTTTATGGGAACCACCAGTGTCTTGAATTTGTTGCCCACTTTATATAATGAAAGATGCTTTTTTGAAGAGGATTTTGACCTTCGTTGTTTTTTAACGATAACATATTTTTCATTTTGGTCCTTTTTAACCTTTTAAACTGTATTTTCTTAAAAAAATAAATAAATAAAGGGTCTGCCTTTGTAAGGACAGTTCATGCTTGTAATGTAATCTTTAATACAAGTAGAATCGTTTTGAAGTCAAATGAGAACAAAAGAGATTTTGTTTGTTTTTTTAGATAGAAAATGGACTCGCAACATTCCTTGCACATCATGTAATGAAACCAGGCAAACGAAATAAAACCCATGGTTTGCTTGATTCGTCTAATAAATTTGAAGCTATCCAATGCTTACCTGTTTTTACGCAACAGATTGAAGTGTACATGTATTTCTAGAAAAACAAACAAACCCTGGAATATGCCTTTAACTGCTCAGTTTCAATGAAGTCTTGATTATCACACACTCTCTGTATACCAAGAAATGAGACCCAGCAAAAATGTAGCATTTTTGTAAACATTGACTGTGTGTTTTCGAGACTCTACTGTGCACTCTTTTTTTGTGTGTGTTCATGTATTTTTTTCCCCCTGGTTGTTGATATTCATATGGAAGTTAAGACAATTTGTTATGTAGTGCAATATGCTGTACATACAGAGCTTTGCTCTACAAATCTTTTTTTTTTTTCTGGATTTCTTGTTGTTTATTGGTACCTTTTTTAAATAAAATTTTATTGACAGTTAAAATGAGTATAAAGTTTATGTTTTTGACAAAATGACATTCATCACTACATCTAATCTAATTCTGTCCCATACAAGGAAAGTAACAGAATTCAAAAAGCTATTCAAAGTAAATTAATGGGGAATGACTAGGAAGGCAGCAACCTATTATTATCCACCTGACAAGGGTTTCTTAACTTTATCTTTCGCTTCCGTCAACTTTAATGCAGCCCAAACAACAACGTAATTTGCAAATAAAGACTATTTTCATTAGTTCTTTTTCATAAACTGGTTGCAAATCAAATATCCAAGATGGCCACCTGAGCTCAAAAGGAAACGTACTGTAAATCAGTAATTTTTAGAGATGTTAAGCTGAAATTTGGTATGGTAGCTGAGCACAATGCCTAGTACATAATGATTTTTTTTTAAATCAAGATGGCCACCAAATCTCAATTTAAATGGCTCAGCTATTTTTACACATAGAGCTAAAATTTGGTGTGGTTTTAGCTGAAAACCTTCCCATCACATTACTGAATCCAAATCAAAAATCCAAGATGGCCACCATAGTTTAAAAAAAAATGACCAACTCAATGATATTTTGGCATTCTAAGCTGAAATTTGGTAAAGTGGTAGCTGAGGGCAAACCCCAACACATGGTACTGTCAAATCAAAAATTAAAATGGCTGCCATGTGGCGTTTCTCCAGGAACTTTCTAGTTTCCCTCTTTTGCTTTGATTCCATTCCTTCATCATGTTCCCTCTGCTTTCAGGTCATTAATTTGGTGAAACAACAGTTTCTAAAACTCTTAAATAATTATGAACCGCACACAAGCATTCACATGCAAGTGTTGCATGGCAATTAAATAAGCCCACGTTTGCTGTGTGAATGACAGGAGTTACGGCCAATCCTGCAGAGTGCGCAGATTCGTTACGCTGCAGTCTCCCTGCCTTAAGAACCAGAGACTGATTCTTTCTGACATGTAAATATTAAGCTTCTAGTTAGTGTTACTGGTCTGCGTAGGGTGCACAAGTGCATTGTGTGCTAAATGTTCTGAGACTTTATTCAGTCTTACGCAATATTTACTTTGACAGCAGTCCAAGATGAACGTTTCTGCCCTTGAGATAATAATCACAGGAGTTTGGTGCCTTTCTTTCAACAGAGCAGACATCGTACAGTCTCCTTCCTCCGGGCTGACGCGTGGCACTTGTATTGTTCAGCATGCCAGGTACAGTTTCACGCTTCAGCTACACCTGACTCGTCTATCTGGCTGCGTGCTTACAGACAAATTTTAAAAGTCTTTGCCTCGTACGAACACGAGTGTGTGAAAGGATGTGGTTGAGGCAGAACAACTGTCCAAATCACGCCTGGCTTACCATGCACAACTATCGACTCTTCCCCTAAAGCTCGTCTCTTGCACTTTTCAAACGCAGGAACTCAAGGTCTGAACAGGAGGTAATTGGTGGTGTTATTTACACATCTGTCAAATCATATAATGATCATGACAGCAGGCCCCAGAGCCTTTTTCTTCTGAGAGGCTTACTTTTTATATATACATTATGACAAATGTGAACCTGAAGGCAGCATTAACCCTCCCTGACTGTTTATCTCAGATTTTGAGCCTCCTATGGTTCTCTAGAATCAGCACTTAAATGGGGAGAGCATTGGCTTTCCCTGCTCCAAACAATGGCTCCTCTGTTCCCTTCTCTTGGCCGCCTGCTGAAAGAGACACCCATTAGAGAAGCGTCTATCTCTGGGGTCAGACCCAGGGGTCGCGCACAAGTACGGCTCTTGTTTATGTCTGCAAAGCCAATCAAAACACTGCAGCCTCCTACTCGCCTGGCTTTTTTAGTTCAGCGGAATAAAGAGCGGATTCTGACGGAGCTCAAGCCACCGAGTGCAGTGAATTCAAGCTCAGCTCCAGAGCGTCGCCTTTAATTGAGGAAAAAGTGATGTGTCACTTTGTGAAGCAAGTAGCTACATGAAGCAGAGCAGAAGAGGGGTAATGACTGACAGCACCTGCTCATCACCACAAGCCACAGGTACCTCCCTCCAGCCTCGAGACATCTTCAAGAAGCCCCTGTCTCGAAAATACAATCGTAAATTACCAAGTGATCCAACGCATAATCGTTCTTTTGTTGGACTCGGTTGTAAAAATGAACACATTTATTAGACGTCAATTAGCATTTTTGAGCAGTGGCCCCTTTAAAGTGCGCTAAGAGAAACATATAAAGTTTACTGCTGAATGAAAAGCTTTATGAAAGAGACAGATTTACCATTGTGTTCAATCACCCTTTTCTCAGAACTGTTTTCATAAGCATTTCTTAAAATATGTCAAATTGTTGGAGGAAATTATTAATTGATTTGGTGCTCATAGAAAAATATACAACGCCTTGAATCTTTTGCTATCAAAATAGCTGTTGTGGATTAAAAGAAAACATCCAAACTCGTGCACATTTTGCTTTGAAGCTTATCTAATCTTTGAACACTGATGTTGATTTAGATAGACAGTCCTCCAACTCTGATGTTCTGCAGAACACAGCATTCAACAGAGTTGCCTGTTGTGAAGCTGCACAGAGCTGCTGTAAACACACCTGTGAGCTAAAATGTTCTACTACTTTCTTAATGAAAACAAAACTGTATGTTAAAGCTTGGAGCTAAGTCCCAGCCAGATCAAAACTCTCCCCTACCACCCATATCTAATGATTTTTTCATAGAAAACCACATGCTGCGTTGCTCTGATGGTAATAAAATAAAAGGATTTCTAATTCAATTAAGTTAAATTCAGTTTATTTATATAGCGCCAAGTCACAACAGAAGTCATCTCAGGGCACTGAACTGAAACATTCATATATATA
>JARVGS010000789.1:12441892-12452416 GCA_031762315.1 Hypsolebias antenori | reverse complement strand
AAACAACTGCCAAGTCTTCGTGCGAGTAGTTCGCTGTGGTGACCCGTACGAAGGGAGAAGCCGAAAGAAGAAGAAAAAAAAAACGAAAAGAAAAGAAAACAATATAATAATAATTTCACACACACACACACACACACACACACATATATGTATGTTTAAAGTACACAAACTTAACTGTTAACCTAATAGGAGTAGGGTCTGACTCATCTATGATGAGCTTTAGGATAAAAGACAATAAAAAAAAAGGATAAAAGACAATTGTATTCATGTTATTGAATATTACTGTCATATTAACAGCTTAAAGATGGACAGGGCTCAGATAACTTAGACCAAGAAAAGTCTATCCACCACAGTAAAGGTTAAAACAGGCCTTACTTTGATGGGTTTTGTGAATGGAAGTTCAGTACTTACCAGTATTTTTCTTTTTCTGGTCCTGAGGACCTAGGAGGTGGAGAATGGTACATCTTTAAAGGACAGGTAGGTGTGGGTGGCTGGTGAGGCTGGAGAGAGCGGAGAAGGCAGACAGGAGAACACAAGGGGGTGCTGACTTCTGTTTGGTTTACGGGAGGGGTTCCAAGTTCAGATGGTTCACTTCGAACTGACAGCGGACTGAGAAGGGATGGTGTCAACAGGGCCGGCTCAAGGCATAAGCAAACTATAAGCAGCTGCTTAGGGCCCCAGGGCCACTAGGGGGCCCCCTAAGTGAAATTGAATTTATTTATTTATTTTTGTAATTTCTATATGATTCTGTTTGATATTTTAAGTTCAACTTTGGCAAATTATTGCGTACATTTACATACCGGTAGTTTAAGAACTACTCATTCATCTTTAAATTTAGTTTTTAAACCATTTTACGTGGATATTTCCTTGATATTGTATTTTATTTTGTTTTTGCACAATATATTTTTATGCATCCAAGTTATTGTATCTGTTTGCTGTTGATCTTGCACTATAAATTATTTTGAACATTACTGCTGCAGTCCTTTAGAACCAAAGCTTATGAACCAGATGGAATATTTGCTGTAAAATAAATTGCATACTGCTTTTTGTTTTTGTTGTTGTTATTGATTTTTGTTTGTTTTTGTTACTTTTAGTACCACCATAACATATACATGTAGGATAATGTGAACAGGGCTGTCAGAGTTGCAGTAAGTCAGGTGGGTGAATGATCTGACCATGTGACTGGTGATAGCAGTAATCCACATTATTAGCACAGAGGGCCCCAAATCAACTTTTGCTTGGGGCCCCATGGAGGCTTGGGCCGGCCCTGATCAAAGTGCATTTATTAAGAAAAACTTAGACTGAGACACACCTTTAATATAATTCGGAGCAAACAAATAATTGTTTTTAAGTGTTAATCTTGTTAAATTCTTGTTAAAGTCCTCCTGTGCACGCTCCCGCGGCCGCCATTTGGCACTCCATCAGTTTTTGGCACAAAACCGGCCCAGTCTTTCGGGTTGTCAGTGCTGACGCGTAACAAACATGAAACGTCAGCGGCGACACATAATAGATGCGACTTATACAGCGAAGTGACATATTTATAGATTTTTTTTTTTCACTTTATTAGACATTTTTGGACTGATGTGACTTATAAGACGAAGCGACGTGTACGGCGGAAAATACGGTAGCTGGAAATTCTTTGTCCTATGAAGATGAATCACAAACGGCACTAAAACTATTGACGTCTTTGTGATTTTAAAACTATTTCACAGTGTTTTTTTTTTTTTTTTTAATGATGACATTCCAGACGGCGACAAAGACAGCCCAGCTTTTCACATTGAGCTGGTTGCTAGCAGCTAACTGTCACTCTCTGTCCACAGTGATTGGCTAACATATTGCCCAAAGGACTGAATAAACTTCTGAACTCGTTCTTCTCAAAGAGAGAGCTTTAGACATCTGGAATTGAGATCCACCTGGGACCGAAGCTCTGAGTGAAACCCACTCCAATCGTCTCTTTTCTGGCTGCTCATTATTAACCTGTGGTCACCTCTCGAATACCAAGGGAGGACATGAAACCCCTTTTTAAGATAAATAAAACAACAGATATGCAAAATCTCTCTAATAACTCTGGGAAAATGAGACGGTGGATATTTTGTGAAGGGATTATTATAATATTTGTAACGAAGCCATAATTGTGTTCCTATTTTCAAAAACAGCTTACTTTTGTTTGTTTTGGCGGAATACCTCCGTTTGAATTGCAATCCTGACAGGCTGCACCGGCAGAACTCCATCAGGGGATTGCAGTGCAAAAAAAATATATATATATAAAAAAATAAAACAAGATGAGCTGTTCCAACAAACAGATCTGCTCATAAATAATTCTCTTCCAAGACAGCTGAATGAATTTCAATTGCAGGCAAAGATGAAGGCTGGCAAACAAAGTTGCAGCATAATTTGTAGTCGTGCGGTGTTTGTCTTTGTCTGGGCTGACACTGAAACTGATTAAAACTGAGGCGGAGAGGATAAAAATAGCTTTTCTTGCTTTAGGTCACCTACATATTTTCAAGGCCGCAAAGGTTGTAGTTTAGTTTGGTACAAAGATGCGAGCTCCTTGTGGCGTGCTGACCCTGTAGTGTCCACTTATCTTTCAGCAGCATGGTTTTCAAGCTCAGCACCACGCACGTGCTAACGTTCCACCAAACACAAGCTGATGTGAAACTCCTGAGAGCACGTGAAGCAACACTGCGGTGTGCTTTTGTGGCGTGCACGACGTGCCTCTTCTGCACCGTGACAGCAGGCAAACGAGCAAAAGCCCTGCAGCCTCGTGAGGGGTGAGAGGGTTTCATGTGACTGCGCGCTGTGTCGTGTGGGGAGCTTTGGTGAGGATGGGCCCTGCCTACTGAACGGCTGCGTCGCCAGAGAGAGACGGCGGTGAGCCTTGTGGTCGCCGCAGACGAAGCGCGGTCGCCGATTGCCACCGCGCCGAGCAGAAGCGAGCAGGGGCGCTCAACTGTAGCCTGACCACTCCGAAAGCCACCAGCGTACTGTGTCATTACATCTTATTGAGCATTATAACATGGCTGATTGTTTGACTTTCGCATTCTTTTAGCTGCCAAATTGTGACAATTGCAGAGCAGGGATGTCAGAAAACCACAAGTCCCCTCCTATCTCTCGCTGTTGGCAAGCGTTTATAGAAACCCAGGTTTGTTTGCCTACAGAGACACTGTTTTCAAAGGTTCCCGGCGAAAACAGCAAGTGGAAGCAAGTAACACGGACGTACAGTAAATAACTTTTCGTCTCCGGCTTCGGAGATAACAAGAGGTCAAACACCATTGTTTTTAGTCCACTCTGGCCTATCAGAGCTGTCTGCCTTTGACAAGATCACAGTCTGTCCCTAAAAACACACACAAGTCCCAGCATTCAAAAACAAGCATTTCTTATCTTATCCACAGCATGTCCCCCTAACGGGTTTACACTGAAAATTAAGCAGATTAGAAGCATTAGAGACGAACAAATCCCCTCACGAGGGAATAGAAATTGTAATTTGTCCCACTTCACCGGTGCCCAGCGTACGAGCGCTGCTTTTCTCTGGTTTAGAAGCAGAGGTATTTCATGCAGGCACAAATGACGTCAGTTTTTATACGTTCACTAATAAGGCGCTGAACAGATGCTGTAATGGACACAATGAGTGCTTCGGTTGTTCAGAGCATAAATGGTTTGCAGTGAAATCCACTTTACGTTCACATTTATTACTTTGGAATTTGATTTTCATTTTATCACACTTATTTTTAGAAGTATCAACTTTTTTTTTTTTTTTTGGAGTCAGCTTGATTCAAAAGGACTGCCACAGCTAGCAATTTAAAAACCTCGATCCCTTTGACATAAAACGTACACACATTTTCTGAGCACCAGCAGATTGCACAAGACCTCTGTTTAAAAATTGTCATAAATTATTTGCTGGCAACTTTGTTTGTTAGCAAAACATCTCACAAACCACTGAATGGGTTTCGATTAAGCTTTGAAATAATAATTATTGGCTGTAGCCAACATCAGTCAGGTCATCTGGACAGTTTCTGGTTTTGTTGAGATGTTTCGGCCTTCATCCAAAGGACTTCTTCAGTCCGAGGAGCCTCAAACAACCTCAGTCCTACAAGCAGTGTGTTCACATAGTGGACCAATCAATTCAGTGGTGATAAGATGGTATCTGGGGCCCACCCTCTCCCCTGTTGACTCCTCTGAGGCAGCCATAGCCAAAGTGGTTCAAAACATCAAAGTGGACTGATGAAGTCCTTTGGATGAAGGACGAAATGTCTCAACAAAAAAATAAACTGTCCAGATGACATGCCTGAACGATCTTGGATTTTTATCTGGATTACTGAGCATGAACTTTGATTAAATCATTGGGTGTACTTCTGTAATTGATTAACTTTAGAAGCCATTTCAGTTTGAGATGGCCATTACAGTCAACCGACCTTAATAATAATCTAAATGGATCTAATTCTGTCCATTTTACTGATATTGTGCTTAACTTGGTGCAGTGGTAGGTAGGAGCTATTCACAACACATCATTGCTAAACATTTTTGTGAACACATCTTTAGTTTCAACTGTTGGAGTCAACCCTATTTTTCTGTTAGCAAAATATCTCACGAAGCACCCGATTAAACTTGCAGAGATTAAGCATTGCATGGGCATCTACAACTGATGAGCTTTTGGAGTCAATCCAATTTAAGATGGGCACAACAGCTAATTAACATTAGGCAACATTTAAATGGCCACAGCTCTGTTAAATTTACAGATACAGTATTGAGCTAAAGTTTGACATGGTAGTAGCTGAGAGTCATTCAAAACATACACTCTGAGAGTGACACACAATGATGTGTAACTTTTTTTTCTAGGTATGTCCATAATAGCTCTAATGTTGTTTCTCAGTATAGGTTGATATCAATCTTAAACTCTCATGAAATGCACGCTGGCAAGTTTGTAGTTGTTTTACATTTATGTTGTTTTTTTTTTTTTTGTATAATAATGTGGAGAGATAATCAATCTCATTTAAACTCCAATTCATTATGCCAACAACGCTGTCACACTGTATCATTAGGAGGGCCCGTCTCAGACAACTCATTCAAACATGTCGTTCTCTAAAAAACAGATTTCTTGCAAAGGTCAGTGCACCTCAGTAAATAGAGGGTACCTAGGACTGAATAGTGACTGCTCTCATGGGCCTCTAGACAATACTGACTCCTACAATGCCTCTTTTAGCTGGCACACAGATTTCAGTAATTAGACTGTGACTGTTGTTGGCAGGGGGCCAAGGTTGGAGTCCATGGACAGGGAGGGGGTGGCGTGCACAGTTTCTTGCTCACGCACTGGTCACAAAACATGCACATGCACAGCCATGTTTGCCCCCGTGAGTTACTATCCCACAACCTCTTCATTTTCCACCCCCTCTATTTTCGTACGCCTTGTTTTTATGGGTCTGCGTTAGGGGTCTCTGGGTTTGAGGGGTGGGGTGGGGTTATTTACAGATGGGTAGTTTGCAAGAAGTTGTGGGGGTTTCTTAGCGAGGGGGAGGGTAATTACAATGGTGGGGAAAACAAACAGGATGGGGCAAACTGGGACTTAGCTGGCAGTGGTCACATGGGAGCTATTTATTCATTGTTGGTCCAATGGGAACTTTTGCTTTCTTTGGTTCAGGATATTTAGGGGTGGGGGTGCACACAACAAATATACTGCTGAATCATTAGTGGACTTTTACAACTAGAGTTGTGTGCCATATGATGAAATATTCTTGCTACAGCTTCAAAAATGCAAACCAGTTGAACAAGCATCCGAGAAGTTTGGCTTATTGTGGCCCTCTCACCTTTTTTTGCTCTTTCACTTTCCCTTAAATCACCTTCATGAACTCAGGCTGAACCTTCCCATAGCGTTGAGGTTTTATGATGCACATATGATGGTCAGCTACACCAAACCAGCGTGGGTTGGCAGAGTAGCGTCAAGTGGTTAACAACACGAGAAAAACCCTCCACATATGATCATGAACTCTTGAACCTATCACAAAACATACAGTGAGAGAGCAGGCAATTTGTCTCATTCTGTCTCCTCCGATCTCGTTCTCGCTCGCTCTTTTGGTCTTTAAGGCTCATGGCAGTTAAACGTGGCAACGAACTTCCTCACATTGGCAGACAAGAAACAATCAGGAACTCGTATGTCTGTGGTGTTAACAGAGACGTTTTGTTGCCTCCAATGATGGCTGGTGTTATGAATGTAAGTGAGTCTGGACAATGTCTTACCAGGCATAACTTTTTCAAGTTTTACCCAGGAGGGAAGAAAAGAGAGTTGGGGGAAGGGAAGCTGGCAGTCCCTTGCTCTCATGCACACTTTAGATAAGAGCATTTAAAATAATAAGCAGGCAACAAGACAAAAATACCCTCAGTCTTTATACCACCCCGGCCAACAGCGTAACCCCCACGGTCATCTGCTCAGCTGTGACCTCGGATCACCTCATCTCATGGGGGCAGGCTTCATGTGTCAGTGGAGTTATTTACATGGAGGCAACTAGCCCCGTTTATGTAGAAAATTATAAAAGAGGCAAAATGCAACAATTAATCAAAAGGGAAACAAAGTTATCTAGGAACACTGCGAGTGTGGGTTCGTTTGATATTTGCAGGGATTCATTATGCGAAAAATCCTTCTTAGCTTTATTTAATGACACAACTCATCAAATTAAAATGTGCAAAACCCATGATCTGTTGAACTATCACCACCAAAAGTATCGGGCACAGACAAAACAATGATAAGCTAGTCTGTTTTTCTGTTTTTGATGTGAGTAAACATTATAAAGCTGGTTTGCGGTCACATTACAATTAAAAACACACTTTTAAATTGTAACACTTCCCATATTCTGCTGCTCCTTTTGAAGAAAATCATTTTACTTTCTTAGTTGCATTTGCAGCACAAGTTAAAGTGGCACATTTGGTATCTTCACCCAGTGATTAAGCAATGAAAAGTTGCAGCCGTTGAGCCTCTGAGATCAAGAACCGAAACAGTCTCTACCTTCTTTATTATATTTACTATGATGCTGTTAAACCTTGGATGTGTGGCTCATAGACACTCTGATGTCATGTGACTTACGGATGGATTTAATCACAGTGGTGAGCCTGTTTATTTGAAGCGATTTACTGTTTGGCAAACTGTTGATGCCCACAGGCTGAAGCTCAACTCGAATTATCACTAAAGGGTTAATGATTTGACCTTTGGGGAGTGTCTGTGTAAAGTAAGCTTGGAAATCCCCTGCAATGGGTATTACTTCATTGGCACGGCACAGATTCTACCCCCTTTTCCCATCAATGGTCTGTCCAACTCACTGCCATCAGCATCGTTATCAGAAAATGCTCAAAACACCTGTGTGTGTGTTGTCCATGACTTGACCTCAATCTCTTTATGCCCAAAGGTGTTTGAAAATGTGTTATCCAGAGTTTGATCTCATGCTTGACCAGTGATCTTATCAAAGCAAGAAGTCACCATCAAAACATCCATCGCCTAATTCTGTAAAGCAGACCCCCAACACAAGTGCAATAAGACAAGTCTTATTCTGCACTGTTTTCAAGATAACACCATTGGATTTGTGGATATTCATCCATCTTTTCTAGCTTAAGTACCATATTTTTCACCCTATAAATTGCGTTTTTTTTTGCATAATTTGCTTGCTCTGTGACTTATAGGCCAAATCGATGTATTTATGGATATTTCCCCCCATATTTATAAACCAATTTTTGACTGAGATATGACCGTTTTCATCCATTCTGACCGAAAATATTGAACACTACCATTTTCAGCCACTAGATGGCACTCGAGTAGTATGGCATACCATTGTATCATGTAATAGGTGAAAGTGGCTATCAATGACACAATCAGCTTGCCATAGACGACAGCTTCGTCCAGCTGGCTAGGAGCAACCTACCGTCAAATCAGCTTCAATTCACTGCGCCGCCCTGGCGAAATGCAGCTAACTTGAGCATTGAAGTGCATTTATTAAGTAAAATTTCGACTGAGACACACCTTTGCTATAAAGTCGAGCAAACAAATAATTGTTTTAGATGCTTATCTTGTTAAATTTTGAAGAAATGTGCAGCATTCCTCTCCTCCCTGTCTGCACACTCCTGCAGCACCGAGGCAGTAAATACTTGAAATACAGCTGATTTGAACCTTAAATCCTTTTATTAAGTTAAAACTAAACTGAGACACACCTTTACTATAATTTTGAGCAAACAAATAATTGTTTTTAGGTGGTTATCTTGTTAAATTTTGATGAAATACACAGCGAGTCGACCGTCTGCACACTGCCACTTCCGCAAAATCGGCTTTTGAAATGCAGCTGATTTGACCGTCAAAGTGCATTCATTAAGGAAAAGTTAAATGGATACACCTTTGCTGTAATGTCTAGCAAAGAAATAATTGTTTTTAAGCGTTAGTCTTGTTAAATTCTTGTTAACGTCCTCCCGTGCACGCTGCTGTGTCTGCCATTTGGCAGCCAATCAATTTTTGGCACAACACCGGCCCACATTTCCAGGTTGTCAGCGTTGATGCACAATAGATGTGATGTATACGGCGAAGCAATGTATTTATGGATTTTTCCACTTTATTAGACATATTTGGACTGATGGGACTAGTAGGGTGGTGTGACGTGTACGGCAGAAAATACGTTAAACATCACTAATGTTAACTTTTCAGTCTATCCCAAGTTTCCTCCCCTCCATTTCTGTCCACTGTTTTCTTCTAGGTGGAGCTGTGGGCAGGCTGTACTTCTGCACTGTACTTCCTGATTCCAACTCATCCTTTTTTCTGGAAAAGAACAAGAGACAAATATGACTTTTAAATTCATATACAACTTCCTGGAAGTAGTTTCATTAGGAGACCCAAGAATAATACTCATCTCTTTTCATGGGCGACGTCTGCCTCACTCCTTCACTCTCACTGTACAGATTCTAAATTAACACTTTAAACTTTTATTCCTTATCAATTTCTGTCTCAGCACTTGTGAATTCATTTGTTGCCCTCCATTTTGACAGCTAGTTCAGAAAGTGCACCTGCCATTGCTGCAGCTTCGTCAAATAGCACTGAAAAATCGTTAAAGCAGCACGTAAATATTGATTCCAAAATCAATTGTAATTTAAAGAATGAATGAGAAAACTAGGGATTCTGCTTTAGGGCTTTGTTTTCCCTTTGATATCAAAACTGACTAACCGGAGCCAGACCTGGGTGTAATGTTGCTGGTTTGGATTTAAATTATGCAAACTACCCTCCCTAAAGTCGTACACCATTATCATTTGATAGCAAAGTGAGGAAGAAGAAGAAAAAAACATTTGATTTCACTCATTTCTAATAGCTCTGGGCTTTAACGACAGGGTTTGTGTAGTATTTACAAATTCAGTCATGTGCACTGACCTCTCGCCTGCAGCCTCCATGTTTAATCAGAACATCTGTATAGTAGAATTACTGTAAAATGCTACTCTGTTTGCCTCCCTACTGTTATCGGCTCAAGCCTGATCTGCTGAGTTAAACTAAACAAGCTGATGTCTTCCTGGCCAGCTATTACTGCTGGAGGAAACCAGCGAAGGCTCCGGTCTGAGGTAATCACGCCACTGTGAATAATTACACCCTGTAAAACACTAACTAGATGTTTATGTCCAAACCCCAGGGGGGAAGTCATTAATGCCAGCTTAATTAAGAGTAATAAAGGTCTTTATTCCTGCCTTTTGGGACAAAGTGACCTTGACTTGATCTTTGAAATGACACATGGGTCCGTTTAGAGACTATCATTCTCCAAACATGCTTCCACAGCTACACAGCATTTGGTTTCAGCCTTATTTCTATAATTTGATCCTATTACTGAGGAAATAAGAGTATTATACACCTACGTATATGCGTGTGCAGTCAACGCTGGTTTATCTTTTCTCTGCAAAACCACAAACTCCTCCCGCCCAATGACTCAGAAAACACTTATTCAGCCATTTATTTATTTATTTTTGTTCTTTAAAGGAGCAGTTCAAACCTTTTGGAGTGGCAATCAGTTAAAAGTTTATAAGCAATCTATATTTTAGTTGCATACAGATATGTGAGAAACGTTAATTTGAAAAAAAAAAAGGTTTATTTTGACTGGATTGATGAGCTAATGGCTAGTATGAGCTGACACAAATTAAACTATAGTCTTTCCACTGGACATGTATTTCTAAATGGCTCGTTCGAAGCACTGAGGCCGAATAAACAGCCTGCCAGTGTAACCCAGTCACACAGTGAATGGAGCGTCGCCTGCTTGGAAAGAATAACATTGGGTCAGGGAGGGAGCCAAAGAGTGCACGCTGATATGAGTAATGGCAAACAGCTGCTCCAGCCGACCGCTAAAAATACACCCGCACATGTGTGGGGCAGGTGTCTGAGCCTGTATTAAATTAAAACACGCTTCAAGCTAAACCTTTTAGATAATAATAAAAAAAAAAAGGTTAATTAAATTGAGTAGATAACCAAGTTCTGTAAATTACAACTCTACTGTCGTGAACTATTGTGAGAATGTGCTTCAGAGATTT
>JARVGS010000789.1:12414334-12426683 GCA_031762315.1 Hypsolebias antenori | reverse complement strand
CACACACACACCAAAAAAAAAAAAAAAGTGACTTATAGGCCAAAAAATACGGTACTTATCAGCCACTGACTGATTGATCTCATACGCCCCCTCAAACCTTCTGAATTACTTCACATTTGTTGACATATCTCACTTTAACACTTGAAGATATTTTTATGATGCACACTCTCACTGCCTACAATAAGAGTTGTTTAAACGTACTCATTTAGATGTTGGGAAGAGTTGTAAAAATAAATCTTTAAAAAAAAAACCTCTGAAAGTAGGGAACAAAATCTGGACATTGTTTTTTTTTTTCATATTGATGGAAAATCATTCAACCTTTATTTATATAGATCAGTCTTATTTAGTCACAAGGACTCATTTTCAAGAGAGACCTGTTTTAGACAGATAACATATAAAGTACAGACAACGATAATTCAACAAAAAGCTGTCAAAATCAAATAAAATAAGTTATAAACACAGTCGAATCAAGATACCATATAAAACAAGATAAATACTCAAAACATGAACAAGTTTGCTTTCACACAGGAGCAGAGTAAGAAAAGGCCTGTTTGCAGAGTTCAGTCCGCATTGAAGGAATGTTGCAGGTAATGAAGGCCTGAGAGAGCATGCTGTAACTGCACTGACAACGTGACATGTAGGAGGAGATATAAGAAGGCAGCAGACCAATGAGTGATTTATAAATGAAAATGAACCAGTGTGAGGTCCTACGTGTAGATAATGATGACCAGCTGGCCAGTGAGTACAGAATGCAGTGATGGAAAATGTGCCCTGAAATAAAAAAAAATCTCCAAGCGAAGATTTCAAATGGCTGCAATCTACCACATGCATTTGTTTACTTGTTTACCTTCAGAAACAGCTGAAGTGACTGAAAATGGGTCAACAGTGGCTACGTCCATTGAAGAGTTATTTGGGAACAGGAAGGTTTTCTGTGCTTATGCATTGGTACTATCACGTTTGTGTTTGGTTATCCAAAAATCTGATCAAAACACAAGAGACCAACGAGTAAAGGTAAACTTTTATTTAAAGTGTGTAAGTACAGGAACTCTGGAATCAGCTGCAGGGAGAGACACAGGGTGAGTACCGTATGCTGGAAACAGGGATGTCCAACGACTTGACTTGTATCGCTTACTTGAATATTTCGTCTTATAGATTTGGAGTTGGATCCAGATGAGTATGGCGGACGAGGCAGACCAAGGAAAACCAGATAGGTGAGTATTGGTTGATGGTGGCAGGATGAACGTTTGATGGATGGTGTTTGAACGGAAAATAGTTCTGTACAACGGTTTGAAGAGGGAGAAGACACACGGGATGTTCCAGGCACAGGGAGGCAAGATAAGGCATGAGGCAGAACCAGGATGACAAGGAGACTGGTCTCACGAAAGCATAAATGGGAAAATATTCCAGCAGAGTCCAACTTTTTCTCAGGGCCTTAAGTACTGGAGTCTTCTCATCAAAGAAGTGGTGTCAGTTGAGAGTAATCAGCTCTCTCCTGCCACTCAGGAGACTGAAAACAAACCTATATACCTGGTACAATCCCTACAGGTACTCATGTTACACCCATATTTGTTGAGTAAAATACTCAGATAAAAAATAGTTTTTGTTGAAGCAGTAACCCTAGTGGTCTAGTAGACGTTTTGGAAAAGCTGCATGTGCATGGGAGACTGCGACCAAGTGAAGATTCAAATCAATCTGTTGGCTCCTTAAATAAATAATGTTATTAACTGACTTTTAATGTACTTTGTATGTGAATGTTTCTGTGCCGTGCCCTGAGATGACTTCTGTTGGCACTATATAAACTGAACTGAATTGAATTGAACTGTTTGAATGCCGAGCTCTTTATTAATGGCGCTTCACCATCCTGCTTGATCCACAATATTAATTTTGGACAGATGCCTTACTCATTTTCTCTTTTGTCTCATATTTCCAACTTAATTTCCTTTATGAAATGCTACGCTTTCATATGGTTTTCTGCAGAGCGAGCTAAGTCTCTGTTTACAGTAGGCGTGCACCTGCATTTCATAATTGCTAATCTGGAAAACTACTGGAGTAAACTCTGCAAACTGCACCATTAGATTTTTTTTTTGTTTGATTTTGAGTAACTTTAAGCCCAAAGTTCACATGTAGAACAAAGTGTAACAATGACACCTCCACTGTAAGCTGCTCTGGAACAAAGTGGTGACGTGACTTGATTAAGTACAAGTTTGAGACCTTTTTGCACATTTCTTGTTTGTTGTACACTGTTTTGTGCCTGACTGTGGTCATTTGACAGTTGTAACAGAAAAGGACAAAAGACAGGCTTACACCGTTGCATTGAGACACATTAGTGCAACAGGTTTGAAAAAAAAAAAAGCTTAAACTTCTGGACAGCTTAGTGCATAAAACAGCTGAAAAACATATCTAAATTTAGTTAGATGCTGTCTTTTGAACCCTTCTGGAGTACATGTGAAAGCTTGGTCAACACTGAATTTCTTTGAACTCTTTTTTTTATGCTGCACTCCCATTTTGACACTTTGGCGACAAATACGTTGAAACAGAGGAATCTAGAAGGCTCTGTATTCAAATCTAAGTCAATAAGGCCAGTTAAGCTGACACAAATGGCACCGTTACAGAGCAGGATGAGTGGCTTTGTGGAGGTAAACATCCCATACTTCCACACAAAAGCACACACTAGAGTCAGAGCTGGCATGTCGTCTGCACCTGACCTAACTTTATTGCCTCTGTGTGCCTCGCTGGCTGAATGTACTGTGTGGACGTTTTGTGTGAACAGCTGGGTTTTCAGGCTCCAGATCACCTAATATCTCTTGGCTGGTCTCATGTCTTAAGGGGGAAAAAAATCTTATCTGGACTGGGCCCCTTAACATTGTGCTGCTAATAAAACACCACATAGACTCAGTCTGTGTTTTAAATCCAGGCCTTTTTATCGTAACAAAGCTGGAGCAAACCACAGAGGAGTTTATCAACTCAACTGTCTTGTTGTTTGCTTGGTTCAGACTAATGCTCAGTCATGCAAATTAAATTATTTACAATGTTTTTTGTTTTTAACCAAAAACTGTCCTTCATGGTTAAACAGGCAACAAAACAGGTCTTCACTTCTTGGATAGCATTGATAACATTAATGCTGTTCAAGGCTTTTTAAATGCAGAATGGAGCACAACGGTCAATTAGCCTCTTACGTGTTGCCCTTTTCAAATTCAATCAGTCACACGAGATGATTTAGGAACGCGCTGCTGAAGTGTAATGGTGGTATTACACAGATCCCTGCGAATCACGTTGGAACTCATTATTGAACACTGGCGCCACTGTCTGTGAAACCACGCAGCGCTGCTGGTCGTCGTCATCACGAGATTCACGTTAGCTTATGGTGCGAAGGCTGGGAATCACAAGAAGATGACCCACACTTTGGCACTGCTTGTGTCCTGACTTGTAACGCTGTTCCTCTTTATGGAGATTGTGAATTGTGCATTTAAAAAATGAGCACAGGAAGAGTGATCAGGGTTCACTATTACTATAATTGATGTGATTCAATTCAGTTCAAAATACTTTATTAATCCCAAAGGGAAATTAAAAGTTTTTGTAACTCACCATACTGGATTCATTAAAAAGTTGTTATATATGCTGACGGCTGTGGGAAAGAAGGATCTCCCGCAGCAGTCCATCCCGCAGCGGATCTGTAGAAACTGGCTGCAGATGCCAATCCATCCACCTGGACCCAGTGGGCCTCTCGGTCCTCCTGGGCAGAAGAACCACCTGAATGTTGGGCAGCTCTCCTCCCTGAGCGATGGCCACGCCTCTCGGCAGCTTACTGAGCTCCTCATCATTGCAGGGGCCAGCTGCAGGTGTTGGGAGATGATCCTGGTCTTCTTATTGTCATGAGCCATGTTTCCTGCCAGCTCCAGGATTTCATCAGTCACTCAAGCACCTCTGCCAGGTAGACGGAGATGCATCCACGGCACCTTCTTTACAACTCATTTGGGATTTGGGGCTGAAGTTGAGGTACAGTACTTTGTAATATTTTAGCTTTGAGCTGTTAATCAGCTGCTCCTGGTTGTAAAAACTACCTTGATGTTATGGTTATGCATCATAACAAATGTTCAAAATTAAAAAGGTTTCAGTAAAAATCCTTCCAGCTGCATAGCAACTAATACCAGAGGAAGTAATCGTCCAAAAAAAGCCATTTACATCCAGATAAAAGAGGAAATCAAGTTTTCAGTGATCAGTCTGAGCTAATTTTTCCTTTGTTTGATTCTTTAAACATGCACTATCAGCAGCTGATTATTTCATGCTGCTGATTATTTCATGCTGCTGATTATTTCATGCTGCTGTTTTCATTCATACTCATTTACTGACACAGACTCGTGTTAGCGCTGCTGTTGTTCAGCGTATTGTTTTGCACTATTAGTGTTTAGCGTATTCTTAGTTGATATCTTAGTTCCTTATTATTGTTTCTTTTTACAATTTATATTTTTGCTATTGTTGTATATAGGGATGCACCAAGCCACATTTTCTTACTTCCGATCCGATCCCGATACTTAAATCTGGATATCGGCCGATACCGATCCAGTTCCGATATCATCATCATCATTGATTTTATATGAGGCTGTAATAATCTCCTCTCAAGTACAATGTGTACACATATGCATGCATGTCCCAAAAGGCAAATTGAAGTAAGTTATGTTAATGTTGGATAAGTTTCAAAGTTACAGTTAAATTCTGCTAACACAAAATGTGTTTTTTTTTCCTAGCTTTAAAGTGGATATTAAAGTGATTAAATTAAGTGATTGCTTAAAGTTATTTTATATATTCTTTTAAATAAGGGGGTGATATAAGAATTTTTTTCCTTCTTGCTGCAATATTTTCATTCAATGTTTTCTTTTTGATGAATTTGTTTTATTTTGTCTCTTTTATATTAATGAATAAATTAATTAAACAAAATATTAAATAGCTTTACATCTGCTAAGTTCATGGCATAAACCAACACAGACATGCTCCTGTTTATAGTATTTTACATCGCTTTATAATGCAGCTGTTTATGTCTTTTTAAATACAGTTTTCTTGTAATTTTTAATTCATATGCTTTTTTATGATTGTCTACTGTTGTACTGATAAATATCTCCAGGAGTGTAAACTATATCTTTGCTGCAAGTATCAAGCTGTGAAATCCTTAATTTTTTACAGCTGATAGCTGTTGGTCATTAATTATGATGAAGTTTAGCAACTTCTCGGTAAACATTCGAGCTCTGTGGCTTCAGCTGTATGTTTTTCTTGTTCAATCTGGGGCGGGCGCTCTGGTTTCGGTCAGCTGCTCTCAGCCTGTCCCTCCACCGAGACGGGGACACGGCTGGCCGAGTCAGGATACCCGTGTTTCGGTTCAGCGAGAGTGGCGTCCCGCTGAAGCCCCAAGCTCCAATGTAAAACTAACTTGGCCGCGGTTTGATGTGGCGCTATGGCTCTGCAGACATTGCACGTTGCTGTCTTGTGGTGTTTAGTGTAAAATACTTCCACACAGCGGACATGTTACGATGAAAAGTTGGCTAGCTCTTAGCAACAGTGCTTCTGCACGTTGTAGCTGGCTGCAAACTATGAAATGGATTTCCTGAATGTGAGGCGGGTCTTATTTCTCCGGGTTCATGAGCCACACCTCCGTTCAAGAAATCCATTCCATAGTTTGAAGCCAACGTGCATCATGGATCGGAAAATATCGGCAGGTTGGTTCGGAAAATCCGCTACGTAAATTATGCTGGTATCTGAGGCTGATACCGGATCGGATTGGCCCCATCCCTAGTTGTATATAACTGGAACCCTGTGTATATAATTTCATTCCACCTCATGTAGCACATGTGATGTGATTGATAATAAAATCTACTTGAACTTGATTGATAAAAAAACCAACCATCTTATTATTTTAATCTCATCTGTACGAAAATATTTTATTTTTAAATTGAGAAGCTGAATGGAGTTGATATATGACACTTGATTTCTCTAAAACCTCTTATTTGTTGTGCAGGGTTTTATTCTTTTTATCTACATACCATAATTTCCAAACTATAAGCTGCTACTTTTTTCACACACTTTAAACACCTTGGCTTATACAACGCTTTGGTTGATTTATAGATTTTTTTTTTTTTTTTAACCAGCCGTGTTACCGGCACTGTTCAGAACAAAACATTTACTGTACGTATGCATGTATGTTAACCTTATGTATTAAATTAAAACTAAAAATAATATATTTTTGTGTAAATATCTCATGTTTCAACATGAACATCTGCAGCTTATAAACAAGCGCAGCCTATATGTACAAAATTATTATTATTATTATTATTATATTTAGTGGTTGTGACTTATATTCGTGTGCGCACAATAGTCTGGAAATTACAGTACATAGCCATGAAAAACAGAATTACGAATATTTTACAAGTCATGTAAATATGTTATAAAAGGCTCCTTTAAATAATGTTCTTAACCTCTAACATTTATACCAGTTAGTAAAATAATACATTTTAAATAAGTTATCATGTTAGGATTGATATAAACAAGATGTTTTTGAAAAATGTAAGCAATTGTCACACTATGAATAGTCACTTTTAGGTTTTATAATTGTACTTTTGTTGGCTCATCTTTAGTCACATTAACTATGTTTACTTTTGCTTTAGCTTTAAGAACCTAAGAACAGAACAGATGAGTAACATTTGGACTGACAATCTCTCACAGCTCCATTAGTTTTGATGTGTAAATACAGTGACTGAAAACCTAAGAACAGAGAAATATTGTTTTACAGGTTGAAATGAGGGGAGTATTTGGTCACTTCAGTGTTTCCTTTGGGCTGATGTTCCTTCCATTGCTGAATTTATGAAGTGAGGAGGGTGACACTTGACCTTAAGATCCCAGACTTGTTTTTCTTGCCCTCAGGACATTGTCTCTCATGAAATACATGAGCTCTTTCTGTCTAGCCTGCTTTTCTTTCTGCTGGCATCTCTCCAGTGCCTAAAGCCATTTAACAGTCACTGAAAGATCCCTGTCATCTAAAGTAGCCTCAGAGGAAGCAGACTGAACCAAGGTGCTCATAAATGGTATACTCCCATTCTTCCTGCTCACGTTTTTACAACCACACAGAGTCTAACAGATTATATGAGACTGTTTTAAAACAAGTAAATCTTATTAGTCATCTTCTACAAGAGTTTTTTTTTTTTTTTTCAAACTTCAGCATTGTTTTTCCGTGTAAGACATGTCTTTCTGCAAGAAAGCCTCTGGTTACCTCGAGTGTCTCTGGTTAAGCACAAAGGGCTGTTTCTGTGCTCTTTAGCCTTTTAGCCCTGGTCTGCTGTCAAGGTACTGTGCCAAAAAGGGAATGCACACTGCAGCACTAATTGCATCTGTAAGGGCCAAAGCCAGCTCAGAGTCTTTGACAGAAACCTTCCTGTAGGCTGATGTCAAGTTGTGGTTTACCTGCCTTTTTGCTTCGCATGCTGACCTGAGTATGTTGTGATTGGCAAAAAGCGGTAGCAGGGTTGCTTTAAGTTAACGGTGCAAGACGTAAAGTAGACTGTCTCCCGAGAAACCACATATAATGAAATCACAACCACAAAGATGACAGTTTTCAGGACTTGAAGTTGCAGGTTTTAAGACGACTGATGCTGCAGGATCTGCTTTAAGAAAAGTTTTGATGGGAGCTAAACTTGTTACATCACAATATTGATCAAATTATTGTGGAAGATTGTTCCAAAGCGAAACATCTCACACATGATAAACTATTGAGGCAATTTTAAGAGACAATACCTTCATAACAAACTGTTTGCATGGAGAGAATAAGTTTAATTGACTCAAATCACGTCTGCTGGTGCATTTCTGAGCAAAATCAGACATTTTTAACAATACAATAAAAACAATTTAAAGCCTTTTTCACCCAAAATCATTACGTTGTGTATTATTATGGTATCATGCATTGTGTTTAGTCCAAACCTTGCTGATGTTGTTGTTGATCTTCACACATCCTCCATTGTAACGCAATTAACATGTGAAGCATCATTTATTGAAAGGCGTTTTTAGGAGGCTGTTAAATAGCGGAGGTGGTAAACACAGTAATGCGACTCAGCAGAGTCACACAAACACACATGCAGAAGTGATTAAATCTCCCAGCAAAGTGTGCACTCACATGGCGAGATTTGTGCCCCGACACGTCCCCCGACCTGAGCAGGAGAGGAGAAACGTCCTGAAGGCATGGATCCACAACTCAGACAAGCAGCTACAACCTGCTGCTGCTATAACATTTGAATGCAGATACAGAAAAGTACGGTGAAATCCCTTATTTTCAAAGGTAAATCACATTAGAATCAGAACTTCTGACATATGCTGCTTTGAACAAGTTTGTCTTGTGGACTTTGGTGGTGCCCTCTTGGAGTTCTGGCACAATATGCAACATAAAAGCCAGCCACTTCACAGAGTCTGTTGAGCTTTCAACTTCAACATGCGCCTTCTGAGACCTCCACTCACTGTCAGAGCAGCAGAACAAAGAACACCATCCACTCGGCAGCCGCTGGAAACATTAGGCTACAGTGTGAGTGCACGTGTGTGTGAAACATAGTAGTTCAGCCATGGAATAATGGACTGGGATACCTTTCTGTAGCTAAAGCTTATGCTTGCTCTTTGTGTTGACTGGCACTGATTTGGCTCGCTGCTTTAATGTCTATGACATTACACAGAGCTTGTTAAAAGAGACCAAGCCTATTCTGGCACGAGTTAGCTGCCTGCTTTACAACATGGAATAAAATGCTCTGCACAGATGTGACACCCTTATACTAATATTAAACTGTAGTGTCCTGATAAGAGACAATATATTCCTGCGTGGGTTTCCTCCGGGTGCTCCGGTTTCCTCCCACAGTCCAAAAAACATGCATGTTAGGCTGATTGGTAACTCTAAATTGACCCTAGGTGTGAGTGCAACAGGTCCCTCTTGTAAATGAGTCCCTGTGGCTCAACGAGGCTAGCCTGTATAAATAAAGGTTGAATGAATGATAATGTGGACAGTCTGTCTGACATGTGGTGTGTATGACAAATAAAGAAACTTGAATCCTTGAATAACCATGGTTTAAAAAAAAACAGTTCAATGAAAGATTCAGCGTAATTTACCGTCTTCTAAGTTTTGGGTTTTTGTGCTTTTTCAGTGCAATTGAAGACTTCGGCTGCCTCCAATGTTTCGGGGGATTTAAGTGTGGAATAAATGCTTGTCAGCATAGAAGTAGCTATGCGAGACGTCCTGGGTTCAAATCCCGGACGGGCCCCCAAATATGTTATGGTCCTGAAAAGTCTAGAAGAAGACAGGACAAACAACATATGAAGCCCAGACGATTTTTTTCAGTTTTGACAAAGTTGTGATTGTCATAAAATCCTCTGAACAAAAATGCCGACTGGGAGGTCTGGTTAAAACAAACAAAAAGAGGGTGCAGCCCCAAACCAACCAGCAGGTGGCTGTCGGACTCGGGCTGCTCTCCTCACCCTATAACCCAGGGACTAACCCTACAACCAAAAAAAAACGGAAAAAAAATAAACTACACAGGTGACTCCCAGTCCCAAAAACAATTAGCTCAACAACAACAAACAACAATAACAACAACTGTGATGGTGCATTAAAAGTGGCCGGAGCGGGAGCGAGGATGGAGAGCAAGAACCGTCAACCATCAGACCAACATCTCCTCTGGCCTCCCTCGCTCGTCCAGCAGACGGAGCTTGGTCCTTTTAAGCCACCATCAGCCAATCAGCTGCACAGAGAAAAGGAGCATTAATTACAAACACATACGGACATAACTGACGTAGGGGCACGTCACAATGGACATCAGTAATCGGATTAATCAGAATCAGAATAAGCTGTATTATCATTGCACCGGGAGACAGTCAATTTATGTTTGTACAGTTGTCCGAAAAATCGTCGGAGTGCACGTTGCTGCTGCTATAATAGCGCGGCCCCTTGTTCTTTATCAGAATACTTTTTTAGACGGCCATTCAGAAGAAAAAAGTGTCATGTAAACGCCCCATTCGGATTATTCTGAGCTGATTCAGCTCAATCTGAATTAATTTGTAATCCGAATGAGAGAGGTCGTTAATGCCGATTCGTAATCCGAATAGTGTGAATATAAACACTTGATCTGATCATTTTATTCTGATTGTGGAAAACTGACCTGACTGCGCATGTGCGACCTATATCTACCTCACATATTTCCACCTTGCTAGATGCTAATATGTCGAGGAAGCTAAACTGGTCGGTTAGCGACACAACATTTCTACTAGAAACTTTGAAAGAGTTCAAAATGTGATCTGTATCACCTGAAGCTCAGTCAGGGAGTGCAGTCACGTCTCCACCCTCATTAAAACCTGTCGCGGGTCCATTTTGGGCGCTCAGGTTTGTTTGCGTTCATCCCAGAAGTAGAACTTCTTCTTCTGTGTTTTTTAAGAGTTTATCACTCTGTGCACGTCAGTACTTCTCTTCTGAATTAAAGCCCGCTGCCTGTAAATGCTCGTTATGATCAGATTGTGCCCATGTAAACAATACATTTGAATTATTTAATGCAAATACATTTTAATCCAATCAAATACTTTTGCGCATGTAAACATAGCTACTGTTGCATCATCAACTCGCCCCTCTAAAGGACTCAAGATCTTCTCTTTAAATCTAAATGTCATGCATGGATCAAATATTTTGCTCCTGAACTTTTACCAGCAGCGCTACGTGGATCAAACACCACCACGAACTGAAACGTTGATTTGTTTTGCAGTTCATGCAACAGGCTGAAAAGAGTCACTTCAGACTGTTTTGCTCAAAGTCTTTTCAGAGTCTGTCCCGCAGTCAGACGTAACTTTTATGGATTCTTCCTCTTATCTTTAAAGGATGTTTCTAGGATGAGGAGCATCTTAAACATCAAAGTTTTTTAAAGTTTGCACCTTAATGGTAACAAACTGAACTGCTCTCACCTTTGGACTTGTTAAACTTTAACAGCATCTGTTATAAACTCAAGATGTTTTTTTTTTCTTCTGTTTTTGCCTTAAAAAAAGGAAACAAGCTACTTTTTGTATTAAATAAAGCCACTGTTTATTGATCAATACAGACTAATTAAAAAAATTGTCTTAATTAACTTTTTTTTGCTTAAATTGATCAAAGGTGTGCTGTATTTATATTATTTTATGAAATTTTATTTTGTGTCCATTCAGTAACTGTTTAATTTACTTTTTTGTTTTGTTTTGTTAGTTTTTGATTGAACTACTTCAGGACACGTTTAGCAATTTTAACCATCCATTTACAAAAATGTTTAGCTCATTCAAGACAGTACGGCTTTAACTTTTAATACTTGCACCATTTATACTTTTTGAATTATTTACCTTAATTGATATTTTTGCTAGTTTTAGCTGTCAACGGTTAAGTTTAGCTGTTTTTAGCATTTAGCTGCTATTTACCAACTAGCTTTTAGTTACCGTTTTGCTAATTTTATTTTTTAAAGATAGTTATTGCGAACTTTTTGTAAGAGTACCACTGCCTGCAGCCCCTCCTCCAAGATGGTCGCTGATTGTCAACACTTGGCGGTCATCAACCTGATGAGGATCTCTTCCTACATAAGGCTGTAGTCCAGTGCTACTCTTCGCTGGAGCATATCACCATCTCATGGTGTTTGTGCTTCTGGCCTGAACTTTGATATTTACCCGTTTCTCTTGTTTCCAGTGTTCCTGACTCCTCATCTCTGGTTCTCCTGGTTCCGCCTTAGTTTTCCTCGTGTTCAACCCTGGTTCTCCTCGTGCTCAGACATGGTTCTCCTCGAGACCCATTCTGGTTCTGCTCATGCCTTGTCCTCACCAGTTGCCTGCCATCCTCATCCAACTGGATCCTGGACCTGTTCCTTCTCTGAAGCTCTCATAAGGATTGGAGGTTGGACCAAACATCTCGCCTCAACCCATAAGAGAGAGAGCAACATCTATTTACTGCCTGTTCTCCTGCAAACCACCTCTTGACCATCTTCCCCCTCTTTCAGGAGCTGCACTGTAAATAATAGACACTGTTAGGTTGTACCTGCCTGAGTCTGCCTTGTTCCGGGTCTCGTACCAATCTGGGTTCCTTGAGTTATTATAACACTTTTACTTGTAGGTTTTGTTTTGCAACTGTTTATTTTTTTGGTTTTGTTCTACTTCTTTTAGCTTTAACAATTCAGTTTCAGCTTGTTCAACAAAAACAGCAAATTCTTTCAGCGCTCGGAACTTAGGCTGCATTTTTGTAAAATGTGCTGTTTTTGAAGTGTCCCAACTTCAGCTGATGAAATGCAAACACACACACACACACACACACATATATATATATATATATATATATACT
>JARVGS010000789.1:12354964-12373025 GCA_031762315.1 Hypsolebias antenori | reverse complement strand
CACACACACACACACACACACACACACACACACACACACACACACACACACACACACACACACACACACACAGATACCATCCATTTGTCAATGTGAGAATATAAACAGTGCTTCAACAAATATGACATGATCTTTCACCTTCCCTCAGCCCTCTGTATACACAAATACAACAATAAGCACAGCTGAGAAAGCTGCGAAATGATGTAGCCTATTGATAAAACCGGATCTCTCTGACAGACAACATCCTTTCTCTAAATGAAGTCTGTAAATTAAAGGCCCAGCATTTTTTTTAAAGTAACTCATATAACCTTCCTCATTTCCACCTCATTTGCTTCACTGCATTGTTGCAAGCTCTTTCACAATCTGTTAGTTTAAAGTGCATGATATAAATGACTCTCAGCTACTACCACACCAAATGTTAAATATATTTAAATCCACAGATTTTATAGCCATTTTGTGTTTGCTTTGGTTGATTAGCTGTGACAGCCATCTGGAATTTGGTTAACTCCAAAAGTTAACAACAGATGTACATTCTCTGAAAGTTTCATCAAAATCCATCCAGTGAGATGTTTTAACAGTCAAACAGGGTTGACTTCAGCAGTTCATGTTTATTGGGGATGATGCTCAGCTATAAATGCACCAAATTTCAGCTCATTATCTATAAAATGCAATTATTTATACTCCTTTTAGTGTTTTCTGAGGTCAGCTGGCTGTGGTGGTCATCTTGTTTTGGGTTGAGCCCATAATTGAATCAGTCATAGAAGTTCACCCAATGACTGTTTTCTGCAGGTTTCATGAAAACCCATTAAGTAATTAATGAGATATTTTGCTAACAGTCAGTTGATTTTAATAGTTGATAGCAAAAGTTAAAACACACTCAGTTAGCACTCCCTCAACTACCCCAACACCAAATTTGATCTTATAGCCTATATCAAATTCACTGAGTTATAATCAATTTTGCTTTCACTAAGACTCTTTAGCTGAGGCGGCCATCTTGAACTGAGCTGACTCCAAAAGGTAACACTGTAAATACATTGTAGATGTAGCCTATGTCAAGATAATGGATGGATGGATGAATGGAGGGATGGATGGATGGATGGATGGATGAATGGATGTAATAAAATTGAAACCAAAGATTATTCTTCTGAAAGTTTCATTTAACTCCGTTCAGTGATTCATGGGATATTTTGCTAACAGCTCACTCCGCCTTCGGGCGATAATGTAACTATGCACATCCCTGTAAACAGAGCAAGGCGTATGGAGGACCTGTTATTGCGCAACACAGGGGCAGGTCGATAAACCCGCCCTCCTTTCCCTCCCTGTGATTGGTCGGTGCTTGTGTCAGTAACAGGGGGAGGGTCGCGCTGCTAATTTTTATATGCCTGGATATCAATTTGACTCACATCTTCCAAGCAGCTGAGGAGCAGCGACCCCCACAAGAGGACTCCTCTGTGCTGGATGCGTCCTTGGATGAGGCGCTGGATCACCGCGCACACTCCCCTCCTGTCTCGTGGCGCCTTTCTGGTGAAGAACTCGTGAAACTGAACTTTTTCCAGCAGCTCTGACAACTTACTTTTTTTTTTTTTTTTTTTGGGTTTTGGGGGGGGCGCGTCTCGTTCATGTGACAGAAGTGGACCAGTTCATTGGAAAAAAAAAAAAAAAAAACTACCCCGAGAAGAAGGGAATCTCGCAAGCATGTTCGGCCAAAAATGCTCCGTTATTTCGCTGAACGTCCTCTTTCTGGTGCGCGCGCTCCTGGCTCACGAGTGCACGCCGTGCAACCTCCGGACTTGTCCGGTCCAAGCGCCGCGCGGCGCCTGCGAGGGCGGCCGGAGTTTGGCGAGGGATCCCTGCGGATGCTGCGAGCAGTGCGCGCGGCTGGAGTGGGAGACGTGCGGCGGTCCGGACTGGGTGCACGGATACTGCGCCCTGGGGCTGACCTGCGCCTCTGTCAACACGACAGGAGCTGCCACCATCCCTGAAACTGGGGTGTGTAAAGGTGAGCGCAGCCCTCATGGTCGAGTTTAAAAGATACAGGTGGAAAATACTGACCAAGATCAAGATGGCTATTTGAGTAACTATTTGAGTAACTCTCAGCTACTACCAAACCAGATTTAAGCTGATCTGTAAAACTGACTGGGTCATAGCCATTATGCATTTGCTAATGCCTGTGGTGGCCATCTTTCCTGATAATTTCATTTTGCCACATTCATTGATTCATGAGATATTTTGGTGACAGGCAGGGTTGATGCCATCAAATTATTGCCAATGTTTTAAGTGAAAGTGTTGCACAATGTGTACAGTGCTCATGTATTGGGATAAATCTCAGCAACCGTACCAAATTTGAGTGCAATATCTGTAAAACTGGAAGAGTTAGAGCATAGATGTAGCTGCTGTCTTCAATTTGGACTCCAAAAGTTAAATCAGTGAATGTACAACTAGAGATTATTTTCTGAGAGCTTCATTCATTTATGCTGCATTTTGCTGATAACCCCCCACATAGACGGACAAAAACATTATCGCTCCACCTTTGCTTTCAGCGGCGAGCGATAATTATCAGTTCATTCTTGGGACTCTTGGATCAGCTCCCATATCTGAGGGGGCTCTAACCTGAGGAGTCGTGTTCAGCAGCTGTGTTATTCTCCCTGGCATGACAATACGTCTGGCAGGAGAGATCTGGCACAAGGTCTCAGCTGGGCTGGTAGCAGGTCCTGTTCTTTTTGCTCAATGGAACCGAGATAAGAAGAGAAACAAACATGATTGTGTGAAGCTTGTGGACTCTCATGGCCAGCTTATTTCAGTCTAAAAGTTCTCGGAGATGCGATAAACGGACTGTGTTTTCATTTTTCATCAGTGTGTGGCTCTGCCTGGAGTGTGTACAACCACAATACCCCACTGTTCTGTTCCTACCAAGCGGAGCTGCAAGCTTTTATATGATGCATGTGCTCATTCTACGCACAATTTGAGTCACTTTGCCAACTTCAAAGCATGGCACAGGGTTCTAGGTTCCTCATTAAAGTCAGAGAGGTTGACTTTCCATTGAGGAACAAATGGACCCCCTCCAGCCGTGCCACCTGTATTCTGTCACGCTTGTTTGTGGATGATTGAAGAGGACTGACAAGGCTCTAAGAGTAAGCAGCTTTCGGCGGGTGTCTGCATCTCTTGACCCTGCTACTCCATCATTCCTCTGTAGGGTGGTCCAAGTTTTTTTTGTTTTTTGTTTCGTCCGTTGCCAGGTGTTCCCAGGAGATGCAGGTGGTGATTATAGCTCTTACACTGACGTCTGGAGGACATCTCTTCAGCTTAACAGTTCTGGAACAAACAGGAGACCTTATGGCTCCTCTGACTGAGTCATGCCTCTCCTGCTGCTGCCGCTCCTGAACTCCTAAATCAGACACACGCAGCTTTGATATCCCAAAGGGTCTGGGTGGGGGTAAATCAACACCTCCCAGTGTGTTTTCAGGGGCCACGGTAGGTAGACTACTGGAAGCTGATCCCAGATTTCCCTCCTCATGCTGCAAAGGTCTTAAAGTGATTATAGCTGCAATCAAGAATAGAAGGGGAGAAATGTTTCAGTTTGTCTGAAGTCATTCTTGCGCTTGTGGTTTGATTCACTGGGTGGTCAAAACCTCTTAGTGTTGAAAAAACAATTAAAGTGGCATGTTGCATATTGTTTGAGTGGAATACTTTATTGTTTAGGTGTCTCTTCTCAAAGGAAAACAAGCTGTCATTGACACTAAGGCTTTGGTATATACTGTATATCTGATTATTCTTGTAGGTACAACAGCCAAAACTAGTTTTACAAACCCTACAAGACATGCTGTGCCTCACCTAAAACAATATTGGTAATTTGATTCAATTACTCTAGTGTTTGAAGTCCTTATGATGACAAAAGTACGTTATAAAATGCCCTGTGCAGTCAAGCTGAAGCTTACGTACACCTGCTCTGACAAGATGTCACCTAACCTGTTAACCTAATCATTCAGGTCAGTTTCATGGAGTGAGAGTGATTCGTTTCAAACCTTATCAATGTGTCCAATCCTCTCGAACCAAATTTCCTTAAGTTCCAGACACACTTAACATATCATGTAACAGAATGCCTGTCTTACAGGGACACAGTGTCCACTACACTCCTTCACATGCCTTCTACTTCTCCCTTCCTCTGGTATTATCTAACGTTTCAAAGACTTCCTTTTAAGCTCGCTATCAGCCTCGGGGCCTCTAGAGGTCAGCTTTCCCATCCTGGCTCTGGATGCCAAGACAAGCAGTCTCAGTAGCCGAGAGAGGAATCCCCTCGCAAAGAAGCCTTATAGACTTTAGCTAGACTCATGCCAGACCGGATGACAGATAACAAGACGGGACCATAACAGACTTGGGTCAGGCTGAAGGGTTCTAGGATGGGGAAGAATAAACGCACAGGGCTTATTTGGGGAGGGAGACAAGCTAAATTTAGTCAAGACAATGTCCATTGATTGTTTTGACTGCTACTTGCCAGATTTAGCACCTCGCACAGGCCTGCTCTATTATCCCAAATGAAAGTACCCTCGTAGGAAAGCCTCGTGGTGGAAAAAATGTGTCGGTGTGGATTATTTTAGGGTGAAGGTAAGTCACAGGGAAAGTTACGGGACAAGTAGCTTGTGTTCTGCCAGGCCGCTGACCGTCTGGGAGAGCCATTAACAGCAGCGGCTGGCCCAAGTTAAAGGTAATATTACCTTCAGTACTTCTACTGGCCAGAGTTTACTGAATGGCAGGAGTCATCAGCAGTATCTGCCCAAGTATTTGCAATGGTGCTTTCTACTGTTGCACTGTCACTTTAATCTCTCTTGGGATGGGTTATTCAAGGATTCAAGGTTCTTTATTTGTCATTCGCACCCCATGTGGTACATGTGGTGGAACGAAATTATGTACACAGGGTCCCAGTTACATCAGTTATCTGTATTAGACTGATCTACAAGTTTTGTATTATCTACAACAAATAAAAACAAGACTACAAATTATCTTATCGCCATCACTGAATCACCTTGTTATAGTTTATAAACTGGACTTGACAAGGATTTTTCCTTTACAACCATCGTCAACTATCAGATAGAAGCACCTTGAAGAGGTCATGGTCAGGTTTGAAACCATAACTAATTTTCTTCTGGTGCATTGTTCTTATGTGTTACTCCCTGGAGAGGAAAACAGGTACTATACTGTAGTTTGATAAGTTGCAGTGATGCTTTTCTCTGATTAAACGTATGGTAGCTAAATGCTTAGGAAAGCACAGCGCTTAGGAAAGTTACAGTTTGTCTTATCCTATTTATTCTGCTGTTTGTTCATTCATGAAAATGAGAGTAACACAGAGGGTACTGTGTTAGTTGGAGCCCTTTAATCCCAGGATCTTGGTGGGTCCAATGGGACATTCCTTCCTCTTGTAAAGTTGCATCCAAATGGGGCTAAAAATTGTGAAATCTTGGAATAAGACTCATTTCAGAGAAAGGCTCTAAAGAAGATGGAAACCCTGGGAGGGCCTCGTACTATGAAACAAAAGCAAACAAATGTGCTCATTAGCTGTGGTGTGACACAAAGAGGAGGAGGAGGGCCACTTGGTGGTGGTTCCACCAGGGTAACTTGTAACAGAGCCGGCTAGAAGAATTTATGCTTTGCTTGTACGTCTGTCCAGTTATGTATGCTCCTAATTAAACAACTTTTTTTGTCTCCCTGCTGTCCTCCACAGTACTTCCCGACCATCCAGAAGCAGGCCTCGAGGATGAGCGCTGTCCACTCATGACAGGCTGCGACAGAGCAGGGGGTCAGTGTGTGTGCGATGCACGGCACTCCTGCTTGGGATCTTTCACCTATCCGAACAGAGAAACCTGTTTGAAGGCCAGCAAGTCAGGTAATCCCCCCTCTTTCTGCCTCCGTCTATGTTAAAAGGCCCAGATGTAATGATCAGACAGCAGTATCCGGGTTAGATTAGAGAATGCTATCCATAGAGAGGAGCTAATCCAAAACAGATGTGGCTCTGAAGTGACTAATGATACTTACATATCATAGTGATGACACACAAGCGCAGGCTGTATGTTGCGGTCTCTAGATCACCCCTGAGTGCCGCCTTTGTGTGTGACTCATTGATCACAGCGGTTTGTGTGGATTTCAGACGGTTGGAGACACGAGCACCGGGAGAGACACAGAGAGAAGTACGTCGGACCAGCTAATCCTGCGTGCATGTTCTCCGGATGTAACCTGACTGCTGAGGGCTGTGTTTGTGAATCTCAGAGCTGCCACCACCACTTTGCCTACATTAACCGCAGCCAGTGCCAGGAAGCAGCAGGTAACCGAAAAACTGCCCGAGACTGACAACCACACAGCAGGCGGCCAGTATTGTGCTCAGCTCACGTTTTCTATTATTTTTATTACAGATTCCACAACGCCAGGGTTGTTTTTATACATCACGTAATAGAAACTAGCTTTTTTTTAATCACCTTCGTCTGAAAGGCAAAGGTAGACAATAATGCTTTTGTCTGTCAATGTGTGCTATTGTCCAGCTGTTACCAAAATACCTTAAGAACTAATGGATCAAGTTTACTGAAACTTGCAGAAAGTAATTACTGGATATATATCTACAACTGTTTAACCTTTGGAGCCAATCAAGTTCAAGATGGCTGCCACAGCCAAATGAACTTAGAAAACACAAAGTTAGATATAACTGTGTTACTTTTAGGAGCGATGTGCTAAAATTTGGTGTGGTTGTAGCTGAGAGGTTTACGGTACTTACAAGTGTTAAACATTTAATAAGATGTTCTTTTTTTTTTTACTTGAGCATAAACTGTTTGATGTCAGTTCTAGTTGTCTGTTAGCAAAATATCCCATGAAACACTGGACATATTGGAACAAAACTTGTAGAAAGTAATCACTGGTTGCACGTCCACATACGATTGGCATTTTGAGTCAATCCAGTTCAAGATGGCAGCCACAGTTGATCGTCATTAGCAAACACACACATGGCTCTAACTCAGTGAATTTTACAGACATTGGGATTAAATTTCAAGGTTTATCGACTTTGCCGTTTCTGAACATAAGATGATTATAACTTTGGCATAAAAGACACTGGGAAATATGCAAACCTTTAAGGATGTACGTAGGTTCATAATTTAGATTTGTGAATATCCATTTGCAGAAATCACTTTGCAACTTTTTAAAGATTTTCTTGAACAAATAGCTTCAGCAATCATGATGTCATATATCCACATGTGTGGCTATAAACATTTTATTGATGACCTGGGACTTTAAACTCCATGGTACCCATGTTACTGTAAAGCTCAGTCATGACAGAGCAGAATGTGAAACCTGAGGGAGGATGAGGAGGGAGTAAGAGAAAACGTATGATTCAGACTGATTTTTAAAAAAGCATGGAAATTGTTAGCATTTATAGAAGTAGAGCTGCTTAGACGGTCCACAGAGATACGGAGTGTTGGACACCTTCAGGCGCAGGACAGACTCATTAAGCTGTGAATGAACAGAATGCAGCATTTACACCTCCTCTGTGCCAGAGGTGAAAAGGAGAATCCTCTAAATGAAGCGAGAGATGACAAGAATGTATGTTTATCTCTGCTTTTAGCAGCCTTTTTTTTTTTTTTTGTTTGACACTTATGCAAAGCATCACTGGCAGGGATAGTGTAGTTTCCTCGTTTGGACTGTGTGCTCTCTGCTGGATTGACAGGCGCTAAGTGTCGGCTGCGTCTCGAGTGGCATTTGCAAACCAGACCGAGACGGCTACTAAGGGCGCTCACTGAACTTTAAAGCATGTTCAGTAAAACTTAGTGCTTACGTGTAAAACATGCTTTCTTGAAAATCCTGCTGAAATCTGAATTTAAAAAAAAAAAAAAAAGAGAAGAGTTGAGCGAAAAGAAGCATGGAAGTGTTTATCTTCTTTGATGAATCTCTGATCTCATGCCATAGTCACATTTGAGTTTATTTAGTCTGCAGCTAACAAAGAGGTTATGTTACACACACCCTGAATGGCTGTATGGATGTTTCTCTTGAGTCATTTGTGTAGTAAATCCCACAGGAAGTGCACTCGTCAAACATTAATATTGTGCAGACGTATCATTGACTCTAGTGTTACAATAATAGAAGTTCTGGCTGCATTGTGCAGCTCCTCTCAAAGCCCGCCCGAGCCCGCTGGATGACAGTTTAAACTCACATCAGTGCAAACAACATTTTTCAGCAGCTTATGAGTTTACACCGCAGCGCAGACCCGCCCCTCTTCTCGCCCCTCGTTAAGCAGAAGATGAGGACGTGTGAAGCCGTTAAATAGCACATGAGCATGTGGGACAATGCGCACGCGTGCACGATGCGGCGTGCTGATACAGTAGCTCATAACGAGCCGACGCGTACGAGCCTGCGTGCCTGAGTTTGTTTGTGTCTGTGCGAGATAACCATCTTGTTTGTCTTGATGTCGCTGCAGAGATTTTCCTTTTGTCTGTCACTGGCAGCAGCTTCTGTGTTTGGACTCCATGGTGACCAGCTCAACCACCAACCGAACTCAGAGTCTTTGGCACAAGTACTTGTTACGGTCTGCTTCCAAAGGCGAAGGTGGAGAAACAATGTTTTCTTGTGTTTGGATCGTGTACAAGATAGCCAACTCACCTTAAAACACAAAAATGGCTGTGGATTTATATACAATGGATATTTTGCTAATATTTGGTGTGGCTATAGCAACAGTCATTCACAGCTCACCATAAAAGTGCTGATCTTTGCGTATAACTTGAGCATTAGCTTCTTGGTTCCAACCCTGTTTGTCTGTTAGCAAAATATCTTTTGAACTGCTAGATACATTTTAATTAGACTTTCATTAAGTGATTATTGGATTAACATGTACAAATAGTTAAGTTTTGGAGTCGATTCAGTTAAAGGTGTTTGCCACAACAAAGTGATTTTAGAAAACCCCGAAAGGGCTATAACTCAATTAGTTTTACAGATATAAATGTTAAACGTTTTGTGATTGTAGCTGAGATCGATCCTCATTTCATACTCTAAGCGCTAAGTGATTGCTCAAGATCTGTGCTCAAAGCTTTTCTATCACGATTAGAATCAAGTCTCCTTGTTTGTTAGCAAAATATCTCAAGGACCGCTGAGTGGATTATAATGAAACTTTCATAAAGTAATTAATTTGTGCACATTAACATTTGAAGTCAACCCAATTCAAGATGGCTGCACAGCTGGTCAACCTTAGCTGACACAAAAATAGCTCTAGTTCATTGAATTTGACCGATATTGATAGTAAAAGTGGTGTGGTAGTAGCTGAGAGTCATTCATAACACATACTCCAAACACTAACAGGTTATGCCAGATATGACAGTATCACATTACTGCATGCATAAATGTATTTTAAAGTTTATTTAAAACTCTGGCATGAAAGGTGATGGGTGATATGTGTTTTTCAAAGGAATTCTAGGCTTTTATTTAAGATCTGTTTTGTCCTACTAGTGTTTGACAGTAAAACTTCTTCTCTTGGAATTAGACCATCACTGTTTAGCAATAGTTTTTTTTTTAATGAACTACATAAAAAGATAGCTGATACAATAGTTTATGGGTTGCTGCTCGGAATTGTGCAGTTTAGCAATGTTCTGTCCCCATCATGGCATTCTGCATTCAAAAATATAAGTTAAGACCTGAAGAAATGTAGCAAATCCACCACTTGATTTAGAGACCCACTCACGACTTTCGGAGTAATTATGTTGAAATCAGCCGACGATAAATGTATTTTGTAGGAAGTGGTAACTCACACATGGTAGTGGTTTGTTCTGGCTTTATTTTGGTTTGTGACGCCTCCAAAGTTCTGTTCTGACACACAAAGAATTGTTTCAGCTCTTATTTTGAAAAATTCAGATCCATTTTGCCACAATTTTCACAATATCAAAAAAGCAATTTTCAAATTATTAATATTTTGTTTACATTATTTTGGGTGTGCTTCATTGAGTTTGATGATCATCTGTGCTCCAGAGGCAAACACTGATGTAATTTGGTTGCGTTCATTCAGATGCAACATGGTGCGCCAGACGCTTTGCCCACATGTCAGGGAGGAAAGAGGATGTGATAAGTGCAGCAGAGGAAGGACAGATGCAGCAGGATAAGAAATGGCAACAGAAGCCAACAATTTTGTTGAGGTATTTGTGTACAGGCCCCAGGGTCATGGTAGGGTGGTGTTTGGTTGTTTTACACTCGGGATGGTTTACATATTTCAACCATGATAAGAGCCCCAGACTGCTGTTTTTGAGGAATTCCCCTGCCGTTGCTCAGTGATAGAAACAAGCAACGGCAGGTTGCGCATTTTTGGGTGATTCATGCAGCTGGCGTCACTTGATGCTAACATATGATCAAAAGCAGAGATAGATGCAAACATGAATTGTGCTGAAGCGATTGGGCCTTGCATAGTAAGTGTAAACTGGAGGAATGCGCCTTGCAGACAGCTTGTAGTTCACAAGTGGACCATCAGACGGGGAAGCTGTGCCCAATATGATGCCATAGCACCAACTGACCTCGTATGCCACCTCCGTCCTGCTTTTTTCTGCCCCTGTGAAAGGACCGTTAGTTCTGCTTGGCTGCAGCCTCTTTGTGGCACGGCTATTACCGGCGGAGCCAGACCCACACTGGCTGGCAGGGGCACAAGACGTCTCAGTGCTGAATGTTTGTGTGCCGTCTGAGGAAGCTGCGGCCTCGTCGTTTCCCAGAGCATGTGCGTATTAATAAATGTGTGGGATTGAAAAAGGAAACAAAGATACTGTGTGGCTACTGAGACAAAAAAGATCTTTTAAAGTCCTGTTGGGATTTCTGTCTATCCACTTACTTATCTTTGTCAGTCGCTGACCAAGCCAAGCAGTATTTGTCCAGCAGGAACAGCCAAAATACACACACAACAAGTCTTAGACTCCTCCTGCATGTCCAGCTCTAAATTATTACCTTCATCCAGGCTTCAAACCTCTACTCAAGTACTCAGCCACAACTATTACATAATCAAAGTATCCCCAGTAGAGTCTAAGATGACTCTTGATGTTCAGCTACGGTACTTTTATTGTCGTCAGATTGCTTTCTTCTCTGGAAGAGAAAAAACTTCCCATGGTTAAAGTCCATACATTACGCAACCGCCTCTTCCAGAATTTATCAAATAGCTGTCTTCACGCTGAGTAGCTCATGGTCTTGTTTTCCACATTTGCAACACATTATGGCAGAGAAACAATACACGTGACACAAGTTATGATTTTCTTTTATGATTCCTCTTACTCTTGAGCACTTACTATTATTCTGCTTATTTTTGATCAGTTTTGCTAATTCTCCATGGAATTCAGAAGGCATACTATAATCAATAATCCGTCTGACAGTCACAATAGGCACACCGTTTTCCATCACTTTTCTTCATGTTCCTTTTGTAGCCGCACATTATGATGTGCTCCGATAGGTTATTATCTTTATTAAAATGAAAAATAGCATCAGAAGGTACGCATTATTTTCATTTGAACCTTCAGAAATTTGGTAAAGATTTATAGGTGACCTACCCTAACAGAAAACCTCAGGAATTTTTATATGATTGCTGCTGCATCCAACCAGAAGGATTCAATAGAAGGACACGTCCAAAATGTGGGAACGACTGACCACGTGCTCACCACACTCACTCCAGCAGAAGTTTTGTAATTTTGCGTCAGATAAAACCATACATGGTGTGGCATTTCTGTCTCTTTGGACTAAATTCCTCTTTGCGCTTCATCACTGGTCTACTGCTGTGCAGTTTGACAGCAAGAAGTAGTTTCTCTGGAATGTACACATGTTATGTACATTTGCTGTGCACACACAAACCTACACAGATGAATCAGTGTGCTCACAACACGTGGGCATTCTCTTGACCACAGTTACTTTGAATGAATGAATGAATTTAGCTTGATTTTTTTTACACACAAATATAAATGATCACTTTACACTATAAAACAAAGCACTTAATAAAGAGTAAGCAGAAGCAGAATTCAAAATGGCACAAAACAACACAATGCATAATTTTATTATCATATAGCTCTCACAATCAACTAATATCACATTATATTCTACCTTATAGTTTATAATTAACTTCCCTCAATTCTCACACATATGAAATTAGAAGTGATCAATACAATATAGACAGGTATTTTTTATCCAATATTCTTCAAAGTTTTTACAGAACACAAAAAATAGATTATCGCTTTATATGATGTATTTCTCTGAAACCACCTAACACCATAAGTTTGGTTATACAGTATTTTCATTAATAGAGCCTGATGTCAAATCATTCAAGCCCCCTAAGCTAAATAAGTTTGAATCTACTGCAAATGTTATACGTTTTAATGCAAAATTTATAGTAAAATCAGTCTTTCAACTAGAAACACTCAGAGACCTTTGACTAGGGTCACTCACGCAGTAGCATCTCATACACAGACAGACAAGAATCCTTTAAAACATTCCTGGAACCGGATGATGATCCAGATCACTACCAAAATTACAAATGTAAATTTGTTCTTTGTGACAACCTCAGCATTTCCCAAAAATGTCATGAAAATTCATTCATAACTTTTTGAGTAATTGTGCACAAACATACAAACCAATGCTACAGAAAACATAACCTCCTTTACAGACACAGTTATAAATAACTCAGGTCCTAATATTGAATCTTGTGGAACACCACAAGTTATTCTCCATACGTAGTGTAGTTTAGGATGTCAACATTTTCATTCATTGATTTTCTAAACACTATGAACATGGCCATGTAAAATCATCAGTTACTTTGAAGGTACAGTAGTTCTGAACCTCCAAACTTCATACAGAAAAGCCTTAGTTGAGATCAGCCCTTGGGTGCACCTTGCTGGGAGGTGATAGTACAAATAACTACACTGTCCCACGCCCACAAAAAAAAAAAAAAAAACTCTAAGAACTTCATGTAGAGCAACCTGTTGGTTTATGTCTAGGGGATCCACCTGTTGGACCTGTCTCTGCCACATTGACACCCTCCTGCTCCTTGGTCTTCATAACTAAACTCAGGCAGGGGGTTACCCTGACTACTGGTTGGTGAAGGGTCATACCTCCACATCTTATTGTGAGAGACTGCCCCGATGTATCCCCTGTGCAACTTTATAAAACCTGAGGACAGACCAAAAACCCACGTAGGGCCGCTGGACTGAGATGGCTTTGTTCTCCACTGACGTGCTTCCAAAGTCAGTTGGTGAACAGAACTTACATTGTGCACTTTTTCCATGAAAAAACTCAGGCTGTCAGTGTAGCCTCCTCTTCCTGGTTCAGTTGCTCTGCTCAGAGGAAAGACTGCACTCCTTGTATCCAGCATGAAAGAAAGAAAAAAAAAGATTTTCTTTTCCTCAATGAGCTGCAGAGATGTCAGAACTTTACATTGTTTACAGACGAGACCATTCTGTGGTTGCAAGGCAATTTCCTCGTCTCACTTGTGTGAGAGTAAGAGAAACTGCATATTGTTGCAGGGAATGACTTGTGGTAAGGATTTCCAGTTCCTTCCTATCTAGTAATAAAAAGTGCATATTGTCTGATCTGCAAAGAGAATTTATCAAGCGTACCAAATTATGTTTTTTTGTGTTTGTTCAAGCTCGAGTGTTTGCACCATTGTGATACAAAGAATCATTCTGCAATCACTGACTCACTAATTACAGCCATTTGTGCTTAGAGATGCGACAGAAACGGCGCAGCACAAAACCCATTTGCTGCTGACTTTTCCCAACCTCTGTCGCTGCCTAAAAGTTCCACGTTAAAAAAAAAATTACATCAATTAGACCTACAAGGGTTGGACCATTTCCATAGATGCATAGAATTCAATTCATTTGAATGACAATGACATGTCTGCCAGCTGCTTTTCCCAGTGCTCTCTAACCCCAGCCATTATCACAACTGAAAGAGTAATCAGCCTTCTCAGAGTCGTACACAATGCAGAGAAAGTGTTTTTCAGCGCAGAACCATGTGCGAGATTGCCCGTGCATTTTTCTTTTTTGCAAATTAGAAAAAAAAAAGAGGTTTTTCAAATGCAAACGCAGTTTAACTGAGCAGCAGTGAACTGTGTTAGACTTCACTCATGGTAAAACATTGGCCAATCAGCACTTCCATCTGAGGTTTATTTAACTCTGGCATAGAAATTAGGCCAAAAATCTTTGAAAGGGTTTCAGCCGTCCGTTAATTTAGGGGTTTTCCTTCACCTACTTTGACACTATTCAGTTGCAAAGTTTATCAATGAGAGCTTTGTGGCGGTCCTCACGGTTCCCGGGTTGCTTGAGTAAACAGTACAGTACAGACACCTCACACTCCTGCTGTATTTATCTGGAGCCAGAAAAGTTGAATGTTTCTCTTCTTCTCAATTTCATCCATCGGTTACATTAGCTCCACCCGCCAAACTGCCGCAGACACAGTCAAAGCCCCTTGTCCATACATGTATTTTAATTATATTTACATTGGGTCAAACACACATCAAATGACTGTTAAAGTGGCTGGTGGAAGAGGATCTGATTTAATGAAAGATTTGTCTTTTAAAAACAGAACAAGTGAGTAAGGTTGGAAGGTCCTTTTGTGGAGTTAGAAATCTAAACTCTGTACCTGCTTAAAATTCAAAGAGATCCATTCGCCAGTGTTTGAACGACAGGTTTAAGGCACGTCTTCTGTGCTGTGCCTCCAGCACCGATCCAGGAAGACCACCAGCCAAAAACTCAACATTAAAAAAAAAAAATACTTTACTCAAAGTACTACCGTACAAGTTTCAGTCTAGCTACTCCCATTCATCAAAAAACATGTATTCAAAGATTGTCAAGAATTGCTTGTAAAAATAATAATCCTCCTGATTTAACGCTGATATAACACAGTCATCTGTTGATTCAGGTTCTCCCGTATGTATGCGTCATGTGCAGGGACCAGTAGTCCCATTCTTGCACATACCGTAGTTTTACTGCTTTGCCACTTTCGCTGCCCTTTCTTATTATGTGTTAAACTCAGTATTTACAACTGGGGATCGGAGGGAGAACTTAGTGACTGATTGATTACAGGATAGAGCATCAATCTTCTTCCCACCTCCGCCTTCCTGTGTACATTACAGCGACACTGAGAACCAAAATAAACACCCTCCTTTGGTTTGAGTAATCCCACTTTTTGGAAGAAGGCTACTGTTCTCAAGAAATATCTGTAAAGAAGGGGCTTCACTTTTATTTTCCTGAAAAGGCTCCAAAATACACCCCTAAGCTCCTTGCCCAGATGCCTCCCCCCCCTAACAAGAGCTATCAGGGGCATTATGTTGGATCTGCAAATGAATGGACAAATACATCCTGGTATGCAAAGTGAAGGGGCGTCTGTAAACTGGCATGAAGTAACGCTCTGTTGAAGGTTGGCTGCTATTAACGATTGGTTTTAGAGACCATGCGGCTGTTTGGATTGTGGGCCAGTTGAAGCGGACTGAGTGGGATCAGAGCTGCGGCGACAGGATATGCGGAGAACCATGTCGTGTTGAGAGAGAGAGAGAGGGTGAGGAAGCTGCACTCTCGCTGCTTTGACAGAAGGTTGTAAAGCTGCCACAAACCGGAGAGGATTTTTTTGGTTGTGTGCAGAGATTTGCTGGGAGATTGTGTGTTCTTAGCTGTCAGTTTATGCCATTTTTTTATTTATTTAATGTTTCTAAAGCAGGCACTTTCACATGAAAGCTCAGCAACCTCACCTCCTTTAGGAGAACAGTATGCAAAGAAAAGAAGGTCAAACCTGTGTATTAATATAAATCCATGTGTGTTTTCTTTGCAGAACAGCTGAGGTGTGCTGGGGTGACATGTCCTGCTCTGCCGGTTCCCTCCTGCCCCAAAGGGTCAGTCCTAACCAAGAGTTACACACCCCCTGCTGGTTGCTGCCCTTCCATACCACCCCAGTGCACTTGTGACTTTAGTGCCTGCCAGAAGCCCCACTGCCCGAGCGGACAGCACCTCGTTCCACTCAGTCAGGCCAGCGGTCAGCCAGGAGACTGCTGTGATGTCTATGAGTGCCGGAAAGGTGATAGCACTGAAGTGTACACAACACTCTTTGATTGCTTTCCCACTGCAAGCAGCAGTTGCACAGTTGGTGTGAAATGCATCAGTGAACTGGAGGCAATTATGTTCCTCTTGAGTCAGGCTTTTCTCCTTGCTGAACAATCGTCTACAGTAAAAAAAAAAAAAAAAAGAAGTTGCTGATTGTATTATTACTGTTCATCACGCTGAGTCAGCGCCTTCCAGAGTTAATGACCACAGTTCCAACACTGTTATTGTGTTAAATCCACATTTTTATGGTCTGAATGGATTTTAAGTACAGTAGGTGTTTCAAAAGCCTGTGGCAAGTCTGATCAAGTGGAAAAAATGTCTAAAGAATAGAAAATAATAGAGAACAGTCATTAGAAGTTCAGTGTTAGCCAGGACGGCTAGGAGAGAGGGGACCTGTGGCACTAGCCTGTTTACTCTGCACACCCAAAAAATATTCCCTGTTTTACCAACAGAACAAATTCCCAATCTGGCCCTTCCAGATGTATAAACGAGTGCCGTGTCCTGGAATTAATGGACTTAACAAGCCCGGTGACCAGAAAAGTGCTTAGGCTATGAATTTGCTCAACAGAAGTGCAGTGTCAAAGGGTTCCTGTCTGGTCACACATCCAGAAGGGCAAAAGGTTCAACAGTTCATTGATGGGAATGCTTTTTATGCGCTCCAGTCTGCCAGTGGAGAGGGTAATCGAGTCCGGCATGCCAGCGGGGGCTGAATGGCAGCCGTGGGGGCCGGGGGATCAGTGTTTTGATAACAAGTGTCTGCTGCTCTTTGGACTTGGGGCTTGATGCCTTTTGTGCTGCTCCTACTGTCCGTTAGGGCTGCATGACTGCGTGCCATGTCAGAAAGGGACTTGGACAAAGACTCACACTGGGCCCCTTTGTCAACTTTCTAGTCCTGTAGAAGTTTCCAACAAAACAGCAACAAATGCAACATCTTATAAAGTCCATTTTATTTCTAAACAACACCATCCAGTGGGAAACATTCTAACACACCCCTGCATTGTCTCTCCATTTGTGGCTTGGACTGATTAGTTTCTTTCCAGTGCCCACTGAGCTGATGGCTGGCAATTCATCAGGGTCTTCATGTGCAGGAACATTAAAGTCCCACTTGTGTGCTTTGGTCTCCTCTGCTTCACTATTGGCCGAAAGACAACTGTATCTGTGGCAACTCAGAACAGGCAGCGCTGTCCTGACCTTATGTCATTCGATGTTACAGATGATCCTGTTTAGCTGCTGTTTCTCAACACTTTGGCTGGTACAAATTCGAAATTCGTCCCACGTTGTCAGGCAGCGGTGCCAAGTTTGAAAGATTTATACCGATGTTAAGCAATAAGGCTGAGATCACCACCCTAATCAGTCTCAGGGACCACAGCTTGACTTTATTATGAACATACAACCAAAAACAGTCATGTCTTCAGAAATTGATAGCGTGCTTGAGTTGGGGACTTCTGTTAAACCTGTTTTTCGAAAGCAGACAGGGATGAATCCAAGTATCATTAATCTCGACGGGAGTATTATTTTTTATCATTTTTGTCTTTTTGAATCTCCACACCATACAATTAAACATCACTTTACACGTTTTACTGTTTTAATAATTTTAAAAAAGCAAAAAGCTACTGTGCTGCAAGTTGTATAGAGATTACAAACACTCAAAAATGTTGGGACCATCTCATTATTTGACTTTGTAATGTATCTGTGCTTTTGCATGCTTGATTTTGATGCACACAAAGTCAGATAGCAGGAATGAAGAACAGGAGAGGTAAGAAGGCTGAAAAAAAAAAAAACCCAGGAAGATAGACAATAAAAGATCAACAAAATCATCACTCCACTTTCAACTCTGCTGCCACACCTGCTTTGCATTAGGAGTTCACGGCTGCTTGTCGAGAGGCGTGGGGTCACTGGCTCAGACACTTTGAGTCTGAACCTAAAGTATGGTGTACAGATGCTGCAGTGCAGTGACCTCTGCTCTTATTTCTAAAAACCATCGGGGGGGGGGG
>JARVGS010000789.1:12343450-12354954 GCA_031762315.1 Hypsolebias antenori | reverse complement strand
CCCCCCCCCCCCCCCCACATCTGCTTGCATCTGAGTAATGCATTCACTTTCCTTACTAATGCAGCTACGTTTTCATGAGTCTTGAGGCTTTCTTACATAACCAAATTGTCTCACTTTGTCCCGTGGTATTTGAAATAAATAAATAAATAAATAACTTAAGATCTTGTAAAGGTGAGGCATGCAAACCTCTGAGTTACGTTGAATATATAATGTTTTACCATTAAGGTGCCGTTTTTCTCTATTTTTTTAAACTATAAAACTATCATACTAGTTGCCATACTAATTTATTTCTAAAGAACTTCAAATACATTGTAGCAGCCGAACGAAGTGCTGTACAAAAACAAAACAAAAACAAAAAAATCCCAACTATACATTTAATTGTGAATAGTTGGTTTCATTAATTTAAATTTGGGTAACTATACCTTTAGTTTCTATTTTGAAGTTTTTCTTCCATTAGTGTCCCTGATTTATGCACATATTTCCATACAGTTGTTGACTATACACAAAATCAGATCTTTTTGATGTAAATAAGACATTTCAAAGCTGAGAAAACACAGCTAAAAGTGGTTTTAAACGCTCGGATGCTCTTGGTAAATACTGGCCAGTGAAGTGATTCTCTCCACCTGCCAGCAGAGAACTGAGCCCAGATTCTTCAGATCCATACTGTTTTAATTTACTACGCACTGTAAGATCTGATAGATTCATGTGAAAATCCTCTCGACTCATCGTCTGAGAAATACCATTTTCCAGTTTTCAAGAACTTCTAAACCAATTGGATTAAATAAATGTTTCCATCAACATTAAAAACTGAACACTCGTCTTTGTTTTTGGTTGTACAAAGTTGGGATACCCTCTCACCAATGAAGGCCGAAACGATAAAGAAAGCTGCATTTTTTTCTTGTACAGTCATGATGAGTAAATGTAGGACAAATGTGAAGGACGCCTGACCGAATGTCATGCACTCAGCACAAACCACTCCCCATATGAAGCTCAGTTTAGCTTTCTCTTCTCTGTAGTCTCTCCAAAGTGTGTCTTCAATGGGAAAGAGTTCTCGGAAGGCGAGGTGTACCGCATGGACCCCTGCTGGCTGTGCCAGTGTCGTGTAGGAATCTCCTTCTGCTCCAAGGCAGAGTGCGCTGAGCTAGAATGCGAAAACTTCTACGTTCCTGAGGGCGAGTGCTGCCCTGTCTGCATAGGTACACACTTTTACTTGATTGTTTAGTTACAATGTTCTCCGTTCATATCTTTTGAATGATGACAAAATGTGCCTACCCTGAAACTCCCCGCATGTAATTTCCACTGTGGACACTTTCAGTAAGAACACTGTGGTATCTTAAGATCTGGATCTGCCTTGATCACATGTGCTTCAAGCTAGGGCAAGAGCTCTGATAAGTGTTTTTGGCATTGTTCAAGAAAAGAAGGGTTTGCCGGGCATATGGCAGCCACATTATAGACTGACGGGAGCCTGTAGATGGAGGTTGGAGCCAGCTTTGGCCTCTGCCAACATGGCTACAGGTAATCGGATGCATACAGTAAGAGTGAGAAGAGGACAAAGAGTGTGCTAATAGTGTTGGACGAGGCTGCAGTTCTTTACACGGTATAGATGTTTTTAATTAATTCCTTATGGAAAGCTGTTTTTTACTAAATCACAATGAAGAACACATTATGTGATAATGTGCATAAACATATACTGTAAATGATACTGAATTGTTATTTATATGTGTGTGAACAGGGTAGATTCTAACAGAACCCACAAAGTAATAAAGCCAGCGAAAGTTATGTTCAGCTCAAGTGGGGGGGATTGTGGCGTCTTTGAGTTGATGGTTTTAGTATTAAAACAAACAGATTTTATGTGTCAGATCACTTTCATCACATCTGACAGCACTGTTAAGTGAAGGTTCAAAAAGCTTTGTGCGCTACCAGTTCTGCTTCAAACATCAGACAGTCTGAGAGCAGCTGGTAACCATAGTGTAGCAATTAGCAAGTAAAGAGTCTGTTGTTTTTCTCAGTAGTTTTGGGATCGGTAGACACTAACTTCACCAGGACCTAAGCAGCCAAAGCTTGAGTCATTGTCAGAGGACACTCATATTACATCATCCCTTATTCCCTCCACGATCATTTAATGGGCTGTTGCATATGAAGGTAGACAAATATGTATTGTTTTATACTGACATAAGGAAAAGGCTGAGAATGTGATCCAACCTTTTACCCCCAAAAACAACATAAGTTGCTGGGCTTAGGCGTCATCTTATTACCTCAAGCTGAGCAGAATAAGGTCTCAAAGTATTTTTTTTTTTAAACTGTTTCATAATTTTGGGCTTCTACGTGAATCTAATGACTGGATCTAACAAGAAGGGACATTGGTTTTTTTTGCTTTGGAGGGAAATTTACAGTATGTGATCATACTTTGGCCTGGTCTTTACCTGCAGGGGTCAGAGCTAAAACTCATGTCTTAGTTCGAACATTTGCTAAAATCATCAGTGGAACCTGTGAGAACCAGATTTTAAGAATGTCGTCAGCCTGTATGTGGGGGTCAAAATACCAAATCTCACTCAAGTTCACAGAGCAAAATGTTGAACTTTTGAACTTGGATCTGCTGTCGCAAAGCAGAAAGTCTAGCTTGACTTTCTTTCTCGTTAAGTTTACGTCTTTTTTTTTTTGGTTTTCCTTCTCAGATGTGGAGTTGTTGTCATCAGACAGCACAAAGGCCAGTTGTTGGGCGAATAATAAGCTGCGAGCTCATGAGGAGCAGTGGAAAGAGGATGACTGCACCTTCTGTCAGTGTGTGGATGGAGATCCTCACTGTACAGCTATGGCCTGCAAACAGAGCTGCCAAAACCCTGTGAAGATCCCAGGAGAGTGCTGTCCCTTCTGTGAAGGTATAGCTTAGGTCAAGTGACACTTTATAAGCCTAATGCGCAACAACAAGCTAATAGAAGCTACATGTTAACCCTCATATCACTTGCAGAAGGGTCATATGGCCCTCTAGCTTTGCTACAAAGAGCATGTCTGCATGGGCTCATTAAAGGGGAGGCCGCAGAGCATTCTTCAAGCTGGAGGGTTCTTTGTGTTCCTTTATTACCCTTGCCTGCCAAAATGAGACCCACCTGTGTGTGGCTATGGCATGCTTTTAAAAGCAGAAGGCTGCATAATTGAATTCTTTTTTTTTTTTTTTTGTAATTAGTTACAGCTCATTGAGCTGCTCCTCCCACAGAACGTGGCGAGAAGCGCTTATTAGGAGACGTGACAGTACATGTCGGTCTACTGGTGCTTGTGTGTGTGTTGCTTCTATTCTTGTAATTTATATGGATTCTCACAGTCTGAAGCAATAATAGAATCTGAATTAAGCCCCTGGGGGGCTTGTTTGTCTTCACTGGCAGTCCTGAAGCTTCTACATGTGCCAGACACATTCAGCTTACCAATGGGAGACTGTAGATCGCAATAATACAGGGCAGTACCAAACCCTAGTATAATTGCTCCACATTTATCTGTAATTACTGTTTAGAGCAGTGTAAACATGTAAATAGGTAGCTATTACAGACGGCACAAATATCATTGAATGATCATTCCACCTGAGGAGCTTTAAACATCCCTATTTATGTAAAATTAAGTGTGATTTCATACCAGAACACATCATTTTTATTATTTTATCTTTATTCCACATCCCTTTCTGCCTCCCAAACTGTGACCAGATATTTTTCTGAAAGATTTATCTCCCTTCCTCACTCTGCTTTTCTTGTTCTCCAGAACCATCTTATGAGACAGTTAGCCCCATTTTGTGCCCTCCTCTGGAAAACTGCACCCTGTCAGTGAATGATTGCCCTCATGGCTTCCATCAAGACAAAAATGGATGTCTCCTCTGCCAGTGCCTTACCAGTAAGTTCTGCGTTCCTCATTTCCTGCTGAACTTTTAAGCCCCAGAATGACGTTCAGAGATTTGGACGGCTGATGCATGCATTTACCTGTTTGCTTATGCTCGTGTCAAAAATAATTTAACAATTGTTTGGTTTTGGCTGCAGCGCCAACATGCTGATATGCATCAGAGCCTGTTTGTGTCTTTGCAAGACGCTTTATCCCAGGCGTGTTCCTGCGATCAGCCCCATTTGCTGTTTGATGGATTGTTCTGGCTATGATCAGCTGACCTCTCTCAACTCTTTCAGATGACTCCTGTCCTGACTTGGGAAAATACTGTTCTCTGCAATGTCCAAAGGGATATGAAAGGGACGATTTTGGCTGTGAGGTGTGTGAGTGCAGCATCCCTGCATCCAAGTGCCGACCACTGACCTGTACAAAGACCTGCCCCTACGGATATGTGTATGTTTACTCACTGACCTTTTGTGATTTCTCATAACCCAAATCCAACAACTCATATTTTTCCTCCATGGTTTTACTTTCTATTAAAATGGATGTTTTTGTTTGCTTCTTTCAATTAGAAGCAGAAATAAGCCTACATAGGTTGCCATTTTTAAGCTGTGCTGTTTTAATAATGATAATCATAAATTTTAATTTAAACGTTTCAAAGTGAAGTTCAAAGGTAATGTAAAAAAGGAGAAAGAGTCAAGTTTAGGCAGGTGGATGTTTACAATATCTAAAATGGTAAAATAATAGGAGGACAAAGACGAATCCTTGGGGTACACCACAGGATCTACAATTATTTAGAAAATTCAGTTTGAGTGGCATGAGCATAATAAACTGAGAGCTTTGTTCTTATTTCTAATCCAGGACTCTTAATGATGCAGAAAGATGACATGTTTGGTCATGTTTGGTCAATTTACTAAATCATCATTCTGCCACAAAGTGCCTTGAAACCAGACTGGAAGCTGTTCAAAGCACCATCATTCATGAATGATAGCAACTGCAGCAATAATGGTTTTCTTTAACCTTAGACAGAATGGGCAGTATGGAGATGTTTTTTAAAATATGGTGTCCAGTTTAAATTAAAATCATCAGCTTCCTAATGAGCTGTGTAAACAGAAGTCTTAAGTATTGTCACCTTTTGAGTGTACAGTAAATTCTCGTGGTTATACAAGAAGTGTAGTGTTTATATTGAATATCATTGAGTGCTGCCTCGAAAGTACGGTGTGTTCCAACAGGTGTTAAGTATCCATGATCAAAGGGTCTACGTATTGTGGTCATTCCCAGGATTCAATATTAATGTGTGTGTGTGTGTGTGTGTGTGTGTGATTGAGCTTCTGTGAGGTCCACATTAGCCTCTCAGCCCCCTGCAACTCCTCTCCTAATCCCATTTACTCCAATCAAACATCTGGAAGTGCTTTGTACCAGGATGCTTGGTCCCCAGGCTCCACTCTCATTTCATAAATCCTCGTCCTGTCTCAAAACAATGATCAAAATCACATCAGGACAAAAGCAACCTTTATGAAACATATACAGTTTGAATCCCTCTGAAGTTTCAGCCTTGCTCCCTGCAGCTATGGTTGAAGATGGACTTAATATATTTGCAGAGGAGAGGATGAGAAGAAGGGGGGGGAGCAGGAAGTCTTGAGTTTATCCTCCCTAAGCAGCTGTTTGGGTCGTGCCTCAGAAGTCTGAAATCCTCCGAGAGCTTTCCTGCCTCGCTGTGCAGATCTGTCCTCTCACACACCAGCTTGTTGCTACCACACACACGAAACAGCAGCTCAAATGACATCAGCGTTTTTATTGGATGCACTGACAACATCCTGAGTTCTGAAATGATCTAAAACAGGATGGATGTAAACCAGTCTCCAATGAACATGTGTTTAAAACATTTTTTTACTTTAAAATATATAAATCAAGATAATTTTTTTAGGATAGTATTTGTGGCAGCTAAAGTTGTATTTTTGTCTGTTATGGCTCAAAATCTTAACTTTGACCACACAGGTCATGAATGGCATTCATATGGACATCCCAGATGCACCACTGTGGAAATTTTGCCAAGCTAGCAGTCTTTAGTCAGGGTCTTTAGTGTCTCCAAAGCCCTTCTATCCCCCTGGAGCCTAAAGCGCTGCTTGGCATTCCACAAATCATCTATAAACAAAGCCGAGCTCTAAGTTTGCCGGACTCCGTCTCTGTATTTGTACAGTGAGGTTTTAACCCATCTCTTGCACGGCTGCGGTTGCTGTTTCAGTGCAGAATAGGTCCTCGGTTGGCTGTGGCACCTCATAGATTCGAGTGTCTGATTAATTTTGGCAGGTAAAGATTTATAGTGCCATTATCCACGCTTAATGAGGCCTCAGTGAAGAAAAGGAATCATCACTTACCTGCAGAGAAAGGAAGGCTGACAGGGAGGGATGTAGAGGAAGTAGACATGGGTCATTCTTTAATCTGTGCTTTGTCAATGTATCAACCTGCAGCTCATCCATGTTTAATTGGGGAGATAATTGGATCCAACTGGTCTGCTTCCAGCTTCCTTAGCCTCCGCATTTCCTACTTGCTCCTTTTCGTTTTGACCAAATGAAGCCTTTATCTTAAAAAAAAAAAAATCTGTAACCTCAACCAGCTCTTTCTATCCACATTAACCCTTATAAGTCCTCTGCTCTTTTATAAACCCACCAGAGGCTTTTGGAGCAATAAAGATGGCAACAGGGTGCACTGAAAGCATCTGAATTGGCTTTAAATTGCCACTGCCAGAGTCTTTAAGATTGGTATGATGTGCAAACCACAGGCCGCTCACATGTTGGCCTTTTATTCGCCGGTCTTCAAAGGCAGCTAGTATAATAAAGAGGGTAAAGCAAATCCAGATGTTGATTATTTTAGACTTTAGCATGTGGGCTTTCAGAGTGTCACAATAACAAGCTGTTCAACAGATTTAGAAGAAACAGTCAGTTTAAAACAACTCTGGTGTTGTTTATTCTTTGACACATCGTTGGAGTAATAGACTTTTTGTTCATGCGTGCTTCATCGTGTTTTTGTCACGCCGCAGGAGGAACAAGCACGGCTGTGAAATGTGTCGTTGCGTCAAATGTCCTCCCTTCACCTGCGACAAGCACTGCAGCAACGGCTATCGACAGAACCGGAAGGGCTGCTCCCTCTGCATGTGTAACGGTAAGAGGTTGGATTCATGTTGCAGTTTTCATTCATTCAACCTTTATTTATACAGGTTAGTCTCATGGAGCCACCACGAAATGAGAAATGCATTCTATAAAAACTCCAAACAACTGTAGCAGATGACCTGGTGAAAGTTAACGGTAGTTAATTTAATAAAGCCATATTTTTCTAATTGTTGCTTTTAATCCTTTCATTTGGTGCATTAAATTGTTTTCTCTGCATCTAGATTGAAGTGAGAAAAAAAAACTCAATTCCACTAAATATGTTGCCTCTAAATGTTTGAAACATCTCAACAATTGTCATAATTAACCTTCTAATCTAAAAAAACTAAAGTCAGGTCCTCTTCACAGAGTATTCTTTGTTGAAACGCTTAGTCTTTTATCCAAAAGACTTTGTCAGTCTGAGGAGCTGTAGTAAACTCAGTCTTATAAATAGCACTTTCTCATAGTGGACCAACCAGTTTACTGGTGACATCCAACACTAGCTGTTCACATGATGAAGGAGGACCATCAGCCGACTGAGAGGGCTGAGTGATAGCTTATAGTGCTTAATGATTGATGATATAAATAGTGTTTAAATAATTGTATATCTTTAAATATTATGTAAAGTGGAAACAAGTTGTCTCGTTTTGGTATTTTGACAGTTAATTGATTATAAATTGATGAGTATGAAAGGGGCAGGACATTATAAGATATTGTATCTTCTACCTGCGCCTCTTTGAACAGGAACTATAAAATGTGCATATCACTTGGGCATAATTATTTGTATTAACTTTTATTATTTTATTTTTTTTTTGTTTGTGTTATCCTATTTTACTTATTTTTCTTTCTTGATTGTCTTTTCTGTCTGTTTGAAATAAAATAAATAAATAAATACTAAACATCAGATATCTGTATCAGAAATGAAAAAAGTGGATCAGTGCACCTATGAAAATGTAAAAACAAGAAGGGGTTCAGTACTGTGGGAGTGTGATACTAAATAGTTCAAAATGGTTGTTTTCAATGTAGAAATGAAAAAAGGTTGGAAAATAATCATAACTTATTCATAACTGTCACGAATAAATGTAAGCCAGGGACTTCATTGTGAGTTGAGGAGTGGAGGCAGAATAGAGAAATAATGCTCTTTTCCTGATAAACGTTTCAAAGGCGACTGCTGCGGCAGAAAGTCCAGAAATCCAACAAAAACAAGCTGCGTAAGGGAGGGGAAAAACATGCTGACATGACACTGAGGTAGAAAAACCAACATGAACAACAAAAATATAAGTGCTGACGACGATGGTGGTCGAAATAAAACATAAAATAAATAACGTGGGTAAAAATATTTTAAAATGTTGCTGGTCAACCCTTATTATATACTGTAGAACCATCAAGTCTTATTTTTAACACTTGATATTGTTTTGGCATCATTTTAAGGAGTTGAAACAAGCTGAAAATAATTCTATTTGATTTACATTTTACAGAGAACCGCATATTTTTGGGAAACAACAATATTTCATTGAGTTTTTATCCGTTTGTTGATTGTACCAACATCCCATCTCAACCAAAGAGCTAAAACATGTTTATATTGCTTGTAGCTTTTAATGTATATATCTGGGAAAGACTAAAGCAGTTTTTATTAAACGTGATTGTAGGCCTGTCGCAATAAACAATGAATCAGTTAATCACATGATAAATGAAAATTATCAACCTCATTTTCATTTCAGCTTTATCGTTTCTTTGTGTCTCTCTCTTTCAACTGAAGACACTGGATGACAAAAGGCTCAACTCCAGTGCTCTTCACTGACCCCCTCCCTTTCTCTTTTCTCTCTTTTCTTTAAAATCAGTTTTAATCGTCCAAAATTGCGTTTTTAGATCGTTAAAAGCAGCTAACCTGAGAAGCTACGCTACGAGCTAAGCTAACAGGCCGACCTCGGGTTAAAGCCTCTGTCTTGTCAAAGCTCCAAAATTCACGGTTGAAACATGTGCCTTTGTGTAAAAAGTTGTTTTTCTCTGAAAAAAGAAGCTGAGAACTTGTTTACTGATTTTTTTATTAAAAGATTTGTATGAAAACTGCTATGTTAAAAAGCTTAAACCACACCTAGCGTCTGCCATTTTGAGAATCGGGAAAAAGGAAGGCGAGACAACCCATGTCACGTCAAGGGGCCTCCCTCCCATTTTTCTTAGAGACATACTGCTCACTCCCTCACTATCCATCCTTTGGCTCAAATAGTCTTATACTGCCATCTGGTGGCCAAAAAAGGTAATACACACAAAAAATTGACCAATATTTCTTCTAAAAGTTGACAATAATTACTAATTATTGCCAAATTTCAAACAATTTTATCATTTATTGCAATAATTTCTGAGACATTTAATCACCCAGCAAAATTTGTAATCGTGACAGGCCTACGTGATTGGAAGTTTACTTAGAGAAACATGTTATTGTTGTATTTTAACCAACACACTGGGCCATAAACAATACTGATGATACACAGCATGTGATACGAGTGCAGAATGTGATGAAGCAGCATTAAATCTCACTGATACACAAGCCTGATTTTTTTTTCATCTTTATTTTTCCATCCTCTTGCGAGAACACAAAAACAGATATAAGAAGAGAAATAAAAAGCTGCAGCAGTTTTAAAAAAGAGATGCAATTTTAAGTTTTCTGGGTTTTGTAGCTGCATCAGTGGAGCTTAGTGGTTCATATTTTCTTCATATCGGAGCTGTGTTTACTTGTGATTGCTGTTCTCATTACAGCCATGCACGTGCATCAGCATGCGTGTGTAATGTAAAAGATTTACTTACCTGTTGTTGCTTTGGTTTATTGTGGAGATTTTGTTTCCTCTCCTAAAGTATGTTTCTCTGCAGCATCCTAGACTATCTCGAGACTGTGCCAAGCAATATGGTTCTAGGCTGCAAAGCATGGATGATAAATAATGACTGAACAGAGAATGTCTCTTTGGCAAGGAACTGGTTCAGGTTTGCAAATTGAAACATAAATTGTTTTCAGTGGAAGCCCTGGCCGCTGGAAAGTAAAACACACGCTCATTTCTGTGTCTGCCTGAAATATAAAACTAAGTGGTTGGCAGTTTCGCTAATACAGTAACAACTAATAGGGAAGGTAATTTTTTGTTTAGTGTTTTCTCCTCCTTGAATCGCCACCTTATTGTAGTGGAGGAGTTTGTGCGCCTGAATGATCCTTTGACCAATGCCGTTGGGGGCAATTGTACTTGCTCTCCCAAGGCAGATAGGTCCTAGGAGACAGGCTAGACAAAGAGTGAATCCAGAAACTCATATAGACCTAAATATGCAAGGAGCTCAATGTTCCTTGCACAGAAGTGAGTTAACGGGTCCCCACCCTGGAGCCAGGCTTGGGGAAGGGGCTTGTCGGCGAGCGCCTGGTGACCGGATCTCTTCCAATGGTGTCTGGTCAGGCTCAGTCTCAACAATCAACATGGATTTGCCTTCCTGTGGGCCCACTACCTGCTGAATGGGCCATACGAGTCAGATACATGACGCCATGGCAGTAAATGGAATGGTAAATGGAGTGTACTTATGTAGCGCCTTTCTATGTTATCGAGATACTCAAAGCTCTTTACACTACAATCTGTGTCCTCATTTACCCATTCATACAGCACTCTACTAGATCTCTACAAAGCTAGTAGAACAAATCATTCTAAAGAGACTAATCAGTGCTTTATCACTTTCGTATACCAATGGGACACACAACGGAGGCAACAAGGGGTTCAGTGTCTTGATCAGAAACACTTCAGCATGTGACTGTTGGTGGATTCGAACCCCCAACTCTTGCAATGGAGGACGACTGCTCTAACCACTCAGCCGCAGTGGCCAAAAACAGTGGCCTCGGAGCTCTGACCCTGGCTTACCAAAGCTGGCTCTGAAGATATGGAATGCAACCACAGCATGGGCTCTGGAACCAATCTCCTTGAGAGGGGCTGGACCTTATTCCACTCTGGAGTTGCCCATGAGAGGCGCCGAGCTGGTATTGGTCTACTCTTAGCCCCCCTACTTGGTGCCTGTGTGTTGAAGTTTTCCCCAGTAGATGAGAGGTAGCTTCCCTACACCTTCAGGTGGGGGGACAGGATTTGAGTGGGTTTTTTTTTTTTTGTTTTGTTTTTTTTGTGCCCATGTACCAAATGGCAGTTCAGAGTATTCAGCCTTCTTGGAGTCCTTAGTGGAGGTGCTGGAAGGCACGCCAGCTGGGGACTCCTTTATTCTGTTGGTGGACTTCATTGCCCACATGAGCAAAAACAGTGTGACCTGGAGGGGTGTGATTGGGAGGAACAGCCTCTCTGACCTTAACTCAAGCAGTGCTCTTTTGTTGGACTTGTGTGCCAGTCATATCTAAAAAAGCTAAGTCTGGTCCTCTGGACATTCAAAAAACAAAACAAAACAAAGCAAAAAAAAATTTTGTAGAAACGTTTCGTCTTCCGTCCGAAAGACTTCCTCAGTCTGAGATGCTGTATTCAGCTCAGT
>JARVGS010000789.1:12321192-12337810 GCA_031762315.1 Hypsolebias antenori | reverse complement strand
ACATCCTCTGCTGGATACATTGTACAATTATGGCATGTTCCCAGCATTTTAGGGGTGAAAATTAGAAGTGCTTGTATCAGCGCATAATGGGCCAATTATCACCAATACTGATAGGTCCCCAAATGTCTATATCAGCCTAAAATATCAGCCCTACCAATATATCCATGTATATTGATTGGGCTCTAAACCTAACTTCTTTGATGGATCTTTGTATACTATTTTATAATCCTTTACACCTCCCCAGTTTTTTATTAAATGGTTATTTAGTAGATGTCTGTGTTTTTAAACACTGAAGTCCAAGTCAGTCTGCTGTGTGATGTCCGTGCTCACTTACACCTACCGGTAATTGTCATCCGAGTGTCTGAAAGCTCCTGGCACACGCTCCGTCTTTACCTCTTATCTCATAAGATGTAAGGGATGCAAGATGTACAGTATCTCAAAGCACAAAAGGCTTGGTCTGTAGCCAAAGTTTGATCCTTGGCAAGCCTATAGAAGCTCAGCCGATAACACTAGTGAAAACATACTATTGTTAGTATGTAACTAGTTAGTAAATAATGCACACTTTCCATTGTATAATGCCAAAATTTAGGACTATTACCCATTTCATGTTATCATTTTATAAAATGATAGTGTCTGTATAGTTTCAATGAAGACTTATGGTAAATTCTAGCTTACTTATCACATATTCTGCAGCTGAAAAACCCTTTGATGGCAGCGAGTCTTACATGCACGTGTGTGCTACTGCTGCTAATTCTTCTAGTTGGGGATATTTGTGTACCGTCATGTTCAGTGGTCCAATCCAATCCAATTTCACTTGTTACCATAGTTTCCACTTTGTAATCCTTTCAAAAATAAAACTGCACTGGTAGAAACAGGTGCAAAATCCTTTAGATTTTATTTTTATTTTTATTTTTGGAGGAGTGGGGAATGGGATTTAAAATAGCACCTTGTCTGGAAAAGTACAAGGATACTGGATAATTGGTAAAAAGATTTTAAGTAGAAATAATCCATTTCTCTAGTTTAGTAAACATCTGCACAGATTCACAGCATCACTGGTGTCGATGTGCACCATGGGTTGTTTGATTTATTTTCGAAAATGATGGAAACGCAACATCGGAAGTGAGACGACCGTTTAGGGACTGTCTACAAATTGTAAAATCTGTCCGTACCTTTCAATAACATTAAGAGAATTACAGTATATGTGTTTTTACTTAAATAGTCCAATATCTTTTATTCAGACATTTAGATCTCCTTTCAGTGTCATTCCAACAGTTAACAGAGAAACGTGCCAGTTTGTACGGTATACCTTTGGAAAATTGTTATCCACATGTTAATTTACTGATGACTCCTAAACACTCATACAGTTTGGAATATGACTTGTTCTGATTGAAATAATGTTGTAGTGCTTTTGGCTGTTTGTCTGCAGTAAACAGGAAGGGATGTTTGGTATTTCACAGTGGCTTGATGGCTTTTTTTAAGACAAGGTTTCTTAGTAGAAGAACTTTTTACTGTTACTGAACCCAAACAGTCATGTATTGCTTGTTTGCACGCACAGATTAATCAACTGAGGGGGACAAATTCTTACTACCTCAAAATTTATTTCTACTACATGCTTTGTAAGACACAACTTGGCATGTTACTACTACTTTGTGGTCACTTTGGCAACATGTGCCACCAGATAATGAGAAAACTACCGGTACTACCTTTTAAATCAACAATCGCAATAATTCCTCACATTTATACCCATAAGCAGCCTCTTTAAAATATCTAAAATTGGTTTGTATCCTTTCTGTTTCATATTTCCACCACTCTTACTGTAAATCTCTTGATTCAGCTCTGGTGTTTCGTGGCTGAGGCCGAGTCTTTCTGCGTGCTGGCTGTGCACCAGACAGAATTCACCTTTCGCCCCTCATGGAAGGCAGAAGCAACTGTTGGGAGGGCGGCAGGGTCAGAGTTTCCAGTCAATCTGGCTCTGTCCACGGCACACTCACTTCAAAGTGCTTTGTATTGTAAGTCATTGTTAATTAATTTGGTGCCACTTGCAGAGCTGCATAGCCGTCGCGTGACTGTTACAACGAAAATGTCTCATATTAAATTGTGCTGGAGCAGCTGGTGTTTCTATGCAATGGATTAAAATTTGTTAGAGGGGATTGTAGATAGCTTTACAACCATTTTTTTAAAAGCAGTTTGTTGTTGTTGTCCAATATATATCCTTTCCTCTGGGGTCACCACAGTGAACAAACTCACACAAAAGCTTGAATTTACGCCACATGCCCTTCCTGATGCATCCTCAGATATCCAAGACCCCAACAGTGACCGCCAATGCACTTTTATTTAAACCAAATTAAAATGAATAAACGTTTTGCATTACTACCCACCTAAACACAGTTGTTACAGGTCAAAGGTTGCAGTCAGATTCATGCAGGAACCTGTTTAATATACCCTGACACCCTTGTGGAAACTTGTGGCCTCTACATTAATTGCTCTTTGCCTGTGACGGCAACAATTACTGTCATGCAGGAGTTATTTGTCAAGCTGCAGGTTTGCTGGTTAATGAGAGGGTCAGTGTGTGCCTTTCAGGACCCAAACCAAGCAGCCGATTGAATAAAAAAAAAAAAAAAGAATTTGGCTGCCCTCTTGAATTCGAGTTATGTGCTTTATTCCTGAAAGTGAAAGCTACTCCATCACTTGCCAGATTTGTGAGATGAGGGTGAGCGCTCATGTCACGTTCTTCACTGGAATTCATTACTAAATTGCACCGACTCTAAATGAGTTTGTCCAAGGGTGCAGGGTTGGGTTTATTGATGGCTGATTTATTATTTATTTTATTTATTCTGGGAGGTGGCAGGTTATTGTGTGGGACGTCTTGTTAGGCCATGTTTGCAGCTTCCTTAATAGGTTTTGAAAGGATATTTTTAAGGTAACTCTTTGTGGCTTTTTAAGGTAATTCTTAAGTACGGTAGTTTTGATCAAGGCTTTAAAAGACCGCTTTCTTTTTTCATTCATTCAACCTTTATTTATACAAGTTAATCCCACTGGGCCTCTGGGACTCATTTACAAGAGAGACCTGATTTTAACAAAGGGCGATGACAACAGTGGACAATAAAGACAACAATAGACAATCATGAAGGGTGTGTACAAATTTAGATTTTTTTTAAGTGAAAATAAAATGGTATTTAAAAGAAAATTTAACAAAAACACTGGTAGGTTGTAAGGCGGTGTAGAAAACTAAAAACAGGAACATGTCTGCGTTGGTTTTTGCCAGGAACTTAACAGACGTTTGAAGCCACTTAGAGAGGTCATGGTTGAGAGCTTCAGATCTTTTTGCAAGATATTCCAGGAAACAGGAGCAGAGTAGGAGAAGGCCCTTTTGCCAAGTTCAATCCTCACCGAGGGAACACTGCAGGTAATAATGTCCTGAGAGTGCACGCTGTAGCTGCACTCACGCAGAGACATGTAGGAGGACACGTAAACACAATTACCACTTCCTAAAGTTTCAGAATATAGTTCCTTGCCTGTGGATCAATCCATTATCTGTGGTCGATTTGTCTTCGCTTGCTGTGAGGAGCAGCCAATCAGGCGTCAGGGTCTGTTCACGACACCCTAGTCCCGCCCACTGAGTTTGACGAGTGAGACTGACAGTTAACATAGTTTCATGGTGTTACTGGAGGACGGAAGGTGACAAAATTAAATAAATAAATCATGAAATAAACAAATTTAAAAGGTACATCTCATTATTTAATGATGTATTTAATAATTAAATGATACATTTAATTATGTTTGTGTTATGTATCTATTTCATCTTGTCACATTCCGTCCTCCATACTCACATACATGTACACTTATGACATGAAAAATCCTCGCATGGCTTCCTCAGCCTACAGCCTCGTATCATTATTTAGTTTTGACTTCCTGTCTCCTCAGACAACCTCACAACCCATGTGTGCTTCTCTAGAATTGGACGGCACACCGAAACAACACCCACACGTTTTTCATTCCCAACTCTTCATATCACGAGCGATATTTATGGCGGAGTGACTCATTTGGACGTTCAAATATTTAGGAGGGAAGGAATGTCTCCAAAATTCGGGAGCAAAGCGCTCAGCCTGGGGACAACAGTGTAACTCTTTGCAGATGTCTGCTACTCTGCTGGACAGGAAAGATGTTTTCAACTGCACCGCCTGGGGCTTCCTTTCAAAGCTAGCTGTCTGCCACTTTGTTCACTTAAAAAAAAAACCCACTTATTTCACTTCGTGTTGCAGTTATTCTTTAAAAGCACAATGGATTAAAGTCCGAGCACCCTGCCTGTTATATTTATATTTAATTTTATCTGAGAAAATGTTGAAATCTCATTCAACACTGCAACATTTAGCAAACTGGCTTGTTTCCTTTGCTTATACTGTGTATATATTTTTCCTATAGATGAGTCCGGCAGCGGGCAACCAGAGGTGGTTTGCAGAGCACCTGGCGGGGAATTTTATGTGGAGGGGGAGACCTGGAACCTGGATGAGTGCACACGCTGCACCTGCAGGAAGGGTCGCGTCCTGTGCGACACTGAAGTGTGTCCCCCTGCTCTCTGTCAGACGCCCACTAGAAACAAGGACACCTGTTGCCATGTGTGCCCAGGTAAGAAAAAAAAGAGGAAGGGAGGAGTAGTTTCACCAAAAAAAAGGGGGTCAACGACTTTAGCACACATTGAAAATAACTAGGAGAAGCTGTTGTTGATGTGCTATCTGCATGTGGTTTTGGGAGGTCTTGCATGTTGCTCTGGTGGTCAGTTTTGTCAGTACACAGGCTCATAAACAAACCAGCCAAGACCGGTTGGGTTTACAAAAGAAAGCCTTTGGTAAGGCAGCACATGTGGCCCCGCTTTCACCCAAAAGCCCACAACAGAGGCTCATCTCAGCCTCTGATTGCTGGAAGGACAAGAATGTAATCTTTTAAAATCTCCTCTGGTTGTGGGAATAAACAAATGTTGACACAAACGTACTGTCCAGGCAAACCTCATGCGCAAGTTATTTACAACCGAACCCAAACACTTACGTATCTCCTACGCGTTTATAAACTTGTAAACATCATTTCCCAAGCACGGGGCTCACAAATCAGCAATGCTTGACCACGCCTGAGAGCTGCTCCTTGAAAATGTCCGCCCACCTTATCGCTACATCTCCCCCCCCCCCACACACACACACAAAAGCTGACTGTCAGAGGCCAGACTTTGATTTACGTATGGGTCCGGTCACCAGGAATGTGGGAATAATACACATCTGACTGACAGGCCTGTGATGAATGTGTACAGTAGAGAAAGCCAGTGTGTCACCGGTCATGGAAAGGCCACAGAGCTCAGGCCAGGGGCGTGATGGAAAAAGGCAGAGATAAGGTCTGAGGCCGAACTGACATCTACCGTTTAGTCACTTGTTTTTGTGTTTAACATACCGTGAGGTATCTTATCTTGAAGGCAGCTCCTAAAGCCCAACAACCTTGGTGGACTGATATGGTATTTGTCAAGGTGAAATGTAGGAGTCAAAGGAGAGATGTCATGATCAGCGTGTGTGTTAGGATGACCCACAGTCACGAGCCATTTTACCGTTTATTAGTGTTGAACAGCTGTAGAGACCATCTTCAATTACACTGACTCCTGAACTTGATCAGTTTTAGATGTACATCCAATGAATACTTACTGTGACTGTCATTAAAATCTGCCCAGTGGTTCATATTTTGCTAACAGACAAAACGAGTTGACTAATACTAATGCTAAAGTTTTAGGCATAAATCTTGTCCAATGATTAGTGCATGAAATATGTGTTGGGAATGACTCAGCAAAAATACGCCAAATTTTAGTAAATTTTCTAGAAAACTGACTAAATTATAGCTATTTTTGTGTTTTCAAGTTCAGTTGACTGTAGTGGCCATCTTGAACTGGGTTTGGCCCAAAAGTTAATCAGTTATAGATTTACATTCTTCTTTAATCATTTCTTGAAAGGTCCTTGGAAAAAAAGTCAAGTGGTTCATGAGGTATTTTGCAAACAGATAGACAGAGTTGGCTGCAAATAGTTAACGGCAATATTTCAAATGAAGCTGTTGCGCAATCTGTTAGCACTCAAATTATGCACTGAGGAACACTCTCAGCTACTATCACTCCAAATTTTAGGTCATTAGCTGTAAAAATGCTTGAGTTATAGCCAATTTTGTGCTTTTTAAAATGAGTTGGCTTTGGCAGCCATCTTAAATTGGGTTGTCTCCAATACTGTACTTGAACAGATTTAGCCGTATATCTTATGATTCTTTCTACAAGTTTCACTGAGATTCATTCAGTGGTTCATGACATATTTTGCTGACAGACAGACACCCAAACACATTTGCAGCTTTAATTAGAAGCAGCTTAAATGAAGCATGCTGGCGATGTTTCTTGTAACCCTTTATCCACCTGTGCTGTATTCGCCTGCAGAAGAGACGCTGAGCCCGTTGCTGCCGGTAAACAGCAGCCAGCAGCAGTACTGCATAACCATCGAGGGGGACGTGCTGCTAGCAGGGGACTCCTGGAAGGCCAACGCCTGCACCAGCTGTGCCTGCAACAACGGCACCATTCAGTGTTTCTCGCAGCGCTGCCCGGCTGTCAACTGCAGGGTACCGGTTTTACGCAAAGGCCAGTGCTGCCCACACTGTCTCGGTGAGTTCTTAGGTCCAAAAAGAGAAAGCTGCACTAACACTCCTACTTATAGTTCAATATTAAAATATTTTATGCATGTATTAACAGAAGTTTGGACTCAAAATGCTACCAGTCAGTATAGGTTGTCCCACAGTGTTTGCTGGACTTGACTAGTCTGGTGCCAAACACAATCGCTTCCAAAACATTCCATGTGACACATTCACACAGCCCCGTCGAAGCTGCAAACATTCCCCGGGCATCCGCACATTCACACGTGTTTCCTGTCGCCGGCTGGGTTTGCCTGCAACGTTTTCGCCTGCAGCAGCACAGGAAGGCAAAGCTCCCCGTCAGCTTTTCCTATAGAGGAAAACCCCAGCATAGCCCTCTATTGTTCCCCATGTGGCTGCTTTACCTGACTTTTTTGTTTTGTTTATGTTCTGCTGGAAAACAGAACTTTTTTTTTTACGTAATGCCTTTGCAGAGCGGTGCGGTGGATGTTAGGAGGACAGATCCTATAAACACAGCTTATCGGCCGAGACGGCAGGGAGTGTAAACACCAACTAGAAGTGTTTATTCCTGGCGAGTTCTGCATAACACCATTGGCATTTTACTCCTATGTGAACAGATGTGACGACGTCGGTGCCAGTGATCGTGTCCACCCGCTCTCCTAAGACGGTGGTCAGCACTACAGGGGGGGGCACACCTCGGATCACCACCGTCACTGTCGCACTCGTCATTGCTGACACAGGTATCTTCTGCTGAAAGCTTCAGCTGATCACATTCTGTTCGTCATTTGGCGTAGATACCAAACTCTTCCTTCCAATCCCTGTGTTTATGCTAATGACGGCTATTGGGAATGGTTAGATAATTGAGTGAAATGTATATTTAAACAATAGTGATGAAAGGACGTGTCCTGAAGAAACTAAATGTTTTTTTTTCCATTTTGAACACTGGATCTGCCAAAAGGTACATTGTTAAAATAAGCTGTTTTTAATTTAGATTTTGTAAAATGAAGCAAACATTGTAATAAACAAAGGGCTTTTTGTAGGATGGATGTTTTTTTCCTACTGCAAAAGGCAGTCGTAACAATTTTGGTCAAACTCTCAAACTTATTGAGTGTACCTCTATGACTGATGGCTACCACAGCTAATTCACATTAGCCAACATAAATGACTAACTTTTAAAAGTAAAATTTGGCCTGGTTGTAAGTGAGAGTCATCCTCAGCACATTCTCTGAGCACTACCACATCTCACAAGATCTCACAATGGGATTGTGCAGAATGTAAATTACAAGGTTAAAAATTGGCTATAACTCCATCCCCACACGTCAGAAGATGATTTTAGTTTAAAATGAGAGGTGGTGGGTGATATGTGTTCTTTGAAGGAATGCTAGACCCTTAAACTAAATGAGTGTTTCTGTTTGTCTTAAAGATGAGCCAGGTTTGGGTGAGAATTTCCCCAGCCAAACAGAAATGGCCCTTGTTTACCAGTCAGCAGCCTGGATCCTGGCAGGCCTCCTCTTGGCCATCATTATCTTCCTCATTGTGGCGTTACTCATCAACAAGAAAAAGAAGTGGGTGCAGATGTCCTGCTACAGTGCACCAAAGAAGGTGAGAGATCATCTGAAAATTAAAAGGAATATAGTCGTAAAGCACTAGTTTAAAAGTGGGTTTAATTATAGACTCAGGTCTTTTCCTTGACCTTCCAGCTGCTTCACCCCAGCTGTCATGACTTTAGGATAAATATGGTTTCCCTTTGCCCTGTGCTTTCAGAAGGGGAAAAAAAAGGTCATGCCACTCGTAAAATCTAAACCTTTAAATGAATCAGCGGTGCCAAAAAACTGAACTCAACTCCAGTTTTAGAACCAGTGAATGCAGGCTAGCATAAATTTGTCAGCGCAGTTCAGCTACGACCCAAATCACGGCATCAACGTGTTCCTTTTCCCCCTCCACAGACGGTGATCCTGAAAAAGCACATAAACAAGAACTCCGTCATCTACATGGAACCCTCCAAGGAGAACAAGTTTCAGAACGTGAAGAACGACTGCGGCATCATCCACTTCGCACCGGACATCGGCTCCCCTGACAAGATGACCATCCCCAGGGCCAAGCTGAGCTTGAACAACGACTGGACGACCCGCTAAAAACACAAAACAGCAAAAACAAACAAAACTTGCAGATCAGAGCTGCTGGTTGGTTCGTCCCAACCTTCCTTTTGTGTTATAGTCAAATCAAAGATGCTCAGCGCGACACAAAACACTGTTTCTTTCATTACGTGGCCATTTCTGTGTTTGGACGTTCGGGTAGAGTGACACGCTAAGTGGACATGTTAAGGACACGGGAACTCTGGACTGTGCTTTACAAAAAGAAAAAGGAGCAAGCAAAAAGAGTCATCTTTGACTATGAACACTGTAATGTCACTGCTTCTTATTGCCTCCTTTGAAACTGGAACTAATGGGGGTAGATTAAAAAGCTTTAGGACAGGGGATTTTGGAATGTGGTTTAAATGGGATCTTGGGAAGGCTAAACCCCAGGAAATGCAACGGCGCATCATTAATGTGACCAAAGAACAGTCGAATAGCACTGCACACCCCCAGATTCAAACCCCTGCTTTAGAATGTGTGGTCTCTATCTTGGTTCTTGTATATTTTTTTAAGTATTTGTATTAGTTGTGTTTTCTTTTCCCACTCTGGTTTTTATTATAGGTGTTTTAAATTGCAGTCTAGACATTCCCCTTATTCCCAAATGAAAAGGACGCCTCGCAAAACTAGCTTTGTCTACAGAAAGTTCTATAAAACAAAACAAAAACTATAGTTTCTCTTTCAAAATGAACCAACTCGTATCATTTCATGATACGTGAGGAATGTTTTGGATGCCTCACTTCTTTCCCAGCTGTTTGTTTCTGAGCTGCTCACACACACCAGTGATGGTTTGGAATATTTATTTGTAAAGTCATCATTCTACAGCCTTAATTAGTTTTTATATTTTATTTTGGTGGTAACTGTTTACCCAGTGTGTTAGAAGCAGAACTTTTCTTTAAAGCCAGTGAATAAAATTTGGTCTCTGCAGGATCCCTTATTCCTGAAGGGATAAAGTCCCTAATCTGGGATTAAACAGGTATATAAGTCCACAGAGATGCTGCTGCAGCTAGAAGCTCTGCATCGCTCTGGTCAGTATAAGGAAGGACAGATTCCAGGAAGCGTTGCGAAACAAACCCAAAGGCTTGTTTTTGGATCGAGCTTCCGTGTCCATTGCCAATATCCCAAATCAGAGACAATTTTGATGCCAAAATTGGTCAGAAACCAATTTATGCTGAAGTGTTTGCAGTACATGTGTATCCGTTTGAATCACGTGCTTTAAAGTGAAGAGGCGACTGTAAAAGCTTTGCGCAATTTTTTATTTTTTTTGTTTTTCTATGTGTAAAAACTTTGTTTCAAGAAGTAGATGCGAAGAGTAGCTTATTTATTTTTTCACATAGCTTTATTTATTAATACTATAGTTTGAATTTTTTTTTTTTGGGGGGGGGGAGTGAACTTTAAAGTAGCCAAAGCTGATGTACATTGTAGACCATTTATCGTTTCTACACTCTATTCTAGGCCTTATTTATTTTGTTGTTGCAAATCTTGTAAATATGTTTCTAGATTATAAACTGTAACATTTTTACTTATTTTAAAAAAAATAAATGTGTGAACCAAAGTGGCTTGTGCAGATAAATGTTAATTCCTCATGGGGCAATGATGTCATCCGAGATGGTATCAGTTTGTGGTTTTTGTTTTGCCAACGTGCCTCATGCACATCTGGATCTGGACTTGTTTGTTCCCAATGGGAATTTGTCTTCTTTTAGTTCCTTTTCATCTGATTGTTTTCCAGTTGCTTTCTTATCTCAGTAGCAGAAGCAGATGGGTTTAACAGAGGCGGGGGAGTGGAGTCAAGGGTTTAGGTACAAACAAATAGTAGGAAGACCTCTAATCTATTTACGGGGCTAATAAAACACTGGAAAAAGACAAAGATGTACACACTAGACCAGGAAACCTGGATGGACTTGTAATGAATACTCATCGGCACACTTGCAGGCTTCTACAGAAGACTCACTGAGGTCAGTTTCCAGGGTTTCCAGCATTTCATGAAAACAAAAATCCCTGAGCTTTCTTTGATTTTTTTTCCTAGAGTAAATCCTGAAAATTCATGGAGAAATTTCAGTAACGAGAAACGCTCAGAACTTGGCATCTTAAGTGACAGGCAGAGACATTCAGAAATGATAGAAAGTATAATAATAATAAAAAAGGTTAAACCATGTCATCTGGACCAGTTTCTTTAAGTGGGAAATGTTTCATTCCCCATCCGAAGGACTTCCTCAGTCTACGGCCTGCCAAACAGATATGTCCCATAGGTAGCCTTCACTGTTGTTTAAAGCCAAGATACTGAAACCTACGGTATGTCATATTTCTAATAATTATTATTTGTTAACAGCCACCATAGCCAATCAGAAAGGATGTATGTCATATGTACACTGTAGAATCAGAATATGGATTCAATCATAATAGAAGATTAATACACGTACATAAACTCTCAGACCATATTTTAATCAGCAGTTCAGTGTTCAAATTCCCTGAGATTTCCCAGCCTGGCTTTCCATGATTTCTAAAGTTGCTGGGAACTCTTGTTTTCCAGTGCTTAAACACAACAAATGCAGCAGAGCCATCTTACAATGTGTCCTACGACTATCCTTAAATTAATTTTCATTCATTCAACCATTATTTAGGCAGGTTAATCCCATTGAGCCTCGAGGACTCATTTACAAGAGACCTGTAACCTGAATTAAGCGGTGCACTTTGAAATATTTTAAAGCCGCTATTCTTTTCTGCCAGTTTTTACAGGGCAGCTGTGGCTGAGTGGTTACAGCAGTTGTCCACCAATGGGAGAGTTGGGGGTTCGATTCCAACAGTTGTCACATGCTGAAGTGTTCCTGGGCAAGACATTGAATCCCTCGTTGCCACTGATGTGTGTCCCATTGGCGTATGAATGCGATAAAGCACTTATTAGTCTTTGTATAGATCTAGTAATGCATATTTAAATGAGGGCACAGATTGTAGTGTAAAGCTCTTTGAGTATCTTGATAAGATAGAAAGGTGCTATATACAGTAGGTACAGTTCATTTCTTATTTGGGGGCTGAGATGGGGTAGAGGTAGGGCAGCCGACCTTGGACCAGAAAACTGTGGTTCGACTCCCAGCCACTTCCATATTGTGGTGTCCCTGAGCAAGACACCGAATCCCTAATTGTTCCCCGGGTGCCCAAATAGCTGCCCACTGCTCCACCTGGGTGAATCTCAGGTGTCATGGGTTAAATGCAGAGAACTAATTTTGTCATTATATGGGAACATACAATGACAATCTGAAAACTTCTCTTCACTTTCCTTATTCTATTCTTAACTCTCACTTTGCAAGACCTGTTCACAGTATGGCTAAACTTGCTTTAGCCATACCGTCTTTAATTGCCTTCTTCTCCCACACAGTCTTAATTTTACAGAAATAGCCATGTAACTATTATTTTTCAAAAAATAAAATTTGACGAGAAAATGGTAAAAAAATCTTGTATGTGCATTTTTTTTTTTTTTACATGCACAAGACACTTACGCTCTTCCCCTCCCCCCATCTACAAATAATTGCAAAATCCAAATTCTTTTGTCACACATTACTAACATGTAATCTTGGATCACTCCTTTCAAGAAGTAAAATACCAGGCATTTGTTTACTTGTGTTACATTTTTAAACGGAGAAAAAAATAAACCATCAGTAGCTGCTTTTTAAAAAGACTTTATTTACACAGACACGTTAAAAATTCTCAAAGTCTGATGAACCGTTAAGTATCACAACAGCTCGTGGGGTAAAGCTTGATATCAAGATTGTTTATTGTGAACATTCAGAGGATGAAATTACCTATTTACATTACATCGTTCCTTTGTACCCACGCAAATACACGAAGCAAGTAAGGAAAAAAGTGATTTATTCCTTCTCGCTTATCCTCATAATCATCAGTAGATAGCCCTTCCTTTATTAAAACACACAGTTCTATTAAGGCAGTAAAGTCCAGCAAACCTTTTGTCTGAAGCAGAAAACACCAAAAGGTCTTGAGATATAGGCAGGGTTTGGCTCTAATATCTGAATTGTCTTTTACTGTATTAAAACAAAGTCACTTGTGTCTTTGGGGAGGTCACATTTTCCAAATGAAACGAGGTATAAATCCATCCAATCTCCACGCAGATTCTGGAGGGTCATGGATAGAAACAGTCTTCGAGAGACGTCTGAACCTCTGGCAAAATGAAATCCTTTCCTGGCCAAAGGAACCTCTTTGCTTCTCACAAAAGGATCTTGTAGTAGTCATCCTTGTAGCTGTACAGGACCACCACAGCCACCCTGAGAAGGGACAACATGTGTCTTTTATTTAAAACAAGGGGAAAATAAAAAATAAAAACGCTTGCTGTCCAAACAGAACATCTTAAACCAGGATAGTGAAATTCATCCAGGAGAGTTTCTGGGAACTTTATTAAGAAGCCAGGGCTGTTTAACAAGAGGAGACAACTGCCAGGAGTCCATCTCAAGGGTAGGAAGTTCTGTAACGCAAAGACGTGATGGCTTCGACACTTTAAGACTTTAAGACCATGTATTTTTATAAAGTAAAAATAATATTTAATATTAAACTACAACTCTAATAATAAAAAAAAATCAATACAATCTGGACATTGATTTGGAAGTCTCATAAACCCATGTTTTATTTACAATAGAACATAGTAAAGGTATCAAATGTCTAAACAAACACTGAAATTTTTGGGACAAAATTTGGTCATTTTTAATTTTATGACGGCTACACATCTTACAAAAGTTGAGACAGGGTCAACAAAACATTGTAAAAGTCATACAAAGAAGAACTCTGGAGGAGCATTTTGCAACCAGTTTGGTTAACTGGTAACCGGTCAGTAAGAAGACAGTAGACAGCATGAAAAAGAGCATTTTAGTGAGGCTGAATCTCTCTGAAGTAAAGACGGGCAGAGGTTTATCAGTCGAGAAAAACTGTATTTTAAAAGTGCAGCAATTTCAGAAGAATGTCATCAGCAATTCAGAATGTTTTCTAAAGATTTTAAGACTCAGGAGAAATCACTGAGCTCAAAGGACAAGGCGTCTTTGACCCCTTGACAGTGTATTAAAACAGGTCTGATTCTGTTCTTGACATCCCTGCATGGGCTCAGGAACATTTCCACAAATCACTGCCTGCACATTTCACAAACATCTGCTATTGCTGGATAAGCATTCATGTAGAAATGCTGCAGTCTTCTCTGAACTACAGCTTTTTTTTTTTTTTAAATGGAGTGAGGCAAAGTGGAACACTGTTCTGTGGTCAGGTGAATTAAATTATCTTTGGAAACCAGAGGTGCCACATCCTTGATACTAAAGAGGAGAGGGACAATCTGGTCAATTATCAGTGCACAGTTCAAAAGCCTGCTTCTCTGATGATATGGAGGTGCATGTGTGCCAAAACTACTCAACTAAATTGCTCAGGGAGAAACAAATGATGAAAGTCAAAAGTTCAGGGGAGGGACATCAAACAAATATTGACATCATGTAGATTTATATTCTAGTTGTGCTTTATATGAACTTATTGACAGACACAGTGAGTTGTATAGCCCTGTTATAGATCCTCTATTCCTCGCTAATTCGTGGTTCAACTTTTGCAGACTTGCTCTTTCGCGCTTTTTCAATGACTGTCAACTTTAATATTACTCACAGGACTGGGATGGTACGAGATAAAAAGTTAGCAAAAAAACTTTGGCCAGGAAGCTACCATTTTGTAGTTTTCTTTCAATAAGCCTACACTCTATTGCCATTCAAGAGAACTACATTACCCAGAAGTCAACAGTGCTTCCGGCTGCTGCTTTTTGCTGAAATGGAGGGAAAGTTTTGATCTGATCCGAACCTGACTAAAAAGTTTGGTCCTTATTCATAGTGACATCGGCGCACAGTGGATGCAGAGACCCGTATGGAACTGACAGGAATTGGACCAGGACTTCTTTTAGCCTCATTGGTCAATCTCAGTACTGCTTGCCGGCCCAGAAATCCCCTCTAAAAGCGTCTTGGTGCTCAGAGGCTGCAGAGAGCTGATCAGAACAGGATCAGAACTGGACCAAGGCTTGTGAGTACCCATATAACATTTTGAAGAAGCTACAGTACAGTACATATTAGGGATGCACCGATCCACATTTTTTTAACTTCCAGTCCTGATACTTATATTTGGATATCGGTCGATACCGAACCCGTTCCGATATCATGATCATCACTGATTTTATTTGAGGCTGTAATAATCTCCTCTCAAGTACAATGTGTATACATATATGTATGTATGTCCAAAAAGACAACTTGAGGTGAGTTTTATTAATGTTGGATAAGTTTCAAAGTTACGATTAAATTCTGCTAACACAAAACATGCTTTTTGTTGTTGTTGTTCCTAGCTTTAAAGTGGATATTAAAGTGATTAATTTAAGTGATTGTTTGTTTAAAGTTATTTTATACAGTATTCTTTTAAATACAGGAGAGATATAAGATTTTTTTTCATTCTACACTCTTTTCATTCAATGTTTTCTTTTGGATGAATTTGTTTTTATTTTGTCTCTTAAATGAATGAATAAATGAATTAAGCAAAAATATTAAATAGCTTTAGATCTGCTAAGTTCTTGGCATAAACCAACACAGACATGTTCCTTTTTTTAGTATTTTACATGGCTGTAAAATGTAGCTGTTTATGTTTCGTTTTATTTTTACTTATTTTTTAATACATTTTTTTTGTAATTTTTAATTCATATGTTTTTTTTATGATTGTCTACTGTTGTACTGATCTCCTGGAGGGTAAACTATATATTGGCTGCAAGTATCAAGCTGCGAAATCCTTCATTTTCTACAGCTGATAGCTGTTGGTCATTAATTATAATGAAGTTTAGCAACTTCTCGGTAAACATTCGAGCTCCGTGGCTTCAGCGGTGTGGTTTTCTTGATTTTTCCGGATTTCGGTCAGCCGCGCTCAGCCTGTCCCTCCTACGAGACGGGCAGACTGAGTGGGTCAGATTGGACATGGCTGGCCGGGGTGCCTCTTTCAGTTCAGCGAGAGTAGCGTCCCGCTGAAGCCCCGGAGCTCAAATGTCCAACGTAAAACTAACTTGACCTCAGTTTAATGTGGCGGTATGGCTCTTCAGACATTGCACGTTGCTGTCTTGCAGTGTTTAGTGTAAAATACTTCCACACAGCGGACAAGTTACGATGAAAAGTTGGCTAGCTGTTAGCCACAGCACTACTGCACGTTGTAGCTGGCTGCAAACTACGAAATGGATTTCCTGAATGTGAGGCGGGTCTTATTACTCTGGGTTCATGAGCCACACATCCGTTCAGGAAATCCATTCCATAGTTTGAAGCCAACGTGTGGAGACGTTTCATCAGACACAGACATGCACATGAATCGGAAATATGGGCAGGTTGGATCAGAAAAATCTGATACGTAAATTACGCTGGTATCAGAGGCCGATACCGATACTGGATCGGCCTCATCTCTAGTACATATTCGTATGTTGTTAAACTGATGTAGGTTGAAGAGTGTAGAAGATTGCAAGAGTGTGGGGTTTATAATGCCTTAAAATATATATAAATTTTAAAATAAATATAGCGTTCCCATCATGGGGGTGTGTGGAATATAACCCCCGCGATAATCGCAATTATCACGAGGGATCCGTACCCTGAAACCCTGTGATAAGTGAAAAAACGCAAAGTAGGACAAGTGGTAAGTACAGGTAGTCCTCGAGTTACGAACGGGTTCCGGACCTAAGAACCGTTCGTAACTCGATCCGTTCGTAATTCGAAACGCCGGCCACATGGCGCCGTAAGTCCGGATTTTCGGCCGTAACTCGAAACCGAAAGCACATGGCAGCCGTA
>JARVGS010000789.1:12304321-12321092 GCA_031762315.1 Hypsolebias antenori | reverse complement strand
TTAAAAAGATGTGACGGCCGCCATGTTGGTTTTTAGTTTCGTTTTCGGCCGCACTGGGAGCCGGTTCCGGTAACCGGTTTTTTCGGTATCCGGCCGGGCCGGTGGAACGGAATTAAGCCGGATACCGGGGACCACCTGTAATTAGTAATTGTTAAACTTAAGAAGAAATGTTGGTTAATTTTTATGTACGGTAGTACCTCTTTTTTTTGACCACTAGATGGCAGTACAAGACTGAAACAAAGGATGGATAGTGAGGGAGCGAGCAACATGTCTCTAAGAAAAATGGAGGGAGGCCCCTTCACATGGCATGGGCAGTCTTTCCTGTTTTTCAGTTCTCAAAATGGCGAAGCGCTTTAGCATTACATTTGTCACAGAAAGCTTTTAATAAAAATAAAAAAAAATAAAAAATCAGTAAACAAGTTCTCAGCTTCTTTTTGCAAAGAAAGCAACTTTTTAGACGAAGGCACGGGTTTCAACCGTGAATTTTGGAGCTTTGACAAGAAGGATTTTTCCTGAGGTCGGCCTGTTAGCTTAGCTTCTCAGATTAGCTGCTTTTAATGATCCAAAAACATGATTTTGGACGGTTAAAACAGGTTTTAAAGAGAAAAGAGAAAGGGAGGGGTGAGTGAAGAGCACCGGAGTTGAGCCGTGTCGTCAGTAGAAAGAAAGAGACACGAAGAAACGATCGATCCGATAGATGAAAATGAGGTTGATAATTCTCAGTCATCATGCAATTAATGGATTTATTGTTTATTGAGACAGGCCTAAACAATGTTTCTAAACACTCTAAAAGAACACAGAATGTCATGATTTCAGCTCTCTGCCTCCTCTGCTCTTTGCGACCTGCAAGCACTCTTGGCCACGCCCACTTCTCTGCACTGCACCTAAACATCTGATCAGCTGTTTAACTGCAGTAGTACGGGCTGCACAAATGTGCAGCAGGTGCTAAATAATTTAAAATAATTTATTTTAAATAAAAATTCCATGCCAATCGTGCGGCTCATCCATCAATCAGCCAACTGAGTGTCGTATTCAATCTTATTTTGAAAAACTACGATAGAGTGAATCTGTGATAAATCTGTGATAAACAAACCATGAAGTAGTGAGGGACTACTGTATAACAGAATCGCCCCTCTAAGAAAAACATATGCCATTTCAGATTTTTTTTAATGTTTCACAGATTTTTTTTTTAACAATTTAAAATATAGTTATATTTCAAATGAACAATGGACCAGACTGAGCTCACCCCCAGGTTAAACTTGGTTCCAAGTGCCATCACTTGAATAGCCCTGCCCCTGGCCTATGGCACAAACAGCTCCCACATCTGGAAAGGCACCATAAGTAAACCAAGGTAAAACCATCCACTGCTGCATGGAATACAGATTGATTTATCTCCAAAAAGTTGCAATAATAATCCTCTTTAACACTAATTACCATCTGAGTTTAGTGCTAATTAGCAAGTGTCAACATGACGACACACATAACTCAGAGAAAGGCACCACAGTGTCAGAGCCGAAAGCTGTGGACAAGTTGAAACAGCAGTAAAAACGTAAGTTGATGCAGGTCTTCTCTGCAGTAGTTTTAACTCAAAGGAAAGGTCACTGACCGCAAAGCCCTGGAAAGAAGTTTTGTTTACGATCCTGCAACAGCAAGGTGACTGCTGCAAAGCCCTTTACCCCGCTAGTCTGGCTTCAGCTGCCCGTGCCTCACATTTAAAGAAAACAGCTACACAAAAAGGACACAAACACATGCTGAATGTATCCATTGTTGCCTCTGTGTTGCTCATTTATCAGTCGAGTCTTTGACCCCCCCTTGCCCAAAATGTCAACTCAAACACAAAGCAGAGACAGAAAATTAAAGCCAACTGCTCTGGAGACGCTTTGATTTTTCTTTTCTTTTTTTTCTTCTTCCTCCCCCTCCTTGTTATCGTCTCATTTATGAAACAAGCAAATCAGCTCTGAACACCCCGCAGCTCAAACCGGAGGGGGTGCTGGTCTACGTCAGTCAGCTGAGGTGTTACGAGGCAGACACAAGAGGACCAAACAAGGGAAAAAAAAAAAAACTTTTCCAGATTTCACCTCAGGAAATGGGATCAGCAGAGGATTTAATGTTTTACAAGGCAGTGGTTATCTGTCTAACAGCCCTCTTTGAAGGCCTGACTGTCACTGGTACACCTGGAGTGTGGGCTTAGTGTTTAGGAGTGGCAGCTGCCTGCAAAAAGGAAGTGGCTTTAAAAGGCATAGTCTTAGATTTGGGTCTTTATTTTGAGAAAACACTAAAGTGGGACAAAAAAGTTAAGAAAACCTTTTTGTTTGACAGGAAACATAATAAATGTGCTTTTTTTAACCCAACCTGTAAGCAGGCATCCATGACGGCGTACCTTTTTGTAATTTTAAAGTGGTAGATCTCATCACAGATGGACTTCAGGTAACGCTGCTTGGGGAGGCGAGACAGCAGAGTCTTGATGCTACTGCTGTACTGTTCTTCACTTTCAAACTGGACAAAAAACAAAACATAAAGGACAGGTGTACAAACGTAGATATTAAATATATATGCTAAACAAAACAAACCACAACAAAAAAATAAAAAAGGAATTTGCATGTACTTTAGACAAAAAGACTTGGAACAGATTGTCTACTACATCCTAAATTTTAGACAGTCCATCACTCAGAGTCATGTTGGATGATAAACCTCAGAATTAAAAACAGATAATTAAGAAAGGATAAAATAGTTTTAACTGCAATTTTGCATTAGCTGAAACTTGAGGTACAGTAGTCCCTCGCTACTTCGCAGTTCATTTATCACCGACTAGCTCTATTGTGGCTTTTCAAAATAAGATTGGACATGACACAAATGACTGTTTGATGGATGAGCTGCAAGATTGTCATGGAATTTTTATTCAAAATAAATTACTTTAAATTATTTAGCACCTGCTGCACATTTGTGCAGCCCATACTGCAGGATAAACTTCCTGCTGCAGCTCCGTGCAGAGTGGGGAAGTGGGTGTGGCCAAGAGGGCTAGCAGGTGGCAAAGAGCAGCGGAAAGTGAGCTGAAATCATGACATTCTTGCTCTTTTAGAGTTTTCAGTTTAGAAACATTGTTTAGAATATTGCAAGAGTGTGGGAAGGGTTTAAAACACCTTCATATATACAGTATATATAATTAAACTACTTCTTATACTTGTACTACTATTCCTACATTGCGGTTTTTCACTTATCGTGGGGCTTCAGGGTACGGATCCCCCACGATAAACAAGGGACTACTGTAATTAAAAAGTACTTCTTGACAATACACTGTTGTTTTTAACACATATGCCTGTATATGTTGGCCTAGTTACTCATGGAGAGAAGGATTTTGCTTATATAACGGCAGGGCTGAGAATATTTCTCTGATTTCACCCCCATTTCTTCACTTTATAATAAGTCGTCATGGAACGTATCCTGGAACTTTATGAGCAAAAGGTCTTGGTAACAAGTTTGGAATGTGGATATAAACACCTTCTAAAAGTGTGTTTTCTTTAAGCAGTGCATGTCTGTCACACACGTGAAACTGTGGTGGTTCAACTCCTTCATGACTCTGTGAGGCTGTGAATGAGTGCAGGGGAGTTCCCTCGCTTCGCTCCTCACAGAACAGGACTGTAAGGAAGGAGACGGGATTCCCTCTTCCTGTCTAGGATCTTGACCTTTACTGGCTGTTCTTTCCATCCCCACACCTCCCGCCCAGCCTTTTATTAACTGTGCTGGGCTTTTGACAAAGCTTGTAATGGGGAACTAACCTCTAGAGACAGGAAGTTGATCAGAGTTTCCTTTGGCAGGTCCACCTGTGGAATAAAGAACAGGGGCTCGCACAAGAAAGCCTTATCTCACAGTCCAAATATACAACAAGCTATTGTGCAAAAATATCGAGCCTAAGACTCATTCTTCTAGCCTACACGGGATACAATCAGGCCCCTGACATGCACCAGCAAAGATTTACAGACCTGTGTAAATGTATCAAGGTCATTTAGCCTGTTAGCTTTTAACTTGTTTACCGTTAAGTCGCACATCAAGTCCAGATCCAAACAGCTCTGACATTTGAAATATGAAGCAACGTTATAATTAAGACAAGCAGGAAGACTTACTTCAAGAGAATCTGACCGTGAATCTGCAACCCAACCACAAATAAACACAATATGGCAGCCATTTACACCCCCCTTTAAAGTGGCATGGGCGCTGCCTTCTGTTTAGTGTTCATCGTTGGAAACTATTCACAGCCCCTCTCACCACCAGCAGTGGATCAGAGCGCAAGGCAAATACCTATAAAAGGGACGGCTCCTCGTGATGTTTGTTGTTTTAGCTACTCAAAGCTTTTTCCTCTTTCTGTGATTTCACACATGAATTCAGCAGATAAGGTGGGAGAGCAGGAAAAAATACAACTTAGGTCTGGGAGTGATAAAGGGGGATAAATAAACAGTGGACTTACAGCGAGGACTTCAATGTCATTGCTCTTGTTCTGCAAATTGCTACTAAGGTTCTGTAATCTGCTTTGAATCTGAAATAAGTGGGAAAAATGGGAAAGTGTGAGAGAGAAACAAATAAAGCATAAAAAGGAAAGTAAATGATAGTTGTTCCCAGGAACATAAAAGAGCTGAAAAACAAACTTCACATGCAATCATTTCCCAAGCAAATCTTTGGCTCGACATTTTTTCTTTAAAAGAAACTATTTGATGTTCAAAGCAAACATAGAAACAAAGAACGTTTTTTTTTTTTTCAAAATTATGGGTGCGACTATAATTTACTGAATAATAAATAAAGAAATCCTTTAAAGGCTTAGCATTCCTTGAAGAAATGCATATTGCTCATTTCATGCCAGAGTTTAAACTAAGATCATCTCATGATGAGAAGTTAAAACTAGTACAGTAGTCCCTCGCTACTTCGCGGTTTGACTTTTGTGGACTCGCTCTTTCGCAGTTTTTCGAAGCAAGATTGTACACAACAAAGAAATATATAAATAAAAAGATTGTACACGACACACAAGTGTCAACTTTAAGATTAATCACGTGATTCGGATGGTATGGGATACAGTAAAAAGTTAATGAAAAAAACTTCGGTCAGCCGCTGCCATTTTGTAGTTTACTCACAATAAGCTTATACTGTATCGCCTGCCAAAAGGACTACATTACCCAGAAGCCAACACACTGCTTCCAGCCATTGCTTTCTGCTGAAATAGAAGGGAATTTTTGATCCGATCCGAAAAAGTTTGGTCCTTATTCACAGGGACTTCGACGCTCAGTGGATGAAGAGAGCCGCATGGAACCAACTGGGAATTGGAACAGAGCCGGACTTGGTCAATCTGAGTGATGCTTGCCGATCCATGAGGCCTCTCGAGCAGGAAGGCGTTGCTTGGAGGTCCGGTGTTTTCTCCGGAGTTCACCTGGACTTTTTTATTGGATCCCTCTGGATTATTTGGACTTGATCGGGACCACTGTGTGGTTTTGGTGCTCAACGGCTGCAGAGAGCCGATCAGAACCGGACCAAGGCTAGTTAGTACCCATATAAAATGTTGCAGTATGTAGCTACTGTACAGTGCATATACGCATGCTGCTAAAATACACACACACACACACACACGTGTGTGTGTATATTGTGGTGGGGTCCGGAACGTAACCTCCTCAATAAACGAGGGACTACTGTAAAAACAAATCTTGCAAACGATGTAATGAATGATTTGTGTGCTACTGAGATCTTGTTAGAGCTTGAAGTATGTGATGAGGATGACTCTCAGCTACTACCTCACAAGGTCTTAGTACAATATCTGTAGAATTGACTGAGCTGCAGTCATTTTTGTGTTTCCTGTAGCAGAAACGTGCAAAAACAGTTTGGGCTCTCGTGTTTTAGTGCACGGCAAACCTGAGTTTCGTAGCGTCTTCTTGTGCTTGCCGACACTTTCTCTGGGCTGATGACGTACACGTTCATATTTGTGGCGGCGCTGCTCCCGTGCTGCTCCAAGCAACCTGAAAATACGTTTTTACCACATTCACTACTGTTACTTGTAAGGCAGCAGATGAGAAGTACGTCCAACAAATGATTCCACATATTTATGTTTTGTTCAAATGCTCTTTACTTTTAGTGCCCAAACTGGTGTGAAATACAAAACTTTCGCTGTCATTACTTTGTTGCTCTGCTTGGCCACCATTCATTCTAAATCAAATAAATCCCACACAGATGCAGTAGACCATGTAGTAATGGTGGGTCTCACTACCTGTGCTGTTGAGCTGTGATCCTTTAGGGTTTTGGAGGGTCATGCTTTCAGACATTTCCCTGCAGGGAAACAAACATCTATAAGAAAAAAAAAAACTTTAAAGCTGCCAGAAACTGAGCCACACATTACACAGATTTATTCACCTGCTGTTTCTCTCTTCAAAGAATTTGGTCCGACATTTCTGAATGATGTGGTCCAACACGTCCGACTCTGGAATTCGCTTCTCAGACTGTCTGTCCTTCTCAAAGGATTTCACCTGGGAGCACAAAATCCTTTTAACATGTGCTGGTGTTTGTAGACCACCCAACCAATACAGAACAAGAGTGTAGTGCACTGACATCTTGAGCACTTTCTACAGTTTGCTCTAAAAATCAGCCTGAGTTCATGCAAAGACACCCTGGATGTCAGTGAATGCATCAGGCTGGGGAGAGTAAAAATGGTTTACCTTTACATAGTTTCCCTCTTTGTCGGAGACGAGGGCCAGACACGTGATGCCTGCCAGCCTGCAGTGCTCCACCAACGTCTCCTGAGACTGAACGCACAAAATGAAAACATTTGCAAACCACTGATTTCTACACATTTAAAGGGACATCTCATTTAAAACAATACAACAGAAATCACATGATTTAAAACAGGAACTTGAAGGACGCTGGCCACTGTGACCAGAGTGGATCCTGGATTATTTTATACAGCCGACAGTTGACAGGTTTTACGCAAGGTCTCATTTAATGAGTTACCCAGGAAACACTAATTAAATAGAAAATATCAACGATAATAATTAGAATGATACAATTCTAAATTTACAAACTTCACTCAATAAAGCTGCTCCTACTTTCTTACTTTCTTTTTACTTTCTACTTTCTTATTATCTTTTTATTACTTTGTTTTTCAGCTGCTCCGCTGAAAAAGAAAGTAGTTAACCAGAGGAGATTAAATGGTTCAATTCTCAATTCTGAGTTCCATACTTTAAAAGAGACAGAAAGAAAGATAGAAAGAAAATGGCGCGCCACTAACGTTGAGGAATCTTACTTATCCTGGAGAGATAGCCAGCTAACGTACAAAAAAGCACTCCGTAAAGCTAGAACTTCATATTATTCCTCTTTAATTGAGGATAATAAAAATAACCCCAGGTTCCTTTTCAGTACCATAGCTAGTCTAATGAAAATTCCCATCTCTGTTGATTCACATATTCCCACAACTAAGCAGTGATGACTTAATGAGTTTCTTTACAAATAAAATTGTTTCAATTAGGGAAAAAAATTCAAACCAACATTACTAGTATCACCTCTGGTTCTGTGTCAGATGAGACAACTTTAAATATGTCACTAGAACCTGATTTATGTTTGGACGGTTTTTGTCCTGTTGAGCTCTCTGAATTGTCAAAAATAGTAGCTACATCAAAATCATCCACATGTCTGCTGTATCCCATCCCAACCACACTATTTAAAGACGTATTTCCCTTAATTAATAACCACATCTTGGATCTACTCAATTTGTCTCTAATAAATGGTTATGTACACAGAGCATTAAGATTGCTGTAATTAAACCTTTACGTAAGAAACATAACCTTGATCAGGAATCCTAGCCTATTATAGACCTATATCTAATCTATCTTTCATCAAAAAAAAAATTCTAGAGAAAATAGTTGCTGGTCAATTATGTGATCATTTGCAAAGAAATAATCGGCACTGATGAAAGTTACTAATGATATTCGCATGGCCTCTGACAATGGACAGGTGTCTACACTGGCCCTGTTAGACCTCAGTGCTGCATTTGATACAGTTGATCATAATATTCTATTACAGAGACTTGAATATGATATTGGAATTACAGGAACAGCTCTAATTTGGTTTAAATAATATTTGATAGATTCCAATTTGTAAATGTAAATAATGAATCTTTAGCATACACAAAAGTTAGTCATGGCGTTCCTCAAGGTTCAGTGCTTGAACCAATACTCCTTACCTTGTATATGCTCCCATTAGGTAACGTTATTAAACAGCGTGGGATAAATTTTCATTGTTATGCTGATGATAGTTATATTTGTCCAAGAAACCAAATGAATCCCATCAGCTACTTCAACTACAAGCATGTCTTAAAGACAAAAAAACCTGGACGACCCTAAATTTTCTGCTTTTGAATACAGACAAGACTGAGGTTTTAGTTTTTGGGCCTGAACATTTTAGGAACTAATTTTTCAGTCTTTCACCCTCCTTAGATGGCATTAATTTGGTCTCCAGCTCTAATGTTAAAAATCTTGGGGTTATTTTTGATCAGGACATGTCTTTTATCCCCCACATTAAAAATGGTACAAGTTCTTCTACCTGTGTAATATCGCTACAATTAAAAACATCTTATCTAAAAATGATGCAGAAAAATTGGGTCATGCATTTGTCACGTCTAGACTGGACTATTGCAATGGTTTATTAGCTGGGTGTCCAAAAGTTTCTTTAAAAAGTCTTCAGTTGATCCAAAATGCTGCTGCCAGAGTCTTAACTGGAGTTAGTGGGAGAGATCATATTTCTCCAGTTATAGCTTCTCTCCATTGGCTCCCTGTCAAATCCAGAATTGAATTCAAAATTCACCTCTAAACTACAACACTCTCAACAACCTAGCTCCATCTTATATTACAGATCTTGTAGTTTCATATTTTCCTAACAGAGCACTTCACTTTCAGAATGCAGGTTATCTTGTGGTTCCTAGAGTTTCCAAAAGCAGAATAGGAGGAAGATATTTCAATAATCAGGCTCCTCTCTTGTGGAACCAACTCCCAGTTTATGCCTTTGAGGCTGACACATTGTCCAGGTTTAAGACTGGACTTAAGACTTTCCTTTTTGATAAATCCTATAGTTAGGGTTGTCTTGTCACACTGTCTTAAGCTTAGATTACTGGAGGACAAATTGACCTCATTTCCTTCAATGAATTGTTAAAATTAAATAGTTTTCATTTGATACTATTTCTATCTTAATGTGATTCTCAACTTGATATTGTGTATCTGTTCCTACCAAACCCAGCCGGTTGAAGCAGATGGCCGCTTGTCCTGAGCCTGGTTCTGCTGAAGGTTTCTTTCTCATGAGGGAGCTTTTCCTTTCCACTGTCGCCTTCATGCTTGCTCAAGATGAGAGTCTGCGATAGAGTTAAACTCAAAGCAGTCTGCTCCTCAGATAAATAATGTTCAATTATTATTTTTTACATATAAATGTTTCTGTTAACTTATTTTATATATGAATGTTTCTGTTCAGTGTCCTGATATGACTTCTGTTGTGACTTGGCACTATAAAAATAAAATGAACTGAAACTGAGTTGAAATTAAATTAGGGTTTTCTTTTGCTGAGCTGTTTTTGACTGAAACCCTTTTTTTTTTTTTACAGAAATATGGGTAATATTCTTCCATCTCAACAGACATTTATTTTCCAGTGCATTTTGGTTGGAATCAGAGAAGTGGGCCCTGAACCTAGGCTTCAGACCAAAACCAAAGTTAATTCAAGCGAATCATTCAACAATGACGATGAGTATATGTGCTTATGTCAACATCAGTCCAATTTATTCTCATCAGCTTCAGTTTGGCTCCACTGTTGGAACTAGCAACACAAATCCGCACGGTGTGTTTCACTTTTTACACTTCCTCTTGTCTTACAGTATTTGCACTGACAGATTGAATTATGTCAAAGTTAAGCTACTGGCTGAAGGCAAATGGGCTGCCCGGGCCTTAGCTAACTGCGTGTGGAAGGGTTTGCCATATTTGGCTAATAAAAGCTAAGAAACCATCATCTGAGAGGGAAAAAAAGCTGCAGATTCTGTCTGTTAAGACGGCGCCATGTGAACAGTATTAACAAAAGCCTTGCGAGCTGGTTGTGATGGGTGAGGAGGTTTTAACGAGGTGTTATCACCAGCTTTCCACAGGTGTGTAATCAACAAAACACGCTCTTCGTTATTAGGAATGTAATTGTTTTCAGTGAGACGTTTGAGGACTTCAGGAAATTGACACTGCTTGTGTCCTGTGCCAGTACAAAAGACAATGAAGACCATTAAAGCAAACATTCACGGCAGAGGTGGAAAGTCAGGACAACAATGGGTTGCATCGAGTAGAAGAGGAAAAAACACAGGAGGCATTAAAATGCTGGCACGCTGCTGTGGCAGCGAGGCCGTTTAAACAAACCGGCTGCGGTCAGTTTGTCACATAAACATGAAGAATGTGGCAGAAGCATGGCATCGGAGGAGCTGGACCAGACCATAAATATCTCCATATTGAAAGGAGGGATCTTAACTCAATGTAACACCTTTTGAAAAAGTGTGCCTGACTACAGAAATGACTGCTCTGTGTGAGACAGCTGGTTTTAAACGGAACCACAAAGCAAAGTTCAAAGATAATAACCATTTTGGAGCCTGTCTAAATAAATCTGCTGCTGATTAATGCTCAACCTCTTTGAGGACGGAAGTCAGGTGTTGACCTCTGTAGGGGAGATGAGGTTACTGCATGAAGGAAGGGTAAGCTAAGTGAATGGATGCAATCTCAGAACCATTTTGTTTTTGTTTATATTATTAACTAAGACTTTAAGCAGATTCTTCAGTCGTTTTAATTCTCTGTCATAAAAACATAGATGTTATGGAAGCGAAGTAGTTGAGATATGGTCAAAAAGAGAGCAGTGGTGTCATGTTCTGCAGATGTTTGGCTACTTAAGAAAGCATGTTACATCAATGAGGTGTGCAAATAAACAAGTGCTGCAGAATGTTTTTCCCATAAAATGTGAATATCAAACAAGGATGACAGCATCTCGTAATAATTGTAAACAAAACTTGTTTTTTTGTGGATTTCCTTTATTGCAAATTAACTTTTAGAATGTTATTTATCTATTTAGTTGCTAACCTGTGAGACGTCGTAGGCGATGTCTGCAGAGACCCCGGTGCTCCACAGCTTCTGGACAACACTGATGGCTCTGGGCATTGATGAATGTCCTACTGGGACCACCAGCGCATCGCAGGAGCTCACTGTTGGCTGAAACAAAGAGCAGATATGGTCCCATCTAACAAAAATGCTAAAAAAAAATGCTAAAAAAAAAAAACAGAAATGTATCTTCAAAATCTTCTAAAAGAATAAACGAATGTTTGCCTGAATCCAAAATAATAGAAAGGATGTTCCTCCAAAAATAACTCGAGGAAGTCGAGAGCTGCGCTGATCATAGTTATTAACGTGTTTCTAAAAGTGGCTGTGTGGCAGCGACTGCTGCAAAAAGCCGTCATTAAATATGAAACTCTGCCTGCTGCTCCATCATTATAATAATTAGGAATGTCAGATTTTAATGTGTGTCTCACCGGCTCCTCCATGCTAGCCATAGCAGCACAGATTTTGTCCAGAGCAACGCTGGCCCCCACCGCATTGGGGACGGGGACTGTGGACGCTGGCCCTCGAAATTCCAACACCTAATGAAGACATAAAGTAGGTTGCTTCACAAATACCACTTCATATAGAATAGTATAAATATTAATTTAACAGCTGGATAATTTCGTAATAACACCAGGCCATTTTTCTACTGTTTTTTATGAATGGAATGAGGATCGTTGACGCTAAAACACACCAAGTGATCGTAGCGTCCTCCAGCAGCCACTACATCAGGTACAGTTCGCTTCCGTTTCCTGATGAAAGCCACAAACTGGAAGATGACTCCTGAGTGGTGCTGCACTTTGTACACCAAACCCAAGTTGATCACCACCTAAACATAGAAACTTCAGCATTAAAAACTAAGTCAGCATAGTTTTTTTTTTATTTCTTTCATGTCTTCAGTCCAAATCACCCTGAGTTTAACGCCGAGCCTTCGCAGAAGCACAGTGAGCTCCTCCAGGTCTTTGACGCCTTGCTTGGCCAGCTGGGTGAAGGCGGTCTTCTGTTTGGTGAGTGATGTCAGCAGCGGCCCCAGTTCCTGCAGAGTCCCCTTCCCATTATCTATGTACTTGTACAGCATCTGGAGCTGAAATCAAGAGGGAAGGAGAAACATCAGAGAAGTGTTTTGCTACAAAAATTAAAACTCCAAGCGTACACTTACACTGGTAGTTGACAACGAAAAGTTGCAAAACTTTGCTTCCACCTCCCATCTGGTCAGCTTCTCATTCTGCAGGAAATGCAGCCGAGACAGATGTTTCAAGATTTGCAGAGAATACTACTGTATCTGATTATTCCATTTTAATTATGATTAAAAAAGTACACACGTTCCAAGTCAAAAGTTTACATATAAGCACAAACTGACCAACTTCTGGTCATTACGAGGTCTTAAAGCTTAGACAAATACATCAAATATAGAACACATGGCATAATTTGAATTACTAGAAAGTGTGCAAAAATAAATAAATAAATAAATAATCTACACACATCCTATGATTTCTTCTATTAAAAAACACATTAAAAACAATAACCTGAAATGAGCATCTTTTGCCTATTATCTGTCTTCAGTTTGGCATTTTCTTTAAATGTTTCCAGAGTGCATCTGTTTAAACACAAGCCTCTTAAGGTTTCAAATAATTTCTGCTCCATCTGAGGTCCTGACTTGGGATCATTTTGTTACAGGAGCCCCTTTAGGCTGAGCTTTAGCTGTTTGACAGACGGTCTCACATTTGACTTTAATACTTTTATATGGAGGAGACTGAGATTTACAATGACTGCAATGTGCGCAGGTTACGTGTCAATAAATCAAATCACTAGCTTTCCACCACCATGCTTCATAATTAATATGAGGTATTTATGATTTTTCTATTATCAAACACATCCTCTTTGGCCTTACTGGTCCAAAGCACAGCGCTCAAGAGGTCTTATTGATGATGTCATATATCTGTGTTATGTTATCATATACATCTGAATAACTCCAGCTGTCACTTCAATTCTGTTTATTTATATAGCGCCAAGTCACAACAGAAGTCATCTCAGGGCACTGAACAGAAACATTCATATAATAATAATAATAATAATAATAATAATTTAACACTTTTATCTGACATAAAAAGTAAATGAAATGGATTTATGGTGTTTTTCCCACCTACTGATTCAGGTAACATAAATGTTGGCACTGTGTAATAAGTCATACTTTTATTGTTTTTGTGTTTAACAAAGTTTAAAGAACCAGATGTTTTTCCAGACATGCAAACACTTATATTAACTATAAGAGGCACCACTGACCATGGCATCACAGAGTATGTTGGAGGCCTGGTTGAGTTTGTCCTCAGGGACGCCGCTGTGAAGCAGGATGGCCTTCAACAAGCTGGTGTGGTTCAGGTAGATGTTATAGTTCCTTTCCTGCAGTCATAAACACACCTTTAACCCTCTCAGCTGCAATTATAGTCAAAACCAACACCGAGCACCTCGGCGAATAATAACTGTTGTGTCCGGCTGCCCTCTCATTCTGTCTGACGCACGTATTCTTAAGAGCTCTCACACAAAGAACGGGGCATTGGAGAGGATCAGGGACAGGATCTATGGGGGATATACAAGAGGCTAGACTCAAGGTTGACTGAGTTCATTAAGTGTGAAAGGAAAGCTGCGACTGGGGACTGACGCAGTGCTGGGATGAATGCGGACAGGAAACAGACTGTACTGGAAGGGAGGGAAGGAACCGGACAGAGCGACACACAGCAGATTTACTACATAAACAATAAATTCGGCGCGAATCAGACGCGCTTATGCATACTTTGGTATGTTAGGAATGTGAGTGGGAAGTTAAATAGGAAAAAACAAACGTTCAAGTTGAGCTGATGACATTGGTAGGAAAAACAGAAGGATGACGGTTCTGCTCATGAGCAGATTGTTTGGACTGAATGAGAACACGGCAGCAGAGCACAAACTTCACACCACAAGGAGCACTCAACCTGAAGCGCGGGGAACTCTTGGACTATTTCAGAGATGGTGTAAATAGTCTCAGCGTCAGGCAGCAGGCTGTTGGTGACGGGCGTGATGATATCAAAGGCACACTCCACCAGTTCCCTCGGGTGGGCACGATCCAGCTTTCTGGGTCGGAACACGCGCTCAATACAGTACCTTGAAAAAAAAAAATAATACTAATAAACTCACAGGTTGCTTTGATTTCATAAATGTCAAGTTTCTTAACATATACAGAAAAATATCACTTTTGATAAGAGCCTTATTAATGCAAATTATAACATTCATTTTGGGGATGCACGATATTAATGGCATGGTATCGATATTGGCCGATATTAGCGATAAAGTTAAATAACGGACATTGGCCATTCCATCAAAATAACTCACTGATATAAAAGGTGCAGTTTTATATGACTGTTTGACTGTTGTCATTGTGTTAGAGAGGAATAAATGTCATGAATAAATTTGACATTAAACATAATCCAAGTTGAAGTGGTACATTATTTTCAGCCCCTTTTTGACATCTGTATCTGGTAACAGGCCAAACTGACAAAGACCATGCAGAATAATGTAGTATTTTAATTCCACAGCAGAGAAAGCTATGTAGACTCTGTAAGTAGATCTAGGGAAAATATATATCGGTACTGGTATCGTTATCGGCCAAATAAATTTTAACGTATTGGCATATCAGATATCGGTCAAAAATCCAACATCGTGAATCCCTAATTCATTTATGTCACAACTTTTTCAGTCACAGTTTTTCCAGACAGGTGAACCTTTGCTCATTTCTAATTCTGCTAGATTTAGTCTCTCTAAAATGCCCTTTTTATACCCAATCCTCTTACTGATCTAGTGCCACATAACTAAATTAAATACAAAATGCTCCTCCAGCTGTTTCTTATCCATACTACCAGTACTTAACTACAGCATTTTGCTACTTTTTTTTTTTTTAAGATCTGTGGCTTCCATCAAATTCTAAATTATATTATCCCCCCCTAAAAATTATACACTGATGTGTTTTCTATGTTGGACTTTGAATAAAATGTGGGTTTATGAAATTTAAAAATCATTCTGTTGTTTACATTTTATACAACGTCCTACTCTTGTCTGAGCTGGGGTTTAACTTTGTAACACTGTGACATAAAGAATTTCATTTCTGATGGAACATGAATACAATCATTAAGTGTTTAATGGGTGTTCATTAACTTTACCTCTTCAGTTGCGTGACATTATTGCGGGCAACAAATCTGGCGAACGCAATCTGCAGTGAAAACAGATTTGAGACATTCAGTGCACTAATAATAATAGTGACGTCAGCGTGACCAATCACAATGTGGAAACTACCATTTAGTCCTCAGATTTCCTGAACAGGACCTCACTGGGGCTCAAACACAAACTGAGTATTTGCATTTTAAGCCATTTGTGTGCAAGCATATATGAATGTGTGTGTTGAACTCACACGAAGGTCATAGGGCAGAGTGACCAGCATTCCGCTGTGGTCCATGAAGCAGGCCAGCTCACTTCCATCATACAACTTCCTGTTTCTGGGGAGGAGCAGTGGGGTATGAAGACGCACAGCGCCTGAGGGCACAGCACGTTTCATTACTACATCTCCAGAAGACACTATATTTTCCGCCGTACACGCCGCACCACCCTATAAGCCACATCAGTCCAAATATGTCTAATAAAGTGGAAAAACCCCTAAATAAGTTGCTTTCCAAATACGTCACATCTATTACGCGTCACCGCTGACAACCTGCAAATGTGGGCCGAACCCAGAAATGTGGCCATTGTTGTGCCAAAAATCGATTGGCTGCCAAATGGCGGCCATGGGAGGATTTTAACAAAATTAACACTTAAAAACAATTATTTGATAGTTTGAAATTATATTAAAGGTGTGTCTCAGTCTAACTTTTCCTTAATAAATGCACTTTGATAGTCAAATCAGCTGCATTTCAAAAGCCGATACGAGGAAGTAGGCATGTGCACTCGCTGTGCATTCTTCGAAATTTAACAAGATAACTGCCTAAAAACAATTATTTGTTAACTCAAAATTATAGTAAAGTTGTGTCTCAGTTGAACTTTTGCTTAATAAAAGCACTTTGACGGTCAAATGAGCTGCATTTTCAAAAGTATTTGCTGCCTCAATGCTTCGGAAGCACGCTCTGAGGGAGGAAATCAGGAAGGAGGAACGCTGCACCTTTCTTCAAAATTTAACAAGATTAACACCTAAAACAATTATTTGTTTACTCAACATTATAGTAAAGTTGTGTCTCAGTTGAACTTTACTTAATAAATGCACTTCAGTAGTAAAATCAGCTGCATTTCGCCAGAGTGGCGCAGCTAAATGAAGCTGATTTTGCTCCAGGCGAGCTGGACAAAGGTGGCAGTCTATGGCAAGCAGATTGTGTCATTAATAGCCACGTTTACCTAATACATGACACAACGGCATGCCATACTACTCGAGTGCCCTCTGGCAGCTGAAAATGGTAGTGTTCAATACAGTATTTTCAATGTCAGAATGAATGAAAACAGTCAGATCTCAGCCAAAAATTGGTTTATAAATATGAGGAAAAAAAAAACAAAAATACAGTAAGTTGCTTTGGTATATAAGTCGCAGGGCATGCAAATTATGCAAAAAAAAAAAAAAAAAAAAAAAAAAAAAAACC
>JARVGS010000789.1:12277144-12295497 GCA_031762315.1 Hypsolebias antenori | reverse complement strand
TCTATCTATCTAAATATATATCTATCTATCTATCTATCTATCTATCTATCTATCGATCTATCTATCTATCTATCTATCTATCTCTGGTATCCATTCATCCATCCATCCACCTAAAGTATCTAACTATCCATTTATAGTATCTATGTAGGGTATCTGTCTATCTGTCTGTCTATCTGTTTATCTGTCTGTCTATCTATGGTATCCATCCATCCATCCATCCATCCATCCATCCATCTACGTTGTCTGTCCATCTGTCTATCTATAGTATTGAATTGCAGTATCACGCAAAACTATATAAATGGGGCAAAATAGCTGCTCCGTCTCTTTTCCTGACCGTCTCCTCCTCCTGTTTGCGCTGCTGGTCCATCCTCTGCTGCTCCTCCTGGGCTCGTTTCTCCTCCTGCCTCCTCTGGTTCTTCAGCATCTCCTCATGGAAGGAGCGTGGCGGGGGCTTGTTGTGTTCACTCAGGAAGCCCTGGATATGGCCGGCCAGCTCGTAAATCATCACCTGTCGGAACAAGCAAACGAGTTTATGAGAGATCCATGTCTGGATGCGATTGCATGGTGAGTCTGCGCCTCCTCACCTCCCCACATCGTGCCGCCGCCAGCTTGGATAGCTCACTCTGGAGGTTCTGGAGGTTTTCGTTTGAAAGGCCTTTGGCGTTCTTCAGCTCCAGCTCTGGAGGGCTGATGGTTTTAAAGAAATTACGGTACACACTACATTAGTACCTTTATGAGAAGTGATTTAAAATGTGGTATACTGTGTTCGTCATCACGTCAATCATTTTACAAGACCAGTTTCAATCAGATGAAACCTGACAAAAAGCCACAAACTTTTAATATGAAGCAAGAATATAAATATTTATAATAATCTTTTATAAATATCAAAATTACTGTTTAATGAGAAAGGGGAAAATAAGTATAACTAATAATTTTCTAAAATGTGTTTTCACTATTTTATTGACGATATTCTGCATTTTCTCTTTAACTGACCTGGGAGTAGTTTGTACATATAAACATGAGCATATAAACTAAGGTAATAAAACTGAAGTGAGACCCAGATAACTTGGAATTTTACAAACTGAGTTAAAAAAACAAACTGTAATTTCATAGCACAATATTAGAAATATCTAAATGAGAAAAGAAAAAGTGGTCAAACAATTCAAATGAATAAAAGTTTTTTGATTGAGACTTGTTTTATTTAATAGATCTGTCATTTTATTCATTTTTAAGACAGTTTCTTTCCTATGGGAGCTCATAATTGTAGACAATGCCAAGAATAATCGAATACTCTAAAGTGCGTACACTGATCTGACCTAATCAAAGTTATTAGAAGAGCATTACATTAAAATACAGAAAACTGCATGAAACTTTCCCCAAGATTTTCAAAATGTCTTACTTTTTAGCACAATTATAACAAGTTTGGTTTATAAATATAAAAAAGGATCATGCATGTCTGAATATCAAGTGATGGTTTTGTAACAGGATTAAAATCTGTGCATCATATTGATTATACAGACATAACTTTACAACAGCTGGTCACAGCATAGCAAAACATCTTTCAGCCTTATGATCATAGAAGGATGGAGGCTGTGATGAGATAAGGATGAGAGATGGTCAAGGTCAGCTGAAACCAGTACTCACACATCTGGGTATGTTGGAGGGCATTTCACCAGCAGGTCCACAGTCACGTAGCATCCCTGCCCATTATTCAGCCCGTTTGGCCGCAGGCAAAGATGCACCTCTGGAGGCCTTTTAACCTGAAAATCAAGTCACAGGTGAGTCACTCGTGTATATTGGGCATGTTATTCTTGTACAGAACCCCATATAACAACTTTTAAGTCATCAACTTTTAAAAAAGCATGTCACCTTCCAAGTGTCCTGGTTTCGCAGATCCTGGAAATCATCTCCAAAGATGGAAGCGAGGGCTTCTAGTTCGTTTTCCTGCTGCACAGTGCAGTCATCAGTCCCATCTGCTGAAGCGTGCTGACTGCTCATTCTGCTTCGAGTACATGGCAGTGCCCCGTGTGTCCTGTCAGCTCCGTCGGAAAGAAAGAGGAAGAGGAGCCGTTCAGCCAGCACGCTGCTCCGCTCCTAATTCGCCCTCCACCCCTCCGACTCTCTAAAAAACTCAAACTTTACGGAAACAAACTCATAACTCGCTGATAGGAAGTGGCGTTGCACTGTAACTTGTAGTTTATCACGCTCTAAACAAGCGACCACAACACCGCATACTGCGCATGCGTGTTGCGAGCTGCGTGTCGCAGATGAAACGTCATCACGTTGCTTTTCCAACAAAGGCCTCTAAAGGGCGCTAATCAGACACATCCTGTGTTTTTTTTTTTTTTTTGATTTTTAAGGTAGAAAAGCTTCAGTAAAATTGCAGTGGAGGTGATTGAACTAAAAAAGTTGAACAAGTGAAGGATGGCATGTATGTTTTAAGGGTGAAACATTGAAAAAAATAGTGTTGTATGTTCTGGAAAATAGAAGAACCAATAGATTATCTAAACACTTTTTACTGAAACATGGTCCATGACCAAAATGTCTGATAGTTGCATTTAAATGTGCAAAAATAATTCTGATTCATATCAAACCTATTCTGGCACAGATGCAAAAAAATAAATAAATAAGACACTCACTGTGGCCTGCAAATAGTTGGCAAACAGTTTCAGGAGGGGCTCTCCAGACTGTCTACTCACTTAGCAGAGATTCTCACATTTTTTTTGCGTGTCGAAAATTTCAGTCCCTTTTAAACATGTTCCCAAAAAATTATCCCAGAATCGTCACCAAATAGTCACCATCAGCTGCAAATCAGTAAGACACCACCTGTAGCAAGGTTCTAATGCATATAATGTTTTCTAGTGTCTGTGACACATGAATATTAGAGTGAGACTTTTATTATTAAATAATGTATTTCATAAGGATTATTGAGCATGGACTTTCTTGCTTATTTCATAAGGTATTTAAATGTAACCTATTTTGGAGTTTAATTATAACTGAACTATAGTTGTTATAAAAATGTAGGGAACATAAAGCAGAAATAAAGATCATGTTATGCTTCAGGAGAGCTTGATTTGGAATCTGCACATTTCTAAAACATTATTGCAGCTGTTATCTAGCTGTTATCGCTTCTGTGATAGCCTCATTTTCTTGCTAGTGGGCTTGCCTTTTAATGTTTTTATTCTTGTAAGTAAAAAAAGACTTTTTTTTGGCACTTTTATTAGGGACAAATGCATTGAAACACCTTACATATGTGCAGAATTCCTGCAGGGATAACAGCATTACCGCATAAGGCACAGCCCATGACAAGAAAAAAATGCGTTGCAAGTCGTGGTTCACACAAATATGGAGCTCCCCTTTTCAAACTTGCATCGGGAACTCCAGTGCCTGCTCATATATGACTCTGGTGCTTCCATTAACCCTACAAGGAGATGAGTGAGCCAATCAGCATGCAGCACCAACACAGGCAAACCACTCAGACAGCCAGATAAGACACAGATCCCAGATGGTGTCACCATCAGCTGTTCCACACACTGAGGAGGTTCAGCGCACATACCAGCAGGGTGATTTACAGACACATACAATATTCTCATGCCCTTAACAAGACACCAGTGACTGTGTGTTTACTGAGCCAACTTGGTGGGCCTTCTAGGTATGAGTAATGTAAAACCTCTAATGGTTATGTCATAAATCTTTCGGCCTGGTGCAGAGTCACATCAGTCATTGTATTTAATACAGCACTTAAAACATTATAATGACAATGATAATTGTTTAAAAACAAATAAACATAGATTGTAGCAATTCACAAACGTTACTGTATGACTGCTTTTAAACAAAAATCAGCTGCAACTATTTTATTTTGTTATTCAGTATAGTTAACAGTTTAGTGAGTTCAGTGTAGAGAGGGAACACCCATCCAAGTAAGAAAAGACACAATGCATGGGGACTGTTGGTTTACACTGGAAGCACTTATATGGACTTGTCTGGGGGCTTGACCCCACCCCTGATCTCTGGGTCCTGCATGGGGTCTATTTAAGTGGCTCTGCTTAACGTGAGCCTTCGTCCCAGTGGAAGCATCCTGCACCAGTTCACCTTGGTGAGTACACTGATGCATCTCTTTGCTTTTTAGAATAAATTGTTATGGTTTATGATGAAATAATGAATAAAAAAGTGTTATAATTACCCAGTAGGTAGAATCAAAGCTGGAGTGTCTGTGTATGATGGCTCATTTACAAAATGATGCTAAAATGAACGTGTTTTTTTTTTTTTTTTTTTTGTGATAAATACTGTACACTTAAGGGGAAAAAGAAAGTTCTTGAACTGTTATTTGGCATAGTGCACACAATCTAAGATTAATATGCAAATTTCTCAAAAAAATCAGTGAATGAAATTATGAGGCAGCCAGGTCATGTTGCAAAGTAGTGAAACAAGAGTACCACAGTGCAGCTAGGTGACTGCTGGCCTGGCGTCTCTGCTCTGAAATAACTTGTCACTTAAATAGCTGTGTTACTTGTTATACGCTGATTAGTGTAGTGGGTGCTGAGCTTAAAATAGATTTCAGGTCTATGTTATGCACCTTTTTTGGTGTTTCTTAAATAGCTCTCTAGTGCTCCCATGGCTGTGGAGATATGATATCAGTGGTTGAGTCCAGCACAAAAATATAATTTTAATTAGCACTTTAATTCCCATCTTTGTGCTTGCAGTGATACTATAATGATTTCAGCATGTCTTTACAGCAGTGTCCATGTAGTGAATATACTGTACACAAAACTCACATCTTCCCATTTCAGCCCTTTCTAGACAAAATATACATATATCTTAACTAAATCCAACAGGTTTTCATGACACTTAAAAACTCAAATCTCAAAGATTAACTCTTGTTTCCTTATGTTTTTAATGTATATGCTGAAACTCCAGACCACCCAACAAAAGAGAAAGCCTAATCATGTGTGACGATGATGAGACTACCGCACTTGTGTGCGACAACGGCTCTGGTTTGGTCAAGGCTGGATTTGCTGGAGATGATGCTCCCCGTGCTGTCTTTCCTTCCATTGTTGGAAGGCCCCGCCACCAGGTCCGCTCCAGAGAAAACACTGACTGCATTAAGAAGAACTTAGGTACGAGTAACTAAAAATAGAACAAAATTATATTTTGGTTCTCCTGTTTCCTCAGGGTGTGATGGTAGGTATGGGTCAGAAGGACAGCTACGTCGGTGACGAGGCCCAGAGCAAAAGAGGTATTCTGACTCTGAAATACCCAATTGAGCACGGCATCATCACCAACTGGGATGACATGGAGAAGGTGTGTTAGCAAAATGTTTATTTTTTACACTAGACTCCTGCATTCTTCAGAATTTACAAATTAACCAGCAAACAAATCCAGCTGACATCAGCAGTTTTTGTCTCTCCTTCTATCAGATCTGGCACCACACTTTTTACAACGAGCTGCGTGTGGCCCCTGAGGAGCACCCCACCCTGCTCACTGAGGCCCCCCTCAACCCCAAAGCCAACAGGGAGAAGATGACTCAGGTATTTAGCTTCTCTTTCCATTGTTATGACATAAATACTTAGATGTATATTTTTTCATGTTTATGTTTTTTATCTTTGCTTTTTTTTTTTAACTTTTCCAGATTATGTTTGAGACTTTCAACGTTCCCGCCATGTATGTGGCCATCCAGGCTGTTCTATCTTTGTATGCATCTGGTCGTACCACTGGTCAGTAACCTTTTCATTTTCTTCATATTTGACTGAAACATTTCTTCTTCACCTTCCTGACCTTGCTTACTTCATTAAACCCAACCCTTTTCTGCTTGCTCAAGGTATTGTGCTGGACTCTGGTGATGGTGTGACCCACAATGTCCCCATCTATGAGGGTTACGCTCTTCCCCACGCCATCATGCGTCTTGATCTGGCTGGTCGTGACCTGACCGACTACTTGATGAAGATCCTGACTGAGCGTGGATATTCCTTTGTCACAACAGGTATGGTACTACCGTAATGTAATTTGTTTGATTCATGTGTTGGAAGTGTGGATGTGTTTTTCCTCATTACTCAAACCTTCTTCTTCTCAGCTGAGCGTGAGATTGTGCGTGACATTAAGGAGAAGCTGTGCTATGTGGCTCTTGACTTTGAGAATGAGATGGCCACCGCTGCCTCCTCTTCCTCCCTGGAAAAGAGCTACGAGCTGCCCGATGGTCAGGTTATCACCATCGGTAATGAGCGTTTCCGTTGTCCGGAGACTCTCTTCCAGCCTTCTTTCATTGGTGAGTACAGCAAACATATGTATTTTTAAATGTTTGTTAATATTTGGATTATTTCACACAAGTATTTTTCTTAGAAACCGACAATTTGTGCTTGAATTTCAACAGGTATGGAGTCTGCTGGCATCCATGAGACAGCATACAACAGCATCATGAAGTGTGACATTGACATCCGCAAGGACCTGTACGCCAACAATGTGCTGTCTGGTGGTACCACAATGTACCCTGGTATTGCTGACCGCATGCAGAAGGAGATCACAGCCCTGGCTCCAAGCACCATGAAGATCAAGGTGAATGGACGGCAGAGTCTTTGTGCAACCACACACTGCAAATAATGCTCATTTTAACTGAATGTTATCTATTCCCTTTGCAGATCATTGCTCCACCTGAGAGAAAGTACTCTGTCTGGATTGGTGGTTCCATCCTGGCTTCCTTGTCCACTTTCCAGCAGATGTGGATCAGCAAACAAGAGTATGATGAAGCTGGACCCTCCATTGTCCACAGGAAATGCTTCTAAACACATGTCCACCTCTTTGCATCCATGTATTTGTACATCTTTAACTCTTGTATATACATGTCTCTGTTCTGTTGTAATAAAGATAAGCATTTGTGACAGTGCCTCAAATACTGTTGACTGAAAATGAGAAACACAAGCAACTTTTCTTCTGTCAGCTGCCATAATGCCGCCTCCCCAGAACATTGCACTGTAAAAAATGGATGATGTCCCTAATCAACATTTTAAAGGTCTCATATTTTTTCTAGCGCAAATAACATTTTTTTATTCATGTGCACTGAGTTTTTAGTTCACTATATCATCAAGTGTATTCTCTCTATCTAAAACATTCAGAAAGCTGAATTTAAATTATAGGCATTTTCCATTCATCCATCCATCCATTATGTTTACCTATAGTCCTTCTCGGGTCATTGGGGTCACTGGTGCCCATGTCTAGCAGTCACAAGAGGCAGGGTACACCCTGGACAAGTCTCCAGTCCATCACAGGGACACATAGAGACAAACGAGACAATCATTCACACTCTCACTCACACCAAAAGACAATTTTGTGTTACCAATTAGCCTAACAATCTTTTTAATGTAAAAAGGGCATCTCATCAATACCTTAACATATATCCATAATATATGAGTAAATGTTTGTAAATGCAATGTGTAAAACTTACTTCTCTCTTATTTGGTGACAAAAACCAGTTTTCCAAGCTTGTCACACAAATCTTATGTATTTTAATTTCAGATGTTTGAGTTTGTTTTTTTAAATTAGTCAGAATATTAATACAGTACTGAATATACGCCAATTGTTTTTTTTGTAACTTGTGTCAAATTTATTTTAGTGTTCTCATAACTGCTGATGTAAACAAAGAAAGCTTTGAATCGCCAGGCATTTTCCATTTGAAAAGTGGCACTAGTTTGAACTACAGTCTCAACCGGTTTCCACTTGAATGTTCTTTTCCCTTGATGGAAACTGCACCGCACGGATCGGCGCACACTGTGTATTAAAACAAACACACACCCCGAGAAAGCCCGTTCAAGTTCTCACCAATCAGAGCGAAGTGCGTAGGGAGCGCTGCTGTTTGAAAATACTCCGGAAGCAGACGGCTTGACAACCGACTCGAGGAGCGAACAACCAGACAGTGAGCTAAAAAATTGGTTTAAATTGGTGTAATTTTTATATTTTTACCGATTGAGAGAAGTAAAGCAAGAATTTCAGGTCCTCCGGTAGCGAGGTATTTTGAGTGGGACCTGTTTACGAGATTCTGCGACTTGCTGGCTAACGTTAGCTTGCTTCACTACGAAGAAGCTAGCTAATTTAGATACGCTCTTCACACAATGTAACACACCAGCTCATTGGGACTTTGACGTGTATTTTACTCTAAAAGTCCACTTATTACGCGTGTGTAATTTCCTCGCAAGTAGTTGGAAGTTTTCAGGTGACGATGAATTGAGAAAAGCTATAAGGGCTGTGATCAGCTGTTGCGAAAATTAGTTTATAATAACGGAAAGAGTGAACATAAGTGCTAGAGAAAGTTAGAGAGCACTTTGTAGAAGGCACATTTGAAAAATGAAAGTTATGGAGAGCAGTGTAATGCGTTTAGTGGCCGTGCAGCAGCTTCGCTCAGCTTATGGGATAAAGATCAAGAGCTGGAACAAAAGCAAAGCAGCCAGCTGCAAAACGACAGTCAACAACTCGGTAAGTTTAAAATAAAGTCATTTATAAGTGTTTAACACCATTTGTTTGCCTTAGACCTTTTTTTTTTTTGCTTTGTGTTCATTTGGTTATAGTGAGGTTAAAGTAAAAATAAAGAAGCTTACAGCATCAAAATTCATTGAGCATGCCATTGTTTGGAATCAAATTAGCATTTTACTCACAGCAACCCCCCACTGAAAACCCCCATTTGTTTGCAGACTGTTGTTAAGCTGTAAGGATGAGCTCAAAATGTTGCCAACAAAAAAGCTAAATCCAAACACACAAGATCTTTACCTTACTTCTGTTTAGTTTGATTTAAAAAAAAAAACTAATAGAGACATTTGTGGATTAAAACTAACAACTTCAATTCAGTTTATTTAAATAGCGCCAAGTCACAACAGAAGTTGTCTTAGGGCACTGTACTGAAACATTTATATACATAAAAAATCCAATTATGGTAGTAAAGGTTATCCAACAGGTCCTCTGGATGGATTCCTCTTCGTTGAAATGCTTCATCTTCTCCAAATGACTTCTTCAGTCTGAAACCCTGCAACCAACAGTCTTTTAAATAGCATATTCTCACAGTGGACCAAACCACCTGGCTGCTGACAGCCAGATTGTCTTTTGGATAAAAGACGAAATATTTCAACAAAGAAGAATCTGACCTGACTTAACTTTGTTAGATTTTTCTACCTGGATTATTAAGCATACATCAGGACAGTAAAAGTTCTCTATCTAAGGAAGCCATCAGACCGCTTTGGTCTCAGTCTCCCATCCTGAGCAAGCACAATGGCAACAGTGGAAATGAAAAACTCCCTTTTAACAGGAAGAAACTTCCAGCAGAACCAGGCTCAGAATGGGCGGCCATCTGCTTCGACAGCTGGGGTCGATGACCTGTTTCTTAGTTTTGTTGCAACAGTCACTTTTGCAATAAATGCTGAACCATCTGCTTTATGAAAACGCCCTACAGAAAGAAAAAAAAAAGACACAAACTTTGGCTGAAATTGTGAAGAAATAAAGAAGTAAGAGTTTAAGAAATTTAAAATGCAACGCAATGCTGTTTCTAAATGCAATGGTTGGTCATCAGTATAAGGAAAGATAGAATTTATAGCAGTAAATTTTAGTCATGTTAAAGAAAAAACAACTTTAAAGAAGGAATGGGAACAAAGCAATCATACTTTTACATTGGTGAATATAAAAAGAGTGTGCCTGCCCATATGAGTTATTATTGGTGAATTAATTGTTTGTTAATCATTTTGTCTAACTTCCTTTTTCTCCTAACATAGACAAAAGTTTTCGGCCTCCCCTTGGATAGCTTACCGTTCTGCTATACAGAATGCGGAAAAGTGCCAAAGTAGGTTGACAGACTTTTTTAAGTTAACAAGCTGTAGCTTGTTCTCCTTTTTTTCTTTTTTTTACAAACCGTACTAATCATTTTTCACTGCTCTTTAAGATTTCTGGTTGACGCATGTGTGCATTTGCTAGCACATGCTGACACAGAGGGCCTGTTCAGGAAATCAGGCTCCGTTGTCCGCCTGAAAGCACTCAGGGTGAGTAATGGACGACACTGACCTTGCTTTCACGGAGAGACCTTCAAGTTCAGTGGGAACTATCCACCACAACAAATCTGTGTTTTGTCTGTTCAGTCTAAACTTGATGCAGGAGAAGAGTGCCTGTCCACCGCTCCTCCCTGCGATGTTGCGGGCCTTGTTAAGCAGTTCTTCAGGGAGCTCCCTGAACCTGTCCTTCCTACGGAGCTGCAGGATGCCTTTCTCAAGGCCCAGCAGCTCCCCACTGAGGAGGACAGAACCTCTGCCACCATGCTGCTGTCCTGCGTGTTACCAGACAGAAATATTTGCATTCTGCGCCACTTTTTTCACTTTCTTCACAACGTCTCTCTAAGGTATTTCACCTACTATTATGATTTTGAAATAATTTACAGACATTGATCATATTTCTAACTGTATTTGCCGAAAATGATTTTCTGATTTTCTCCTTTTTCTTGCTGAACCTCAGGAGTGCAGAAAATAAAATGGATAGCAGTAATTTGTCTGTAATTTTGGCTCCCAACCTCCTTCACTCTGGAGATGGAACAGAAAAGATGAATACAAACACGGAGAAACGCCTCAAACTACAAGCGGCCTTGGTCCACTGCTTCATAGAGAATGCTCACAACTTTGGTACAGCTTTATGCATTTTGTTGGTAATTCCTGTCTGTGCCACGTTATGCTGTTTCTTTGCAACATTAACAAAGCTGTGGCTGTCTGTTACAGGTTTGTTACCGCTATTTCTTCAGGAGAAAGTTCCTGCCATGATGGGTTATGAGGCAGGTGGTCTGTCTCCCTCTCAGGGTGAGGATGAAGACGGGGATTCAAACGCTGGGATGAAACGAAAAAGCAGACGCAGTTTTGGACGTAAGAATCAAATTAGACGTTGGAAAAGCAGCAATCTGTGAATGTTCAAATTAATCGCTGAACTGAGCAGAAAAAGTTGCACAAAGCAAATATGAAGTAAAATGATGCGTCATGCTGCAGCGATAAACAACTTGTGTTACGTTGAAACTGCTTTAGTCAGTAAAGACGGGTTATTTGGCTGGGTTTGTCTTGTATTTCAGATATGGTCAGTGGTGCACTGAATAAGATAAAAACTAATAGAACACCAACAAAAGGCTCCCAGGTGGAGAGTCTTGGTACGTACTGTGGTCACATGAGATGGGTTTGGCATCAGAAAGCATGAAGATGCTGAAGTAATTATCTCCTGTGCGCATGAGATGAAAACATCTGTGTTCCCTAAATTGAATTCATTTTTTTTTTCACTTCATACTTAAGTCTGATGTTTTTCTACGCAAACTTTATTCAGAACTGCTTCTATTAATAATTATTAGTTTCTAAAAGATGAAGTTCTGCCTGTCTTTGTTTCAAATCTTTTTGCATGAATCAGCATCCCCAAGTATCAGTTTGCTGTTTTTCTGTGCTTTGGTTCAAAATAAGTGCACATTCTACCGGTTTGAAGAAATCATCGTCCTCACTCTTTTGTAATTTTTCCCAGTCTTTTCCTCTGCAACTCCTGTGATTGTGACTCCGTCCTCCAAGCGAAAGCTTCCTTTTGAGCCTCGCCAATCTTTTGGATTTTCGAACAAGAAGCGTAGATCTGTTAAAAAGAGCCTTGGGATAGACTTGCTTCCCAACCCTTTGTTCAGTGGCTCCACTACTCCTGGTTCAGGTATTGAAGAATGCTCGATTAACTGTTAATCTGTCACTACAGCTTGTAGTTATTACTTTAGTTTTGTGTGTTTTCCAGCCTACAGTTCATCGGGCATATTGGACTCTTCCCCATACACCTTGTCATCAGCAGGAAGGTCTAAAAGGCAACCTGCGACGTCTTTAAGGAGGAAGAGCAAGCGACTTAGTAATAGACATGTTACCAGGTAAAACTAAGTCTTTGTTTGGCCCACGAGAGCCAACTTAAAAAAAAAATATCTGGATTGCAAATTTATTATAGGGATGCACGATATTGGATTTTTGGCCGATATGTTAAAATTTATTTGGCCATTTAGGTAATTTACCTCAAGGACTCAGGAAGTCAGATAGACATTTTCAATTAATTTTATTAGCAGGGGCAAAGAAAGCTACAACCTGCAAGTGGCTAGCTTTGGAACCACCATCATTTCTGGAATGGAAGGAAATAATTGAGGAAATACACGCAATGGAGCAACTGACTTTTTCATTAAGACTTGCTGCTGATAAATACAATAAATATTGGAAGAAATGGAACACCTTGAACCTGACGCCAAATGTACGATTATTGTAATTACCTCTCTTTTATTTGAATGTCTCATACTGAGTTTTACTTTTTATTATAATTAATATGCTTTTGTCATACTTGTTGCTCTGGCCTTTTATTTGGTGAGGGTCTGAATGTTTAATGTATGTCTATTTCAAGATGTATAAAAATAATAAAAAATAAAGTTAAAAAAAAAAAAAAAAAAAACTTATTTGGCGGATAACCGATACAATACCATTATTTTTTTCCTACACCTACTTACAGAGACTACCGTACATAGCTTTCTCTGCTGTAGGATTAAACTACTACATTATTCTGCATGGTCTTTTTCAGTTTGACCTTTTAACAAATGTAGATGACAAAAAGGGGACTGAAAATGATGTAACACTTCAACTTGGATTATATTTGATGTTAAATTTATTCATGATAATTACTCTCTAACACAATGACAACTTTTGAACTGTGCAAATTTGAAAATGTTCACAAATCTAAACTCAACGGCGTGTGACGGCGCCATAACGTGCTGGCACTGCAGGCATCCCTGTCACTGGATTGTTATACAAAAACAGCAATGTATATATGTATATAGCGCCTTTTATATTTGTGAGTTATTTTGATGGAATGGCTGATGTCTGATATTTAAATTTATTGCTAATATCGTCCGATACCATGCTGATAATATCGTGCATCCCTAATTTATAGTCTTATTTAAAACTAAAACATGTTTAATGATCATGGCACATCTTTACTAATGAGCTCTCCTTTGTGTGTGAAAGTATTTCTTCACTCATTGTTTACTTTATATTGCTCCAAATTAAAGAATGACGTGTTTATTCTCTGATAGTGGTTGATAAGGTCACTTTTTCTTGGCTTACCAGTGCGTGGCTGACAGTTTACATACTTTTTCTCCCTTTCAGAGTTGAATCTGGAAAAGCTGGCTGCTTCTCACCTAAAGTCAGCAAGAAAGAGGATCCACGCAAGTCTCTACGCAAGCGTTTTAGCTTGGGAAAGAGCAGCAAAGACGCTGTAAGTGTAGTGGCTCGTTGAAACCTAACACTAACTGACAAACTGTGAAAGAGGAAATGAATTCTCTGCATGCACCTGCATTGCAATCAAACATGTTTACTCTCAGTTAAATGCAGCAATAGATTTGTGCACAGTAGCACTTTTGTTGTATAAGATGCTTTCACACATTCATCGCAGTCCTGAAATGTTCAGATGATTCAGAGGACACATAATGCAAATATTCATTCACTTAGCAGTTTTTACATCACTTCCTGCCTCCTGTGTGAGACGCTGTCCAGCACCTTATCCCTCACATTTCTAGCTGTGAAGCATGTGTGAACAGCAGCTCCAGAAAATAAATCCATTTGCAATTATCTGTCCATTGTCCTCACATTTTTGGTGGTGGTGTAAAAACTTCCAAAGTTTACTTTATGAAATATTTCTGCAGATTTTTTTTAAATTACAATCTGTATTTTACCTTTTATCATTTTGTAAATAAATTGTGTTTATTGTTTATGGTACCAAATCTCTATTCCTGTCCCCAGTTTGAATCAGTTATACTAGCACTTGGGTGGTGATGTTGGTTTATATTATATACACGACATTTGGTGAAATGTCTTTGGGTACATTATGTGAGCTGCTTTAAGATGCATGATAAGTAACATGTTTATTATATTAAAATATACACAATAAAAGTTTATCCAAACAGTTCACTTATCTTGTTTCTTCTGAGTGATTTGTATCATCCTCTGAAGAACTAACCTCAGATACATTAACCTGGTAATATTTATTATGGCTTGTTTCTGTTGGGTTCTTTTTAACAAAATACTACTCTCTGGCTTAATCCTTCTCAAAGCCTCTTTCATTTTTCCGTTCTCCTTCCATGCTGCTGATGAAGGGTTCTGAGTCCATTGGCTGGCGACTTGCCTCACAGGAGAGCACAGGTTTTCTTCTCACTGAGGAGACCAAGTTCAGACCATTTGTTCTTCCCAGAAATGCAGAATCCAAGAGTAAGTACCAGAGAATGCAACTTTATCCTGACTGCTCTATTCTCACTAATGTTGTCTTTTGAGTTAGAACTTCTGCTAATACCGAGCTTGTTGTTTTAGGCTCCAGGTACATTAGCAAGTCAGAAGACAACTTGCTGACACCCCAGTGTGGCTCGAGGACCCATCAGGCTTCGTGGATTGAAGACACCCCTCTCAGCGCCCGTGCATTTAGCGGAGGCTCTTTCACTGATTCCCCCATACGCGTGCACCTCAAGAACAACTACATGTCTGAGCCTGCCATCGTTATTTCTAAGCCTTCACCAGGGAACATCCTGCCCATGAAGCTGTGCTGTGCTTCCAGCGCGGAGAGCCTCGAGAGCGCTGAAGCTCTGAGAGAAACGGGCCCAGCGCTGAACATCCAAAAGGATGCGATAGAGCTAAGGGCTGGGACAGAGGGTTCCTGCAGCTCCGTAGGAGAATATGTGAAAAAACCATCAGCAAACATCCATGTTACTCCACTTAAGACCCCCGCAGTCAAACCTTTGTCTGTGGACACTGAGACTCCCAGCTTCCAAGCTCAGCAGAGCCTTCTGGGAAATGAGCAGACCAGTACTTTTGGTCAAACTGAAATGGCTGCACTCACTCCTTTGCATATCGATAGCACAGTCTTTGATTCTAGCGTTCACTGTAGTCCAGTACACAAAGTTAGATCTGCCTCCTTTGGTAGCCATGACAACTCTTTGACAGGACCAGCTGAGAGGCTGGCAGAGCAGATAAACTGCAGCAGGTTTATCGACGCTCTGGACGTGCAGAGTCCTGCTCATTTCACACTGAGCGTCTCCTCATCGACTCCATACAAGCTGCTCCAAGAGGAGCCTGCCGCGTCGAACAAAACCTCTGCTGCAGGCGGCAAATCTCACGAGAAGGTCAAGTTTTCCCTGGAGGTTGGATCTAATGTTGAAAACCAAACGGCTTCGTCCCCGACTAGGCAGGAGGCCGAAAAGCGCCGGGTAGCAGACCACATTCAGCACTTCAACCAGCTCACCCTCTACTCTCCCACGGGCTCAAAAAGCAAACAAATCCGGTCTCCGCTAAAGTTCCAGCGCACCCCTGTTCGACAGACTGTCCGCAGGATCAACTCCCTCTCGGGCGATAGTCGCAGGTTCAACGTAAACGTGACGAAGTCTTTGAGTCTAGAGAGTGGCCTCTCACCTCACTCAAAGCTCCAGCCTCACCCGGGACGGCCACAAGTGAGACCGTCCAACAGCTCGCTCGCTGGAAAGAAGCCTCCGCCCCTCCCGCCAAAAAGGCCAAGCACCCTAGTTCGAAAACCCGCGTCCTGCGCTCTGGGCGACGTGACGAACAAAGTGCAACCAAAGGTTAAAGTGGAGCGCTCTACCTCGGACCCATCAGAAACCCTGAATCCTGTGCAGCAGCTTGTAGAGAAGGACTCGAACTATTACAGAGGTTCTCCCAGAAACCCCCTCCACCCAGGACGACTGCTGTCAGCTACCAAGCCTGTTGATTTATAGAGGCCGTCCTTATTTTAATCTTTATTTTTATTTCTCTTGCTATGCGGGTCTTTTTCTGGTAAATGACATTAAACGTTCCAGCATATGTATTTTTATCACAGTAATTTATTTCTTAGCTGCAGTTGTTGGGAGATGTTCAGTTGTCATGAAGTCATGGCAGCCTATGAGTTTTACTACGTTAGGTAGTTTGTCGATCGCAGCGTGAAGACTAAATCTGTTGGTATGACTGGAAATGTTTTAATGAAGTGTTGCACGTTTATCTTACAGCTGATTCTGGGGTGTACGTTTGGGAGATATTACTGGAGATAATTTAAACTATACTTTTAAACCTTTTTTTAATTTTTTTTTTTTTTTGTATTTTCGCCCCATGATGAACTAAAAAAAAAAGTACAAACCCCTCTTGATTTATTTTTTATTTATTGGGAGGGTTTAAAAATAACTTTGATTAGTTTTTGTCTTTATTTTCCAATGGCTTCACAACTTTCAGCCTGTAAAACGCTTTGCTTCAGACAAGAAAAGAAGGTTCAGGATTTTGTGGATTGAATTTTCAGAGATTTGGTCAGTCCTGGTTCAGCCACAAGGGGGCGTGCTACATTTACTTCCACATCCGTACAAGAAATAGTCAGGGATCCATTCTGACAACCTGAAGCTGAGTTAAACTGTCAAGACTTGCTTGTTGCTTCATTATCCCAAGATCATGAAATAATATTTTGTTAACAGTCTGCAGTGAACAAAATTCTTCAGCAAGATTTCTTTTTTTTTATCAGTTTTTATAAAACAAATACTGTTCTCTGTTTGTAATATCAGCAATCTGAGCCAAACAGTAAATAAAGTGCTTTTTAAAACATGTGAATCTGGCAACTTTTAAGATTTATTCTCTACATTTTGCAACAGAAATGGTTTCAGGACACTTGACGTGGAGTAGATTTAGCTGCCAGGACTTTCTGGTCCTGCAGTGATGGGAGGATTAATGGGGTCCAAACAGGAAGTTTAGCACAAGAGATGGTTCCTCAAGAAAACCTTTCTGTTGAGACATTTAATTTCAATAACGCTTCTGTTTGGTTGCCAGGTTGTTAAAAAATATATTTGGAAATATGCTGCATTGTTTAAAAAAAAATAATGATTACTCTTTGGAAAAAGTCTGAGCCCAAAATCTATTTGTAATAAACTTTTTATTACTGTACTAAGTGCAAACATCAGTCACTTAGACACCAATTCACAATATGGCAACTTTGGCTTCAATATCTTTTTATTTTTTTTAACTGGTCCCTTGTAAATGAGTCCTCGAGACTCAGACTAACCTGCATAAATAAAGGTTGAATTTAATTCAATAGAGTATTTATGTTGCCACAAATACACTTTACATCTGAGTGACAAAGATTTATGAGATGATTAATTGTTTTGTTAGTTTTATTCAGGGGCAACCGATGCTGAGCAGTTAGAGCAGCAGTTATCCTCCAATGGGAGAGTTGGAGGTTCAATTCCACTAGCAGTCACATGTTGAAGTGTCCCTAGGCAAAAACACTGAACCTCTCATTGATTCCGATGTGTCCCATCAGTGTAGTGAATGTGATGTAAAAGCACTGGTTAGTCTTTATAGAGCTCTAGTAGAGTTCTGTGTGAATGTGTGGAGATATCCATTACCATTTATTGTTTTTTTTCCTTAGTCTTTTAGTAGCCATTATTTTTGCTTTAGGTTGGCAATGAATAATATGTTTCCCATTTTGTGAGCTTTGATTCAATTCTCAAAATGAGTTGTGAAGGGAATAAATAATTAATTGATCTGCTTCCTGTTAATTCTATTTTATTTTAACAGATTCACCTCCATATTGATAGGTCATTGTGAACTGGCAGAATTAAAATACAATGTTCTAATTTTTTTATAAGCATTCTTGATGGGACCATCTTTAAGAAGACAGCAAAAAGTTTTTGGTCTGTCATCCTTTTATTTTGTTGGCATTTATCTGGGAATCCTGGAGAGCTGCTTCTTTCCCATGACTTCCCAGTGTCTCTGCCTGCAGCTGATATGATGGCTGTAGGGTGAAGACTGGCTGGAATGTAATCAGGACACCAACGTTCATGCTCAGTAATCCAGGTAAAAATTCAGCAATGTTCAGTCAGTTCATCTGGGCGGTTTCTTTTTTTGCTGAGACATTTCATTCGTCATCCAAAGGACTTCTTCAATCTGAGGAGCCACCAAACAAACTGATTTCCACAAATATCATACTCCATAGTGGAGGGAAAAAAAAAAAAAATATATATATATATAGTATCCAAACCTTGGAACAATTGTTCCATTTTACATCTTTGCACGTCTGATAAAAAAATATTTTTTTTTTCTATTTTATTTCCTTTTTCGATGGCCTCCCTTCTCTCCTTACAGCCATCCTCTTCACACCATTACGATTTTTTTATAGGATAGAAAGAAAGGAAAGACCGAACGAAAGACCACTACATATAAAAAATATACACAAAGAGAGCACAAGGCAAACCACCCGACCACTGTCCACACACCTGCAAAGAACATGACAAAACACAGCAACAAAATACATATGTATAAAGAACTTATAACATTCATGGCTTTGCG
>JARVGS010000789.1:12235767-12246241 GCA_031762315.1 Hypsolebias antenori | reverse complement strand
TGTCTGAGGAGCAGACTGCTTTGAATTTAACTCCATCACAGAACTCTCATCTTGAGCAAGATGAAGTTTGTGTTGTGCTTCTTGAATATATGTGCACAGAAAAAGAGATGGTAAATAAAGCATTTATCTGGCAACCCCGGGCTCAGCTGCATTCATTGTGCATGCAGCAACTGCATGATCACAGTTGTCCAAACTGGTGAATAACATGTAACTTGGACTCTGGATTTTATTAGTTTTGCTCCTACATGCTGAAAAAGGGTGAGAAGCACAAAAAACATTCTGCTCTCTGCCATAAAAAAAAAAATGTTGGTGCAGAAAAACTTTGGACTGGAGCCGCCTTGTATGTGCAACTTCACACACTGAGAATTTCACACCTTCGGGGGTGGGGAGCGGGGATGAGGTTCCCCGAAAATCTCTTAAACCTGATTGGAGTGAATGAGGGCTGTGATTGGCTGCCCTGTATGTCAGTCAAGTAACAAATTTCATAACGAGGATGGATGATAGGCTGACTTTTTTTTTTTATGCAATGTGATCTACTCATAATGCCTTTGCAATCGACGGTAGATCGCGATCGACGTATTGAGCACCCCTGATCTAAGAAGTCGCATACAAACTGTTTTCCCCACCAAGCAGTACACTCCTATAGTGGACCAACCAGTTTGCTGGTGAGAAGATGGTTTCTGGGGGCTGTCCTCTCCCCCGTCGACTCCTCCCATGCAACCACAGCCAAAGTGTTCAACACATCAAAGTTCATGCTCAATAATCCAGGTAAAGAAATCTAACAATGTTCAGTCACTGAGAAGTCAAATAGGTGGTAACCTAAACTCTAAACTGAGAGGGGATAAAAGCAACGATAAATTGGACAGTGGTTTGTCAATTTGTGGCCCCTGACCAATACCTTGTCCAAGAGCTTCTGGCCTGCAACGTGTTAAATTATTAATTAATTACCTTCATACTTGATACTTCAAGTCTCTCAGGGCTTTGTTGATGAGCGAGAGAAGAATGGAGCGTGGGATTGACAGACAGATTGGTGCAGCGTCTGCAGTATTGCAGACTCTGTGCTGGTCCGTTGTGGTGAAGAGGGAGCTGAGCTATAAGGCAAAGCTCTCTGTTTACTGGTCGATCTACGTTCCTACCCTCATCTAAGGTGGTAGTGACCAAAATATCTGAGCCTCCCTGCTCAAGCTGATGCCCCCGCGACCCAACTTCGGAACAAGCAGACGATAAAGGATGGATGCATATAAATAATCTGGTAGAGAGATCAGTGATGGTCCAGTTCAGAAAAGTCATTTTGATCCGATCCAGCTGAAAGGCTGAGCTGCAGCAGAGTGCTTGCAGGCAGTGTGGCTAGTTAGCACAGGAGGATGCAAATAGCACCAAAATGTCAATAACCTGAGTTTGTGTCTCAAAGAGGACACACCGTTTTAAGTCATGTGATCGAATACAATTATTTAACTGTTGACTCAACTGCTCCATAATGTAGCGTAAAAGTACAACAAATATAACATACTTCTTTTGGCGCATTTCCTTTTTATTAATTTATGTTAAACTCAAATTTCTCATGTTTTTTTTTTTTTACATTAAATTTATAGTTATTTAATAGAACTAAAAAAAACTTGATAGTTATAATATATGGACAATAATTAACATATTACAAAGCAAAAAACCTAAAGAACTAATGGGAAATAAACAATGAGAAAAAAAGAAGAGCGTTGCAAAGATAATTTGACTTATCGCTGTTGTTTTGCAATAAAATCAAACCCACCAAGAAATAAACGCGAGTTCTAAACTTAAACTTTTATTTTTTATTTTTTTATTTTGTCCTTCTTTCGGCTGCTCTCTTCATCAGGTAACACAGCGAACTAACTCGCACCAAGACATGGCAACTGTTTTTACGCTGGATGCCCCTCCTGATGCAAACACAGACCACCGAGCTACCACAGCCCTCTGTGTGGAGCAGAGAGCTGCCATCTAGGACGCCCGGGGGAGCAGATGGTGGGGCCTTGCTCAAGGGCCCAGAGTGGAGGCAGGTGTGGGTGCTTCACCTTTCCTGCCTTTGTCGGTCCGGGGAGTTGACCCGGGGACCTTCCAATCACAGGCCCACCTTCTCTAAACTCTGCACCACCACTCCCCCACAAACTTAAACTACAATATAATGAATCTTTAATAATAATTATCTCATTTATTTAAATATTCAATTGATTTATCTTTTTTTTATATAAAGAGAATATAACCTCCATGAAGACCTTCTTGGTATCAACAAAATGCCCCAAATCAGTTCAACCCTTCAGCCCCACTGCCTTGTGTCTTTAAACACTAACAAGCCAACTCGTTGCACCCTGGCTCGCAGCTGCGCTGTAGCAGAGGAGCTGTCAATGTGCTCTCAGAGTCTGGATCAGAGGAAACGCTGGAGGTCCATTTCCTACATCTTATTAGAGTGGATTATTCAGTCCCTCAGCCATGCAGCCGTCAATCACACACCAAAGGGGGGCCTGCTCCAGTGTGCACAGGAGCGCTCTGATCCGAGGGGAGCCGGATATCTCTCCACAGCGACAGATCAAAGCCGGCCTGCCAACGGCCTCACACCCTCTCCTTCCACTTTTCACTCCCGTGCGCGAATGTTGTGTGTGAGGTGGTGTGTGTGTGTCTCCTTGCCCTTGAATCATGGTGGCCCTTGAGGTCCCCCAGTCATTTTGACCCCCTCTTTCTCTCGCTCTTAACCAGAATGCTCCCCTCCGTCTCTGTTCCTCCCTCCCTAGTAGTTGTAATTGCATTACATGTGCCATGTCCTTTTAATTTGCCAACAAAGGGGAGGCCGAGCAGGCGAGACCGGACTTTAGAAATGCTTTTTAAAGGCGTTTTAATTGTCAAATTCAAATTGTCCATTTCACATTCACCTCCCATTAAGGTACGAGGAAACAGACTCATGCTGGGTGGGAACGAGTCCTTTCTACAAAACGACACCGGAGCAGAGCTAAAGGCATCGAGGGCAAAGGAAAAAAGAAAAAATCTAAACAAGATGGTCACAGTGCTGTTTGCCTTGTGTTTGAGGCAGTTTTATGTGGTAGCCCAGTGTCTGCTAATTGTAGAAGGTGGTTTTGTACATGCTTAGATCATTAGTGGGGTGTCAGTCCCATTAGGCTTGTGGAAACCGTCACTGGCTACAATAAACAGATCTGCTGGCCGCATGCTCAGACTAGCAGGCGGCAGGCTTTCTCCGCCACAGTCCCAGGACAGGACTAATTCCTGGCCCATCTACGATGTCCCCAACACACATACTTTGTGTTTATACACACACATGCACACAAAGATGTTGCATTTTCCACATAACTACCTAGCGTGCAATCAATCTGTGTAGCTATTTAAATGAACGGGATGGCAATTTGATTTTAACCAGTGCAGAAGCCCTGACAGACAAAAAAAAAAGTTCTGCTTTCGTCTCGCTCCGGCTATTTCTAATTTTGACAAATCGAGGCTTTTTTTTTTTTTCCCCCCTCCACTGTGGTAACTGGAAAACTCATCCCAGTTCCACTTAAGTCACAAATTAATCCAAAAGAAGTGTCTTAAGTTACAAATTAGCTGCTGTCAAGAAGCAGGAATTTATCCTCCGCTGCAGGGTTCACTATCTCATCTCTAAAAATAACTCCATCTGCATTTCATCAGGAGTCAACCTCAGTTTACTGTTTAATGGGAAAGTAAATTTAGGTTGTTGCTGCAGACTCTAAATCCCAGAACTTCTCTCGTGAATGACATGAATGCAACGTTTTCAACAACTTCTAGAGATGATGGTGCTACTGAGAGGATAGTTACCTTGCTTAATGTCCTTCATTTCCAGGTGCAGGCTGGATATGAGGATGCCGACTGCCTGTGAACGCTTCCCGTCCAGCAGCTTTATAATCTGAAAAAAAAAAAAAAAAAAAAGAGGACATAATTCATGTTGCAGTGTTCAGGGTAAAAGCTTAAAAAAAAAAGTTAAAAGTGGGGACAGCAGCGTAACTTGTTATGGGGAGGAAATGAAGCCAAGAACCACGGATAAATTACGAAGCTGTGGTAAAAACTGATGCCTGTAATCCCAGTTAGTCTGAGATTCACATCCTCTGGATTTACTCCAGTGGTCAAATTCACCAATAACCCATTAAAATGAAGCAAATAACTGGAAAACATGGAGCAACTTTGTAACCCACCCTCCAAAAACAAACAAACAAACAAACAAAAAAAAAACGAACACGTTGACCCCTCAGATTTCCCCAGCAACACGTCCCGGGATTGTCCCACAAATATCAAGTGAAAGTACAAAGAGCAAAGTGGCACCATAAAAGGACAGTGTGGAAGAGAAAGGCAAAGAGAAGCAAAGCTTTTATAACAAACTATAAATTCACAGGATTTTTATTTGTGCTTGCACATGGCCACAATTACTTATGAGTGAATTAGCTGTAAAGCCAGAGAAAGTTTTGGCAAGGTAAAGCCCTGCTCTAAAAGTTAATGTGTCAGGCTTCTTCATTAGGTATTACGGCGTTGTTGGCTGCTGGGGCTGTCCAGTTGGAGCCGGAGAGCCGAAGCCTTAGAAGTGGGTATTGTATTACAGGGCGTTAGTGGGTGCCATGCTGCTTCCAGCTCTATTACCTGGATCACTAGAGATCTCCCACACTCGGGACCTGAGAAATGCCTGAGTACCAGGCTTTCCCAACACCTCTAATTACTACTTTTGGGCGGGCCACACACTCGCCCCTAAAAAAAAAAGAGAAATATCAGCCTTGGACTTGCTTCCACTCACTCAGGCAACATCACTTGCCAATTAGCACAACCAGTTAGGCTAACGAGAAAGGACAAGTGATGCTGGATGCTTGCTTTCCGACATGCAAACAGCTGGATGCTGATGCTGACACCTGCAGACATGAAGAGCTAATGGCGCCCTCCTGTGGACAAAAAGGAGTGAAGGATGGAACCTGGGAGTTAAATAAGTAAGTAAGTAAGTAAGTAAGTAAGTAAGTAAGTAAGTAAGTAAGTAAGTAAGTAAGTAAGTAAGTAAGTAAGTATGCCAGAGTTTTAGACAAAAAACATCTTATTTTGACAATTGATGGAGTTCTATCTGTTTTGGTCAAACGTTGAAATCAACATTATGCCATTAATGCTGTAGATTATAGCTTAATAGCTTTTCATTTGGCTGAGTTATGATCGTTGTTGTGTTATTTAATGCCACTCAGCTGAGGTGACCATCTGAAACGGACTCCAAAAGTAAATCAGCTGAACATATCAATCTAGATTACATTCTGCAGTGACTCATGACATATTGCTAGCAGCACAGGTGAACACATGCAGGCACAGTCATGGGCAAATGCATGATCCCTCTGCCTTTGTCTCGATAAAGCATGAAAGAAAAATGAGCGAGCTAAGAAAGTAAACGACTGAAGAAGACGGGGAGCGTCAAGGGTTTTGAGCTGAAGCAGGTGGCTGATATCAGAGGATGCAGATAGTTTACGCTCTTTCTGTTTGTCTAGAATAACCCAGGCATAAGTAACAATAATACCAGATCGAGACTTCCCATCATTCACTTTCACCTAGCGCTGATAGTTTGACGCATCTACGTCAGACCGCCGAGTTCAAATATTTCTTTAATAAACGTGCGGTGATTGCTAATAAATTAAAACTGGCTAGAGAAACAGTTTGTTTAAAGAGCTCAGTACTGTGTAAACTTGATACAGCTTGTGTGCAGGGAACGACGATCGCTGACGCATGCATCTGCACCCAGACAAACTCAGCAGCATGTTTGGCTAAAATCATTTCTTCACTCTTATCTCTTTTCCATCCTCATCCCTCAAGAATGCACCCACTGTACATGCCAATTCCTGCACCCTCGCTCTTCTATAGGTGCCCCATTTTTGGTTTCTTACACCGGTGAAGCCACATGCAGGCAATTATACCCTAGGTCCAGTCCAGTCCAGTTCGGTGTGGCCTGCTCCGGTGGGAGAACTCTGCTCCATGCCATCTCCTTAGCTTTGATATGCTAAGCAGCAGAGAGCAAAGAGCTACAGAAAAACAAAAGCTTTGATTTTTTTTTTTTTTTTTTACTTTTTATGGCACACATGATACAGATTAACTTTCGCACGTAGGCATCAGCCGCATCGCCTGAGTTAGAAATCTTTTGGCACGTGCACTTGGTGGGAATCAGGAAAGTGGCTCATATGCATAATGCACACACACATTCCAATCCCACACACTCATCTCCCCTCGCCATTCGGAGCCCCAGGCGGTGGCGTTAGCATGATCTGGCAACACTTTCTGATCAAATGCATAACGGTTTGTCATCACACGCACACACATGCACGCACGGAAGGCGTGCACTGAAACATGCATGCGTAGGTGAAAGTGCAAGCAAAAAACACCAGACTAATGGGGGTGTAAGGGGATTCTGAAGCTCGTCACCAGGACTGGTGTTGGAATTACACAGAGTGGCGCAGATCACAGTCTGATGTGACTCTACAGCATAAACTTTAAAGAAGCAAAAAGTGCAGGTCGAAAAACACAACGAAGAATACAGAAAGTACTTAGAACTGCAAAATACGAAATTTAAAGCAGCTTGCAGAGAAAAGAAATGCTCTAAAATAAGAAAAGATAGTTAAAAAAAGGTGCCTCGGTATATTCTGTAACAAACTTTTCACATGAAGCAAACATTGAACACATGTATTATTTCCAGACTAAAACAATGAAGACCAGAGCTTAAACCATTAACCAATCAAATTAATATTCATTCAACAAGTACTTCTTTTAATAATAATACTATTCTTTTTACAGGTCTCTCTTGTAAATGAGTCCTCGAGGCTCAATCAGAGTAACCTTTATGCATAAAGGTTGAACTGAATTTAAGGAAAAAAGAAGAAAAATACTACATCATAATACAAATGTGGATTTTATTTTTGTTTGATAGGGACTAAATAAATTTAAATACACATAATTAGGCCTCTCACAGTAATTTACTATACAAGTGGTGCTTGTGAATATAAATTATGCATGATTATTTATTAATTTAATGGTGATAATTAAAAAAAAAAAGTGAAGCTTTGCAAAATGTGATTAAGAATAAACTGCAAGATCAGCGTTTAGTCGTGTGAGGATTATTGTGTGAATGCTTATTAAGCATGCACAATGTTAAAATCCTGTTTATGTTTTTCAGAATCACTCTAAACGAGCATTTTCTGACCTTTATTTATTTATTTTTTGCTATTTCCCTACTTCTGACTCTAAGCTAGCCTTTTCTTGCTATGTTAGTGCAATTCATTGAACTAGTTTTGGTCACACTTTCATCTGTTCATATGAAACAAGTAGTGACGACTCAGCTTCTCCGGCGTGTGTCAGCAAAATCATTCAGCAACAAACATTCACAAGGCATTTTCGCAGGAAATGCTCATTTACAAGTAGTTTCTTCACATCTTACCTTTTTAAACACATAGTACTGATTCAAAAATGACCATTTTATCTATTTGTGTTTCTAATTTTACATTATTGTTTACATTTTTGCAAAATATCCCAGCTGTTTTTTTGAAAGAATGTTTGCGACAATGATGCTAGCTTTAGCAGCACGACCAAAATGTAGTTTATTCCACGTTAACCCTCCGGTAATGTCAAACATTTTATTCCACAGTGTAGTTGTTGATAGAGAGTCCTCCTTTTATGCGCTCTTCCTTGAAAAGCTTGACTTTAAAAGTGAGTCATCTCCAACTCTAACAGCATCTTCTCAGTCTCATCCGTCATCGTGACTCTTCCTGTCCTTTCCCCAGATTGTTTTTTTTCTTCCTTTTCAACTGAGATGAACTTCTTGGAAGTTATCCTCAGCGTGCGATTCAGATGATTTCTCGCTCAAATGATTTCTCGCTCTTTAAAATAAGTAAACACGTTTCTGCTACTTTCCATGAACGTGAGCCTCAGACACTCACTTTTTCTTCCCTAATCGCAGACTTGGACTCCAAACGCAGACAGTGACGTTCAAATACTGCACAGCAGGTTCAGGGAACAAAAATATTTAAACAAAGATAACAAAGTTCTTCAGGGTGCCATACAACAAATACTAAACTGGACACTCCGTTTACTTTTATTTGATATGAACTGATTTCAAGAGAGTTTCCATGTACGTGGTCAAGTCTCCCCCAACAAGCTGATGTAAGCCAAAACAGGAGACGGTTGTCTGAGTTGGATCAAATGTTGGACGGTTTGAGTGACCAGACTGCATGGAGAGATGTTGGGATGGAGACCAAGGACACACACACACCCACACAGTATGGCCCTCTGGAGCAGAGTGGAGCCTTTACAAATTGATCAGAACAGGGGATGTGTATGGATTTAGCAGGCCGAGTCTGGGGCAGTGGCTGCTCTTTAACTGCTCGGACGCCACAGAGAGGACCTGACAGAGCTGGCTGCAGGAGTAGTGCAGAGTTGCATCATTGGACGGGGGCACCAACAAGTGAGGAGGTAGATCAATCCGGCAGAAATTTATCTAGCTAAGCTACTTCTTCTTGACTTTTACAAGACAAGCTTTGCACACGTCTCTGAAAACGCACACACAAAGAAGTGAACTCGGTTGGCCCAGTACCTGCTTAGTTTTGGCTTTCTTTTCAAACGTGTCTGACAGGGGCTTCTTCTTCTGCTGCAGAGCGGCCTTCGAAAAGAGATCCTCGAACTCGTTAGCGCTGACGATATCAGGCTCCTTCAGAGAACCCCACAGCGTGTTGTTGCTAGAAGAACAAACAAACAGATGCATCAAAACTCTGGATACGGGGTGCAAAACATGACATCACACTTGCTCAGACAGCAGGCATGCAGCAAGCGCGTCATAAATCCAGCGTTGTGGAAGTTTATTTGATGTTTATTCAACCTGTTTTCCATTTTCCATTTCGCAGTCCGGACAAAAACTTGGCTGGAACACCACCCCCCCCCCCCCCCCAAATAAAATCTAGACTTTGGGGGAAAATAAAAGCCATGTTTACGAGCTAGGTGATAAAAATAAAAGTTTCAGACAACCTTTTTGTGTCTGTGTGATGGGATCATTTCTCGTCAGGACAAAAGAAAGGGAGGGAGATGCTGCACTGCAGAAGTTGCTGAGTAACGAGGAAATAAAACAAACAGAGTTTGGAAAAAAAAAAAAAAGGGTGGATAAAGTCAGGAGGATGTTCGGCGCTTTGATGGTACAAACACGTCTTCTTCCACACGTCCAGCTGTGCTTTCGCTTCCAAAACCTCTTCATCAAATGGACATTAAGAGTCTAATCATGAGCGTTTGGAATCAAATGAATCTATTCTAAACAAAGACTTCGGAATGATGACACCATCATTATCGGTTTTAACAGACTGCAGATCATTGCAGTTCATTTTTTGAAGGCCATCAACCCGGACAGAAAGACTAGGCAGCCAAGAGGTTCTCTCTTGAGAGAATCAAGATAATCTCACCGTTTCAGCAAAACCTTGTTTTGATTTTGTTCGTATATACGCCCGAAACACAGAGCAGGGAACTATTCTGGAAAACTGCATCTGACTCTCCCATAAGATTTTCATGCAGGACAATTTTCGAAGTGACAAGTTAAGTCTGCCGGGAACTAGAGGAATTGCATTTCCTGCAAAGATGCAGTGTGAAAGTTTGTTGCAGAAAAACTTGCTGAAAAACAACTGAAATTACCGGTAACTTAAAAAACAACAACAAAAAAAAAAAACAAATAAAAATTCTGTGATGTAGCTGAAATAGAAGGACAATCCAATTTTCTGAATTAGATTTAAATAAGAAGCAGAAATGAGCACAAAAATTAGGAAATTAACTAATAAAAATATCTGAAAAGTAGCTTAAAAGGCAGAAAGAAGCTTGAACTAACAGAAGGAAGCAGAACGAACTGAAATGAGCACAAAATATGTGGAATTAGCTGAAAAAGCTAAAATTAGCATCAAAAGAGCTAAATAGTAGCTGAAACTGAAGAAGTGGATATAATCTTAAAAAAAAGTCTGAAATTAACAAATAGCAGCTAAAAATTAGCTAAAAAAAGGCAGAAAGAAGCTTAAATTACCAGAAGGAAGCAGGGAGAGCACTTATTTTTTTTGCTGAATTAGGCTGAAAAAGTTTGAAATGAGTCCAACAAATATGGAATTAGCCAAAAAAAAAAAAAAAAAAGATAAAATTAGTTAAAAAAACAAACAAACAGCTAAATAGTATATGAAATTGCAGAAAAAGCTGAAACTAGCAGAAATAAGCTGAACGGAGCATAACAAGCTGAAATTAGAAGAAAGAAGTTAGAAGAAACACAAAAATGTTGTAGTTAGCAGAAATAACCTAAAAGGAGCATAAAACAGCTGAAAAAACAGCTGAAATGAGCTGAAAATAGTTTAAATTTGCACAAGGAAGCTGAAAGAAGTTGAACCAGACCAAAACATGAAAGGAGCAGTAAAACGTTGTAAACAGCTCTAAAGATGGAAGTAAAATGAGCTCAGTTCGTTTTCTT
>JARVGS010000789.1:12217020-12231745 GCA_031762315.1 Hypsolebias antenori | reverse complement strand
AAGAACTGCTGGGACCGACTTCCTGTTTGAAAAAAGCATCCCTTTGGTTTTATCAGCATTTAGGACAAGTTTGAGACTGAACAAATCTGACTGGATGATGTCAAAAGCGGACTGCAAAAGCTGGAAAGCCTTAGCAACTGTTTTAGCTCGGCAATAAACAACTGTGTCATCAGCATAGAAATGTAAGGATGCATCAGGGATGCTCTGGCCTACATTACCGATGTAGATTGTAAAGAGGGTGGGTCAGAAGACTGAGCCTTGTGGTACACCATTGTTGACTGTTAACTAAATGGAGGAAATACCATAATGTTCAACTTACATGCATTTTCTCCAGATCTTCCTTGTGCTCTCTTTTGAGCTGTAAAATAGCAGCCTGGTGCTCTGAAATCAACCAGAACAACAATATTAATAAAAAACAAACAAAAAATAAACAAATAAAACAGTTTATCATGGCACAAGCATTGACAACTCAGTGCAGTGTGCATTTGGTTCAGTTATTACAGCTTATTGCAGTTTGTCCTTTTGTTTATAACAGAAAGATAAGAAGTTTTTGTTATGTTAATTTGGGTTGTTCTTGAATAAATATTGAGATTCTTTGCTTGACAAGAAACCTCCAGTCAGATAAAATACTACAGAAGGGTGGGTCGCTTTCACTAGCAAGGGCCGTGCAACTCACCCAACCAGTTTAAAATTACAACGCCAGCCCGTAGAACAGTTTGAACAGTTAAAACTCAAAACTCCTAATCTCTTGGTGCAATTAAAGTGAAGTAAAAACATTATCAATAATGTTCAAATATTTGGAAACCTACTGAACTAATAAATTCTGACTGTACCAACGTATAAAGTACCTATAATTTAGAAATTAAAAAAACTTCTAACATTTAATACCATGTTTAGAAGGGCATTCCTTCATGTGTTTGTCTTCTCAAAATTAAAGTTTAAAGGAATTTTAATGATAAAATGTTGCAACAAATATACATTTATGAAATTATTATTTTTAAAATAAAGTTTGTTGTGGCTTGATGTTATATTTTGTGTCTGTCCATTCATGGCCTTGGAAACACTTGTTGCAGATATATTTTCATCTATTGCTTTTTATATGTATTTTCAACAAGTGCTGTCAAATTTGAGAATATATACAGTATATGTTTTAAATGTGTTTGTTTGTTGGCCTAAGTGGCTGCAGTAGGATGACTTAAGATAGCATAAGATAAAATATACTTTATCATCCTGAAGGGAAACTGTTGCAGTACACAACATGAATCTGGTTTTTCTAGATCTCCAACTCTCAAATTTGGTTTTCCTTTAATTTTTTATTTATTTTATTTTTTTTAATTCAGAATTCCCACTAACACATAACCTAGTGTACTTCATGTGATCCTGTTTTTTAAATTGATGCATGTCTAAAATATATTTGTTTTAGATAAGGAGAGATTAGCATTCAGTTAATGAACTGCTCATAGATTATACTGCACAGTGACACACCATTAAAAGTGAATGATATAGGAATGAACAGACGATTAACGTGGAAAAGGTTTATATTTTTACCTCCTAAGGTACACAGTCTGGACTCTGTTCTTCTTCTCAGTTTAATTTTATTTGACAAGAGCAAAGTCAGACCCAGAGCACAGATAACTGGACTAATGCACATTAGCTTATCCTAATCTATTCTGCAGATACATCTGCACCACAAGGAACCATAAACAACTGTTGTGTCATTGCTGTTTGTGCACCACATAAAGTCTGAAAGCAAAGCTCTTTGCTTTGTAAATTACTCTATCCAGTGTGTCTGTAGCCCATTTGTGTGTCATTACACTAACAGAGTACAAGTTAGCCTAAAGAAACAGATACTTTTATTTCACCATACCATATCATACCATACCATACCATACCATACCATACCAAACCATACCATACCAAACCATACCATACCATACCATACCATACCATACCATTTTATTTATAGAGCACTTAAAACAGCAACAAGCCCAACCAAAGTGCACACGTTGTTGCACCATGAAGCAGCAGCAACACAAATGTCATCAACGAGGCACAGAATCCTGGTAAATCGAAGCTAGATGTCTATGATTTGCCCTGCATCTTTGGAGAATGATTGATTGGAGATTACATAACAGTGGCTCTACTTTTAATTCAGAGCGTTGATGTCAATTCTGAACGCGTTACAAACACCCGAGCATGACACTCCCTCAAATGATTTAATTGTAGCTGCAACCCACAAAGCCAGTCTGTGTGAGGTGTGTCCACGAAAGCTTAACAGGCATGATCCTCTTGTCGGTGCTTCCAGTCTTAAATGAGAACAGACAACACAACAGTGTTAAATCTTACGAGCTTAAATTCCTTACCTGCCTCGGTGTACTTGAGCCCCACCTTCTCCTCTTCATCCTTAGATTTGGGCGGGGGCCACACAGCTTGCAGACGCCCGGGAGTCCGGTCCTCACTATCTGCAGGGGATATCTCTGTCTATAGTGAGAAAACACATTAACAAATACTGATGAAGTCACACAGTTCAATTCAAGGCACCAGACCTTTATACAGTCTACAAGAACTGTGGTGTGACTACATACAACAGGGTCTGTAGAAGTGGTGAGGTCTTTGTTAGGTGATTTGGAGGTTCTCTCAAAAATCAACCTCAGACTTTCCTTCTCACTTTTGAATTTTCTTTTCACTGCCTCCAGGTCCACTTCCTCTGTCTTCTCTTTTTTGATGGTCTTAGGACCAAAAATGGTCTTGAAGGTTTCATAAGCCATGTCTGTAGTTGTCTTTTTCTCCGGTGTGGATGTTTCCGATAATGATCTTTTTTTCTCTGAAATATCTCCTCCATTCTCAGATACTTTTTGGTCATGTGCAATGCCAACTTCCTGTTCGTCATGTGACTTTTTGGCATCATCATGGTTGCCTAGGCTGAGCCGTTGGTTGAGCTGTCCCACTGAAGGGCTAGATTGGGGCTCAGATGGTTTTCTGACTGGAGGGGTTGTCTTCTGCTCAGGAAAAAGCTTGGCTTTGTTGACGGTCCTCTTGAGGTTAAGTAATGCCAGGTCAGCATCCTTCTCCCTCTGCTTGATCTCTCTGCTTTCCTCCACGGCTCCTTTTTTCATTACCCGCAAACCACTAAAGAGAGCGGGCATCTGGAAAGAAGGAGGTGAAGAAAGCTGTGCACCCTTAGATGGGGATGTATTGGAGGAAGCAGTGGAGGTAGGAGTAGATGAAGCTGGTGGTGCTGAACTCATTTCTGGCATCTTTGGACTTGCTGTGGGCTTTGCAGCAGAGCCAATACATGTTCGGCTGTTTTTAGGGGATCCTTCACATCCAGCGGCCAGAGATGTGGCTATCCCAGATCCGGAAAGCTTTAAACCAGTAGCTTGTTGCTTTGGATTAGATCCTGACTGACTTGAGACCTTGGAAATTTTGGGACTGGAAGAAACAGAAGAGGAGATCTGGATGGAGTGAGGCTCCTCAGGCCTTTCCTCAGCGCCTCCTTCATGCTTCTCTTTGACTTGTTTTGGCTGTGATGGAGAAATGACATCACTATTGCTTGAAGACTCCAAATTTAGGTCCCCAGAGATGACTGAGGGGACAGGCTGAGAACAGTCTACACCAGTATATTCATCGTCTTCATCTGCTCCAGTATCCAGTTTCTTTTCAGCTGGTGATGTTTCTGCTACAGACACTGTGGTGGTACTCCCCTTGGACTTAGAGAAGTCTTCCTGTTTGGACGCTGAAGAGATCGCAGCTGGTCTAGACCTCCCTCTACTCCCAAATTTACTGGAATATAGAATAGCCTCTATGCGTGATCTTTCTTTAAATTTGTGTGTTCTAAACACAGGGAATTTAGGCTCATCTACATTACTGTCTCTCTCCGATGATGTAGACTTGCCAAGCTTCTCCGAGGAGCTTGTGCCAACGCACGCTGCCTCCTCCCCATCATTTTCTGTATCGCTATAGGTTTCCACCCTTGAGACCTGGACGAGATCTGGGTCGATCAAGGCTTCAGCTTCCCCTGTAGCTTGTTCCGCAGACGTTTTCACTGATGGTTCAGCCTTTTGAATTGGATCACAGGAAGCAGTCACATCGTTTTCTACAGTCTCTCCATTGGATAGCTCCTTGAACGACGTCAGCACGGGTGCATCAGCGTCCACAGAGGTGGTCCCATCCCGTGTGAATAAATTGCTGAAGGCATTCATGATGGAACCAGTGGGATGCTTCCTTAGCTCATCTAAAATATTATTTGCACGGTTTAGTTTTCCTCACAGTGACCTTTAGCTGAGAACAAAAGAAGCCAAGCCAAAACAGCTAGTATTTTCAGGCAGGATCCACCGAAAAAGTCGTAAAAAACGAATTTCCCCACTTCTAGTTTTCCAATTTGTTTATATTCCACCTCCAGGGCCGGCTGGGAACAAAAGGCCTCTCTGTATGGGTAACTTCCCCGCACTCCTGTGTGCTTCGTCTGGCAAGTTAACCGGTTGGATGTGGAAAGTTTTAAATATCACATGGTGAAAACTCCAGTCTGGAAATTGTTGGTGGTATGGTTAAGTCTCCTCCCTTTACCCAGGATTCCCATGACACAGCAAGTGAAGTCAAGCTGCTCAGCGGCTGGAAACCTGTCCTGCTGTAATCTCACCAGGAAAGCAGAACAGAGTCCACCTGTCTTTTATAAAAAGCCTTTCCAACCCTTTGGCCTGTTCGAGTAGCACTATCCACAAAGTTGCTCTCTCTGTGCCAGTCTGGAATCCAAAGTTGAAAAAGGTTTGTGCGCTTTAGCGTGAGCCAGGATTACAGGGAAACTTTGTGTGCTAGTGTGTGAGAAATCCCCTACAGATTGTTTAAAAAAAAAAAAAAAAGAATTTCACAGTTCTGCCCAATCTGAGGACGCCTTCTTTCAGAACTCCTCCCATGAAGGGAGGGGTTCTGCAATGCAGGCACTACAGGTATCTGATTACCTCTGCTTACTTCCTTTAAAAGGCTGTAAAAGTAAAAGCAATCACATTGAGGAGAAGGTAGCGGGGGTGGGGGGTCTGCCTGGGGTCCAACAGAAAGGTGTGGATTCCAGTAAAGCGGCATTGCAGCATTCGTGACCTGCTTCCATACTGGTCTTTAAAAGGGGAAATGATTAGAGAGCCTGACCTCCTATTCAAGCTAATATGCTAAGTCCTTAATACAGTATGTGATAAGAAGCTTTAGGAGAGAACACAGCTGAACCAAACTAGTAAAAATTGCAAGATGACCCACCTACCTTGACAATAGCTAGAAACTGGTCCTCCATGCACAAGACTTTTACAGTAAAATTAAGTTTGGAAGTTTCTTTTAGAGATTAAAAAGAACCACTTGTTTACAACGCTAACAACAAAATGACAAATGAAAATGAGGTGACATGGTCTGCTGTCGTTTCAGAGTTTTTCCTTGTTTGTAAACCCGCTGCGATCTTTGATAAAAATGACAGATAAAAGTCTAAAGTGTTGTTGCCCCTAGCAACCAAAGAGCAGCATTCACGAAAGCATCCCTGGTTGAGCCCGTTTTAAACTGGACCTTCCACTGGGAACACTGGGATTTAAGTCAGGCTCTGGGAAGGTTTTTTTGGTTGAGTTTTACAAGCTTTTCAATGTAATTAAAAATAAAAAATAAATTAATGGAAAAAATATGGGTGGAAAAAATGAGATAGGCATAAGAATGAAAATTATTTGAGGAAATAAAGATTACATTTGCCAGTTTCATGGGTTAAAAAATAGCATTATGCTCTTGTTGTCCAAACAGAGCCTTCAATAAAAAGACATATCAGTTAAAGTGTGATGCTAGTCATTTACAGGTTACAGCTCGCCTTCATCGCTAAATGGATTCCACTCTTCCAACACATGAGAACATTTGAAGAGCTGTTACGAGAACATTAAAAAAAGAAGCTGGTGGCAAAGAATTTGTGCCGAAGCCTAAAAATAGCTGTCACTTTTCACAACAATGCAAAAAAGTCTAATCATGTTCAGCATGCCCTTTGTGCTCTGCTTACAGTGTAGGCAGCTCAGCTAAAAACAATGCATAACTTCTGTAGGAACAAAAACACCAGCCACCTAAATCCACACCCAAATAATTTCACCTCATCCGTCACAACAACAAAGGCCTCGGACAGACAGCATGATGGAATCTGGAGCGGCTCACCTCAGCTGATTTAAAGCCTAAAATCAGATAAATGTTTCCAGGTACTTTAGAGTAAAGTAGAAGTGTGTGTACTATGCAGCACAACTATCTTGTGTTACAATTTTCTATTATAATCTAATAGAAAAAAAAGGTGAAAAGAAAAAAGAGCCCTGGATTTTTAAGAGAATGTTTGAATGGAAAGTGTTTGGTCAGTTTTGGCTTTGGACCCAAGTTTCCAGATTAGAATTCATGATCCGTTGATCCATCTCAAAGAATTCATGATCAGCTGATGAAAAGCTCGAGTGTGGAGTAATCCCCATGGGTTTCATGAAGAACGGAGGGAGCCAAAGGTACAACTTTGGTTTTTAAGTGTTTCTGCTGATGGCTCTCACCGTGCACTCCAGCTTGGGGTAATAAGGCGTGTCGCCAATGATGTCATCCTCTGGCGGCGTGATGCGCAGGAAGTCCAGGCGATCAGGACGTGGGATGCGGGAAAGGACCTCCTGAGTATCATCACCATCCAGCATCCAAATATCATCCTGGCGCAGGAGGGAATTTTCTACACAAAGAAAGAAGTGACACCAGGTTACACAAGGCCTTAAAGGTAGAAAAGACCAAACAACATGACTGGTCCATCCATCTCAGCTAAATAAGCAGCACCGACTGAAGCTCTCATGTTGCTAAGCAGAAAGTAACAAAGCATACAGCCAAATGTAATGTGACTTATCTGTGCTGCTGATTATCCATGCTGCTGATCTCTTGCGTTTAAGCTGCTGCATTCGTACCCATCTGCTCACTACAGGCTCATGTTCAGGCTGCTGTTTAATATACAGGTATTAGTGTTTAGCTTATATCTTAGATCCTTGTATACTGATTCTTTTTATACTTTGTATTTTTGCTATATTTGGGTGCAACTGGGACCTCGAGTACACAATTTTGTTCCACCTCGTGTACCACATGTGATGCGAATGACAATAAAGAATCTTGATTCTTGAATCCCTTCAAATTAATAGGCAGTCACAGAAACCCATTTAGCAACCAGCTGAAGGGCGCGCAGCTATTTTTATCTGCACTTTGCTATTTTTTTCAACACCATCACACTCATTCACGAAAATACAGCTGCAGAACAATGGCTTTTAAAATAAAGTTTTACTGCTACTTATTAATCCATTCCATCTTCACTGTAACAGAAACAACAATACATTGCTTAGTAAGAAAAAAGCCTAAATTTTTTTAGGTACTTCAAGGCCCTGATAGTGCAGGTATACTAAAATTTAATTTAAATGAGGAGAGAGTGCCCTCTCCTGACCATTCTGCATAAAGTCACTGTTTTTTGTGATCCCCAACAAGAAACATACCTAAAATAGCAGTGGCTTGTTGCAGACGCTCCTGGTGAACCGAACTCCCTGAATAAAACACACGGTAGGACCGTACATGTTTGGAAGTCTAGTTCAGCATGCCTAGACGTTTGAATTCTCTGTCTTAAAGGAGGTGTGAGAAACAGACACTGAGGACAAAGGAAAGGAAAAGAAGGGAAAGAATTTTGGTGTAGTTGAAAGATCAAAAGTTAAAAGGAAACTGGGAAATGCACCAAATAAATCGCTACGTGCAAAGTTCAATGAAATGCTAAACTATGCTGAGTGCAGTCTCCTTGAAGAGGAGGCACAGTATTATGAGACTTCTGCATAGTGTACACTTCTAAAGACTTGGAATGCATCATCAGTCTCTTTTTGTCTCTGCAAAAACCCTTTCAATTTGAGGCATGAGCGTTTGCATTTTGTCCTCAGTAGTCGAACACACAATGCAAGTCAGCAGTGATGGTTTGCAGTTATTTGGGGGTTTGATTCATGAAAAATGGTGGGATTAGATTAATACTTTTCATTATGATAATGCTGTGCTGCACGGCCCCACAGTGCAAACTGCTGACTGTGGGCTGGGCTGGTTCCAAATGCAGAGTTAAGCTCAGTCAGAGCCAAGAGAAGATGCCAGAGATCAGGAACAGCCCTCTTTACAATTTATTTCTTTCTTTTTTTAACTGTTTATAACCACAAGCTGTATGTGGATCTGCTCCAAACACAAAAGCTATGTAATATACTGTATGCTATTAGTCTTGGTGCAGCAAACTATAAATACAATTAAGGTGGTCCACACTGCCACCAACAGAACAGAGAAAGAAAATTAATTCCTTTCCACCACCTCTAACGTGCACATCTTGAAATGTCGCAAAGCTGCAATGTGATATAGGTGGTAACAAATATGGTAGAGAACTTGAATGTGTTTGGAAGTAAAGGCACTGCATTTGCAGTGAATATTTTCCTGTCGACTTAATGCATAGCTTTCTAACATACCATACTTTTTGCCATATAAGTTGCACCTTTTTGTATAAATTTGCAAGTCCTGCAACTTATACATCGAAGCATCTTATTTATGTTTATTTCCCATATTTATAACCTATTTTTTGGCTGAGATCTGACGATTTCATTCAGTCTGACAGAAAAAATATTGAACCCTTCCATTTTCAGCCACTAGAGGGCCCTCGACCTGTATGGCAAGCCAAGTGTCTCATTAATAGGTAAAAGTGGCTATTAATGAGGCAATTGACTTGCCATACTGGCCACCTTCGGCTCGCTCCGGAACTCCTGGAGCAAACGTCAGATCAGCTGCATTTCGCTGAGCTGCCCAGGCGAAATGCAGCTGATTTGACATTAAAGTGCATTTATTAAGGAAAAGTTCAACTGAGACACACCTTTACTATAATGTCGAGCACAAAAATAATTGTTTTTAAATGTTAGTCTTGTTAAATTCTTGTTAAAAAGTCCTCCCATGCATGCTCCCGTGGCCGAAATTTGGCCGCCAACTGATGCAACTTATACGCGAAGTGACATATTTATGTTTTTACCCACTTTATTAGGACATTTTTGGACTGATTCAACCTATACGGTGGAAAGTACGGTACATACAATAGACATAAAGAGGAAATGTGGTTGGAGAGCAAAGCTAAAAGCTCCTCAAGTGAACATTTGTGCAGCTACAAATTTTATTGAACAGTATCCTGTTGCACATCAGATGAGCCCCTTTCAATTCAAGTCATTAAATCGCTAAACAACATAAATGTTACTTTAAAAGTAAATTTAAAAATGTGAGATTTAAAATGATAAAATTGTTTTTCTGTTTGTATCACTCCAAGAACTGTTGATTAAAGACACGCAACAACTCCCAGTAGACTAAATTTAATCCAAGGGATTGTACAAAGTACTTGAGTCTCTCAGACATCTACAACAGATAAATGTGTTTCCAAAAGAGCACATCTGCAGGACATGAATAGCAGTGCTGTAATTTGACAGTGAAAATGTAAACGAGCAGCTGCCAGAGAAATGAGATGAGAGTCTTGATTATAATTTTAACAAACATATCTGTTTTTAATGAATTATAGGCCATCAAATGTTTCAGAGTAGGTTTTGGTGGGTCGGTCTGCCTGTAACTTTATGATCCGATCATCACTCACACTGAGATTTTTCTAAACTATAAAGGGCAGACACATAATTCTTCAAAACCATCTCCTTTTCTCCAAGCAGTAATAAAAGACTCTGATCTTCCTTTATTATAAGTAATGAATCACTGCGGGACAGCAAAAAGACCTGGCAGCACAACGGCTCAGTGGTTAGCACTGTTGCGTCACAGTAAGAAGGTTCTGGGTTCAATCCCCGGTTGGACCTGGGACCTTTCTGTGTGGAGTTTGCATGTTCTTCTCGTGCTTGCATGGGTTTTCTCCAGGTACTCCGATTTCTTCCCACAGCCTAAAAACATGCATGTCAGGCTGCCTTAAGGTCCAGGCCTCCCTTGCAAAAGCGATCTGTGATCTCAATAGGATTTGCTTGGTTAAATTAAAAAGGTTAACAAAAAAAAAGCAAAATTAACAAACTTATATGTAAATTATAGAACTCAAAATTACTAATTAATGGTCCTCTATCCTCAGAGAGGCCAAATTACTTACTGCATCTTCAAAAACAACTAAACAGAACTGCCTGCATCCCATTTTATTCTGTAACATCTTTAAAATTCGTCAGTCAAAGGCAAAATTGGGCCAAGTATGCTAAGCATATTTGGCTGCCTTTAACCTGCACCATCACTTTTAAGCACAAAGAAAAATCAATGACGTAATTTATAAACGGAGAACGATGCAGGTTTTTAATCAGTCTCCTTGCTTCCATTTGGTTACAACAATTTTTAGTCTTGTTGGCTGAGGGGGAGAGTGTCAGGCTGTCAGTTCACCTGTTTACCTGTCGAGCTCAGGCTCATTGTGCAGCAGCTGCAGGTGGCAACTAAAGGAAGAGCGTTGCTTCGTCTCATCTAAGAGCCCGAAGCAGAAACACAGCCTGACATGAGGCACACAGATGTCTTTATTCATTTGAGATGCAGTTTTGGACTTAAATAGGAGGAAATGTTTACTTTATTTCACCTTGCACACCATGTAGGCCTGTCACGATAACAAATTTTGCTGGGCGATTAATTGTCTCAGAAATTATTGTGATAAACAATGATATTGTTTGAAATTTGAAAATAGTAATTATTGTCAAATTGAAGAAGAAATGTTGGTTAATTTGTTTTGTATGTAGTACTTTTTTTGGGCCACTGGATGACAGTATAAGACTGTTTGAACCAAAGGATGGATAGTGAGGGAGCGAGTAGCGTGTCTCTTTAAGAAAAATGAGAGGGAGGCCCCTTGACGTGACATGGGCTGTCTCTCCTTCCTTGCCTTTGGTTCTCAAAATGGCGGACGCTCAGTGTGGTTTGAGCTCTTTGGCATAGCATTTTTCCAAACAAAGCTTTTAATAATAATATTGTAATTTAAAAAAAAAATCAGTAAACAAGTTCTCAGCTTCTTTTTGCAGAGAAAAACATCTTTTTACATGACGGCACGGGTTTCAACCGTGAATTTTGGAGCTTCAACAAGACGGAAGTTTATCTCGAGCTCGGCTTGTTAGCTTAGCTCGTAGCTTAGCTTCACAAAATAGCTGCTTTTAGCGAAGAGAGAAGAAAAGAAGACAAGAAACGATAAAGCCGATAAATGAAAATGAGGTCACTAATTTCAATGTATCATGCAATTAATTGATTTATTGTTTATTGTGACAGGCCTAACGCCATGAAATAAAAAGAACAGATTTGGGTAACTTCTTCTTCTTTTGGCTTTTCCCTCTTCAGCGAGTCATCCTCCTCCTAGTGAGGTTAAATAGAGTAAAAGCCAAAAGCGTGCAACATAGCTGACGTTTTCCAAGAAAAGTTATTTATTGAAGAAAAATCTGTTAAACGTTGTAAGTGAGGGACCTTTGTGCATCGTTTCTCTGCATGCAGCTCAGAGCGACAGCGTGAGAGAGGCTCTTGGAGGACGTTTTAGTGGAACAGACTTCATTATTTTAAGAAAAATGGCCGTTGTCTTCAGTGTTCCGAACAATGTTGCTTTGTAGAGAACTTTGAGTTGAATGGCAGCTAGCAGCAAGAGCTTGCTGCTAGAACATTGGAGATCATCTAATTATGGTGTTGGCTGCCACATGCCAGAAAATACTAAGCAGGAAATTAAGGAAGGTATAAAGAAAAAATGATCAAAACTAAAAGCATCTTTATGCAACTTCTTCATTTAGTTCATTTGTAGCTCTCTATTCATAAATCTGGTGGGATTTGTGGTCCGTAATCTTAAACTGGTGAGCATTAGGAAACATTTAGGAGCCTTGAAGGCCTCGTACATGGCTGTGAATGGCACTCGGGCATACACTCATTAAAATACTCTGAAGTGGCAGCGTGATTAATATTAACACATAGGAACCATATTCACTGTGTAAAAATGGAGCATATGAGCTTTAGCTAATAAAATACACAAGATAATTACTTTAAATTCACCTTTCCTGCCTGTATGATTACACTCATGATTAAATCCGGAGCTTCAAATTAAAAGCCCTGATTAAAGAGCCTATGAGATAATTAATTCAACGTTTGGAAACTGTAAAGGGCCAAGCTTCACCATAACCCACTCATCGCCTTCGGCTGAGTCCTGTGATGTTCATTTATACATATTAACATCTAAAGTGTAGTTAATTAACGAGCAACAAAAAGGCCTTTTTACAAAAACAGCTTAAATTCTGCAAAGAGGGGATGAAAAAACATTACAGTACTGTATAAGCAATTTAATGAGATTTTGCAATATGATGCCTGGTCTTTAATCATCCTGAACTGTTATGAATGACTACATCTAGGCCTGTCGCGATAAACAATAAATAAATTAATCGCATGATAAATGAAAATGATCGACCTCGTTTTCATTTATCAGCTTTATCATTTCTTTGTGTCTCTTTCTACTGAAGACACTGATGACAAAAGGCTCAACTCCGGTGCTCTTCACTGATCCCGCCCTTACTCTTTAAAATCTGTTGTAACCGTCCAAAATCGCGTTTTTGGATTGTTAAAAGAAGCTAAGCCTGGAAACTACGCTACGAGATAAGCTAACAGGCCGACCTCGGGGAATAAAACCTCCGTCTTGTCGAAGCTCCAAAATTCACGGATGAAACCCGTGCCTTCATATAAAAAGTTTTCTCTGCAAAAAGCAGCTGAGAACTTGTTTAATTATTTTTAAATTAAAAGCATTGTGTGACAAATGCTATGCTAAAGAGGTCAAACCACCATTTTGAGAATCAAAGAAAATGAAAGAGAGACAGGCCATGTCACGTCAAGGGGCCTCCCTCACATTTTTCTTAAAGAAACATGCTGCTCGCTCCCTCACTATCCATCCTTCGGTTCAGTCTTATACTGCCATCTGGTGATCAAAAAAAATTACAACACACAAAAATGTACCCAACCATAATTACTAATTATGGTCAAATTTCAAACAATATTATCGTTTATCGCAATAATTTCTGACAATTAATAGCCCAGCAAAATTTGTTATCGTGACAGCCCTAACTACATCATTTACATTTACATCACCTAAATGCTGTTTTTGACGTATGTGTTGGGAACAACTCCCAGCTAACACACCAAAATTTAGTTAGTGACATCTGTAAAATTGGCTGTGCTATGTAGCCAGTTTTGGGGTTTCTAATGTCAGTTGGTTGTGGCGGCCATCTTGAATTAGGTTGACCCTACAAGGCAATAAGTGGTAGAGGTACATCCATTGATTACTTTCTAAACGTTTCATTAACATGCATCCAGTGGTTGCTAACAACCTGACAGTTGATTCCATTAGTTGACAGCAACATTCTAAACACAGATCTTAATTAACGCTCAGAGTATAACTCAGCTACGACCACACCAAAATGTTGCTTATCATTTGTAAAACTGGCTGAGTCAGAGCTGTTTTTGTGTTTGCTGGTGCTCAGCTTGAATTGGGTTGATTCCTAAAGTTTATCCATTGTAAACATTAAACCAATGTATATTTTATCAAAGTTTAATTAACATTTATACAGGTGCTGATAAGATATTTTTTTAGCAGTCATCCATTCCACCTTTATTTAGACAGGTTAATCCCATTGAGCCTCAGGGACTCATTAACAAAAGAAACCGGATTCTAAACAAGTGCGCACACACAAACTAGGGCAAAAACATGATCAATTTGCCTTCAAATGATTTTTTTGGACCACTTGTTGCCTCTGATGTGTGTCCTATCATTGTATGAATGTGATAAAGCATTTGTATAGATCTAGTAGAGTGCTATATGAATGGGTAAATGGCAGCACAGATTGTAGTGTAAAGAACTTTGAATATCTTAATAATATAGAAAGGTGTTACACAGTCCATTTACCATTCACCCTTCTACAGGGGTTGCAACAGCAAGCAAACGTCCATGAAACCACATAAAACTTGGGTCAAATCTGCAGCTTCAGGATTACAAGAATGCAGTTCTTGACAACTGACCTACACACTCACACCTTCAGATATAAATTAAAACTTCCCTGTTGGGAGAGTATTTGAAGACATTCAGTAAAAATACTTGTTTAGCTGTGAGGGATTAAAGTGAATATAATAGTCCCTCGTTTATCGCGGGCGTTTGGGACCATGCCCACCCTCGATACGTGAAAAACCACGATACAGTAGTTCAAGTTGAGTTCAAGTCCAGTGAACTTTGTCATGACATGTGCCAGACTGCAATCACCTGTTACTCCCAATCCCCCTCCTTAAATAAACCAATTTAAATGTAAATAATGTAACATTTAAAAAATAAAAATCCATGTTACAGTATTTAAATCTAAATTGTAGAGAAGAGAAGTGCAACAGGACATTAAAGGGATGTCACACAGCTTCAGCTCTGCAGCACGGAGCAGAAATGTACCTTTTGATCAATTCCACTGAAACAACTGAACATAGAAGCTCTAAAATAAAAATAAAAAAACTTTGAACACTTTTATATTTTGTGATTATGATGACTTTTACGATGTGACATGCTTTGAATTTTAATTCGGAAGACAAAAGTCGATCGGTGCATGTGGACTCACAAAGCTGGAGCAGCAGAAATGCTGAGCTGAGTGAAGCTGACACCCCACCCAAGTCAAAAAATCTGGAAAACACTCAGAATGGTTAGTGCTCCGTTAGTGCT